>CM075470.1:39055000-39655000 GCA_037950665.1 Hypophthalmichthys nobilis
AGGGAACGGGGGTTACATTAGTAACCTAAATGTTTTTTTTTTACTTAACCCTGTTCTTACCTGTGATGTTGCTGGGAGTATCAGGCTATTTTCTTCATCTTCAAGGTCTGGAAGATCCTTTGGAGAAGCAGAAAATGTTTTTAGCAGTGAAACACTATAGAAAGTTTCTGTATAAATCAAATATACAATGCAAGGACATTCTAAATCATGAAATATATTGTAAAAACAAATGACGTGAACAATGGTGTAAGGACTCACGTCAATTGTTAATGCTGGTCTCTCTGACAGGGTGATAGTCTCTATTTCATCCTCAGAGATCAGTTCAGTGATGAGAGCACCAGGACCTGCAACTGAACCGCTGTTATGTGACTGTGAAGGTTTTGTGCCTTGGTTTTGCGCTAGCATTTTCTGGCACTTCTCCTCTCTAGTCTTCAATCCCATTGTTGCTGATTGACCAGTCTGTTCCTGGTCAGATGATGGATGGAGAATATGTTCTAAACCTGTTTGCTGTCTCTCTGGTTTTGACTGGTTGGAATGATTTTGATCAAGTGTTGTTTGGATAATCTGTTCCTCATCAGATTGGCAAATGTGGTGTGTCTCTGATGCTAATGGATCAGTTTGTTCCTGTGCTGTTTCTGATGTGTCACTCTCTGCAGGTGCAATTTCTGGTGTCTCGTTTTGAATTCTCTGATTCTCAATAACAGAAGTTGGAGGCTCTATGATTCCTGAAGATAAACAGTAAGCTTTTAATGATGCTGTATGTTAGAAAAAAGACAAGAAAATATGAGTGTGTGTATACAGTATCGTTCAAAAGTTTGGGTTGGGTTAGTCTCCTATGCTCACTTATGATCATTTATTTAAACAAAAATACAATAAAGAGAGTGATATATTGAAATATTATTACAATTTAAAATAACTTTAAAATTTATTTTTTCCTGTGATGGCAAAGCTAAATTTTCAGCAGCCATGACTCATTTTCAGTGTCACATGATCCTTCAGAAATCATTCTAATATGCTGATTTGGTGCTCATATAACATTTCTTTTTATTATGAAGATTGAAAACAGTTGTGCTGCTTAATATTTTTGTGGAAACTGGATACTTTTTTTCAGGATTCTTTGATGAATAGAAAGTTCAAAAGAACTATGTAAAAGTCTTTATTGTCACTTTTGATCAATTTAATGCATCCTTGCTGAATAAAAATATTAAAAAGTAAAACTCTTCCTGACCCCTAACTTTTTAACAGCTGTGTATAAGTGAACAGTATGTGTGTTTACCTTTTACCAAAAGCTCTTGCGCCTCCCGCCGTTTCAGTGCGTTCTCCTTGATAGCAGTCATTGCATCCAAACTTTCCTGGATCTTCCTTCTTTCTCTTGTTTGCCACATTTCCCTTTCTTTTCGTTCACCTTCCAGACCACCAGCTGCCCATGCCTCTGCACATGCTCTGTGAATCAAAGCAACTTCAATAATTATATAAAAGTTTCAACCGTAGCCTCTAAATAGTAACAAAGACTAGCTTTGTGGGGTCTAATCGTCTCCAAACTGACAAGGCCAGTTGTCAGACAATTAATGCTATAGCACTTCAGCACAGAAAACACTGCTGCTAACCTGTCTTTTGGAAAAACAGGCCGGTCATCTAGATAGGTCAGCTGCTTCAGACGCACAATCAGAGTCTTCCTGTAGTTTGGGATTTTTTTGACGACCTCATTACCCATTAGATTTAACACCCGCTGGCAAATTCAAACAAATATGAATTAACTCCTAGCAATTCAGTCCACAGCTAGAAGTAAGCATATCTGATCATGTATATGATGGAAGAGATATACTTATTTTACCAAGTCAGGCATTCTCTCAAGAACACTAATGAGAGCTGGATCTCTGATGCGGTTGTGAGAAAGATCAAGAACACTGATGGATGGACAGTGTGACAGCTCCTCCATGTCACACACATTCTCTAGTGTGTTATGGGAGATCTGCAGTGTGGACAGCTCACTCAAGCAGGCTGAAAAACAAAAGGTGAACTTTATGAGTGAAGGAACAGAGAACAAACAATACATTTTGTGTTGCCATGTTCACTTTTGTATTCAAGTACTCACATATGTTCTCAATGACCTTGATATAATTGTTTGAGACATTGAGTGTGCAAAGCTTGCTGAGTGGTTCCAGGTTTTCCAGAGTATGAATGAGGTTCTGATGGAGGAACAGACAGCGAAGCTCTGTCTGATTCTCCAGATTCTCAATCTTCCGAATGCCATTACATTCAAGCCATAGGCAGCGCAGGCCAGTATATTCCTCCAAACCCTCAATACAAGAAAAACCTAAAATGCAGAATTGAAAAATGTATATAAAGAGCTGAATAAATAAATAACATAAAGATGCAACATTACAATAGTATCTTCTTCTGCATAAGCAATTTCAAACCTTTAAAGTGAAGATAAAGAGTGTCATTCAGCCTTGGCGTCAGGTACAGTTTGTTTTTCTTGCAGTGCTCCCTTAAAAATGCTTTGGTAATTCTTAGAAGATACAAGAAAAATCACTCAATATTAGTTCTTCTCAGACAACAACTGATTTTGGTCTGAGCAAATATATAAGTATTATAAAAATTTGCACTTCATCACCTGGGACCTGAGGACATTGTGTTGCTCTCTGATGCTCTGATTGTATCACCATTATCATTTGTCCCATCAGCAGCTGCACTCTGAAATTCATGAACTTTAAAAGAAATATTATTACTGTTAGACATTTTCCATTAAAGGGTACAAAATAGGACATTAAATTCTTTTATAAAAGTTTTTTTCTTCAAATGATCAGTAAAAGGAGGCACGTAACCTTCAGAAAATATTACTGTCTACCAAATGTTGGTTTGTGAGTGCCAGTTTTGTGAAATAATGTAAAATAATGTGGGTTGAGTATACAATGATGGAAAGGGTTAAATATTCGACGTTTGCTAAAAATGTAAGTGTTAATAGTTAAAAATAGATAATAATTAGTTCAAAATTGTTATATTTTTACATTAGTTTAAATGTTCGATGCAGTCAAGACATGACGGAGGAGGAGGAGGAGTCGAAGGGGGGTACAAACATTCAATGTGTGTCAGACTAGCTACTATTCATTATAGTTTAAGCTTATCAAACAAATAATGTCTCAGCAAAACATGGGGTTTTTGAATCTAGTGATTTTAAAGGTCGTGGCACACTACCAAAGTTTAATTATTCTGTCATAGTAAAATTCAAAGCAGCTGGGATATAACCTGGAGAGAACTGGACTTAACGATAATATTGCACTATGCTCCAAAATGATTAACGGTAAGTTTTGTTGTTGTTGTTAAGTCTGCTATTTTGATGATGGTCGTTGAATGTAGACATTGGCAACTTGTTAACGTACCTGGAGCAAAAGACTCAACACCTTCACTCGTGTCTTTTTCTTCAGATTCAACCGTTGTTCCTTCCTCCGCGTTCAGTGTTGTTGATAGATTCATTTTTGTCTGCATTTCACAATAATAAGACAATATAAACCAAAATTAAATAAATATATGAACGTACCAACAGTAAACTTACGTTAGTATGCTGCAAACAGTGCGTTAAGTTTGTCTGGTTTCCATAGAGACCGGCGGCGACACCCACTTTGCGTGCTCGTGCAAGAGACAGTTTAATCTTCCTTTGGCAGGTGGCAGGTAGCAGACAGCTACAGAATCCTACTACAGAAACCGTAATCTATCTACCGGTACTTTAAATATTTAAGTACTCTACCAGAGCAGAGAATGGAAATAAAATATTTAATTATATTAAAATATAATTTTAATCTAAAAATGCTTGTAACCTGACTTTGCTGTGTATAAAGCAAATTCCTTTGTCAGAGTGGGGGTATATTACTTGGTAAAAATTTAAATTTTTGTTAAAAATCTAATAACATGAAAATTCTGGACATTTTTCATACTTGGCTTATAATTTATGTCATTGCCACTGAAAACTAGGATAACTATTCTAGGCACTTTTGTTTCACAGACAAAATTATACTGTCCTTAAGGGAGGCATTTTCACCCTACCCTAATGCGCAAAGTGCTATAGCCTAATAAAGTACAGATAATAAGAGTGCTTTTAATCGCAGTAGGTCAGTGCAGAAAAGATTAGACTGTTTTCAAAGATAACACTTACCAAATATCATTTATTTCACATTTAAAAAGACAGATGCTATCAATTAGTTTGTAAACCACAAATTTAACTAGCTTTTAATGAATACAATGTATATAGAGGAATCTACTTATTAATGAAACTCACTCAGATTACAGTGTATGTTTGGACATTGATTTGTTCTTCTCTCCTAGATAAAGAATTGGAAGAGTCTTCTGTCTGTGTCTGATTCTCACTTAGCTTTTCACAACACGAACATCTAAAGATGAAATTAGCATCTTTCCTTAGGAAAACATACAGCAAAGAGTCAGCGAGGGGATTTAAGTAAATTAGGATCCCTGACACTGTGTTTAAATAATCATAAAGACCATGCTCAAAGGATAATGACAAAATTATGCTTTGAACAATGCCTGGCAGAAACAACACAGTGTAATTGAAAAGTACAAGAGCCAGAATCCTCAAAATCCTCTTCTGTTCGTCAGGTTTGACTGCGACTGAATGAGACAGCGCCCTCCACGAACCCACAAAGGAAAACACAACCAATGGATAAGGCAGCAAAAAAAGAAATACACTTTGAATAAATATATATTCCACATAACCTTTAAGTGCAATAATCACATAAATCACCACACATCCACATGGTATTGCCCAAACTATCAAGCATATCAGAACTGAATTCTTATAAGTATGATGAAGTCTGTACCAAACAGGGTATTTGATTAATATGTATCTTTCCATAGAGATGCAGACCATGAATCCAATATTAGCTAATATGCTTAAGGAATAAATATAGAAGATAAGTACAATTACAACATTGAATGTACAAAAATTCAAAACTGGTCTGACACAAATCTGTATGACATCAGAAATGAAGAGGTTTATGACAAAAATGGGGACAGTTTGGTTAGGTCTGAACAAACAGCACAATCCATACATTGCCAGAGACATGACAAGAAAATCAATGGAGAAAATAATCCAGATAACTACAGCTTCAACTGTGGACACACAAAACACTTTTTCCAGAAATGTCCGTTTGAAATCATCAATTTCCCATGGAAACTGGCTTATTTCCAGTTGGAACGTACTATTGGTTGATGTTCCAGTATAAACCATTTCCTGTCTTGGATTGACTCTGGATGTTCACACTATAACAAAAACAACTGATTTTTGATTTTGTTCTGTTAAGGAAAATACAATTTGTGAAATTGATGAATGCAATCAAAGTCCACCCCCATTATTTTCAGTTATCATTTTAAAAGTTTCATCAGGACAGAAAGAGACAATAATGATAGCAATGTAGAGTCAATAAATGTGCAAATTTCAACAGGAAGCTTTTACATGAAGGTCAATTTCAATAATAATTTTACTGATAAAAATATGAAAACTTAAATAACATAAAAAGGCCTCAGCATTAAACAAGCATTAAAGAGATATCATATGTACATTCATCCTTGAATCTTGTTATTATAAGCATGGAATATGAAAATTCACTGTAAATTGATAATTAAACTTGCCATTTAAATTTATAGAGTACAATAGAAACATGCCCAAACATACCTTAGTTTTTCTATGGTGATTATTTCACTTTGTCCTACCAGTTTTTGTGAAAGTGACACTCCTATAGAGCTGAAATACAGAATGTTGCTACATTCTCATTCTAGAATCAGATCTCATTCATTCAAGACAACACATAAAATACTTAAACACCTAATAAAATTAGATATGAACACATTTTAATACACAATTAATTCAAAATATTCTGACAAATCATTCCCAGGACAACGAACAATGACTCTAAGAGCAAAGGAAATGGGTTTACCTGACAATGATCTGCTGCTGGTTGATTATGTTGAAAGTAACTGATGAAGAAACAACATTGAGAAGGAGGAGCCACTAATGCTTACTAGATCCATCTACCATGAGCTCTGCATTTTTATCATATGGCCATGCAATCAGATTAATATTTGACTAGCATTTCCTGAAATTCAGTTATGCTCACAGGGATTGACAGAGATGATGTTGCATTTCAAATGTGAGTAATGATGAGGACTCAGTAAAGTGGTTGAATGCAATAAATTGCTTCCTGTCCTTGGTACTTTTTAATGACACAAATGAAACTTTATACACATTTTGTTAATATTGTCATTTGTGGTCTAATAGTAAAATGCAGGGCTTCAATTTCAATTTTATATTGACTGGTTTGATCCCCACAAAAACAGAAAAACTTAAACAAGGCCGTTTCTGAATTAGAGAACTGAAGGGCTACACTTGATTTTCATGTAGTTTCTTACAACACAAATATCTAAGCATGATATTAGCATCCTTCCTCATGAAAACATACAGCAAAGAGTCAGCGAGTGGATTTAAATACAACATGATTCCTGACACTGAACGTAAACAATCATAATCGCCACTTATTCCAAGCTTAAAGGATACTGCGAAAATTGCATTTTGAACAATGCTTGGCAGAAACAACACAGTGTAATTGAAAAGTACAAGAGCCAGAATCCTCAAAATCCTCTTCTGTTCGTCAGGCTTGACTGCGACTGAATGAGACAGCGCCCTCCACGAACCCACAAAGGAAAAAACAACCAATGGATAAGGCAGCAAAAAAAGAAATACATTTAGAATAAATACATATTCCACATAACCTTTAAGTGCAATAATCACATCAATCACCATAAATCCAAATAGTGCTGCCCAAATTATCAAGCATATCAGAACTGAATTCTTAAAAGTATGACGAAGTCTGTACCAAACAGGGTATTTGATCATTATGTATCTTTCCATAGAGATACAGACCATGAATCCAATGTTAACTTTTATGCTCATGACATAAACATAAAAGACAGAAATGTTTAAAACATTCAGTGGACAAAAATGCACTACAGGCTTGACACAAATCTGTATGATATCACAAACAAACAGGTTTATGACAAATATAGGAATCGTATTGTCAGATCTAAGCAGACAGCACAATCCGTAGAGTGCCAGACACATGACAAGAAACTCAATGGAGAAAATAATCCAGATAGCCAGCATTTCAGATGAAGACGCGCAGAAAACGTTCTTCACAGATGTCCAGTTTAAATCCTTCAGTAACCAAGTTAACTGGTTTGCTTCCAACTGGAGAGTCATTTTGGTTGAGGTTTCAGGGTAGGCCATGTTCTGTAAATTAGGATGTTCAAGCTGAAATGAAAACAAATCCGTTTTCGATTCAAACTCGTATAAAAGGCTTTATTCATTCAAGCTTTATGGTGTATTGTAAGCTCATGTAACATATTACATAAATTAATTAGGTACATATAGGCAAAATTTATAAGACACTTGATAGCAAATTTTGGCTAAAATAAAATAGATTAAAAAAAAAGCACCCTTACATGAACAGCGAATCACTTGGCAATTAAATCTATGCAAAATGAAATATATAAGCATACCTTAATTGTATATTGTGGTGTAGAGTTCTCTCCGTCCTGTCAGTTTTTGTGAAAGTGACACTCCTCTTGAGTTGAAACAAGAATTTGCTACATTGCTTTACTAGAAACATCCACTTACAGGCAGTAGAAAATGCTCTAAATAATCAATTTTATAAACGTGGGTTAACCCTAACTCTAAATTTCGTAAACATAATTATCATGCTTCTTTAGAAATTAAACTCCATGCTGGGTGTAAAGTCTGCTCGCAAAAATCTGAAATGGAATGGAATAAAAATAATATATTCTATGCATTTATTTCATAATAATATAAATCTGGTTTATAAAGCGTTTTTTCCCCGCAGAAAACATGACTTTTTATTTTTAAGGTTAAAGGTTAGATATGATTTATTTTCTGTTTGTTTGGAATACTATCAAAGATGAATAATGAGCTTGTAGGTAAATAAGAAGAAAGGAAAGGTTTTACCTGACACAGAGGCTGTTGGCTGATTATGGTTGGCAATAACTGATAAAGAAACATTACAGAGAAAGGGAGGAGTTCTTAATGCTCGATTGCATTCATCCTCCATGGGTTCTACATTTTAGTTAATAAAGAGTTGGCTAAAATGTCCTAAAATGTGATTATGACAACTCTGGATTACAAAAATGAATAATGATGAGTGGTTGGTAAAATGGTTAACTTGGTTGTGTAGTATTTCAGGACATAAATCGCTGCGCTTGGTACTTTTCTGTAACATAAACAAGATCTTGATTAAAGGGATCATAACAATCATCAAAAGGATCATTATGACATCCGATCTTATAAAACTTTGTTTTATTGAAAAAAAAAAACCTGCAAAATATTTTACCACAAATTATACAGAACACACGTCATTTATCAATTAAAACTCATGCAAAGGGTTCCTACTCATGGTAACATGCTCAGAGGTCAATCTGAACTGCCTCCAAAACAGCATGTTTATCACTCTTCTCTTTCACAGGTCTTTTACAAACACAGAGCACTGCAATTTAAATTTAGTATAACAACTTTTTAGCACTTCTTCCACTCATGATTTCATGTACATTCTTTAGCATTTCCTTATGGTTTAAACATGTCTTACACTGTCATTTCGCATGTCAGCATTAACTTTCACAGTAGTGATTCTGTCTTGCAAAAAGATGGAAAAGATCCTCTGATAATTCAAACAGATTGTTCTGTTAAGCACAGTGTCAATAGATGATACTTTCAGGTCAAGAATCTCTCCAGGGACCCACTGGCTGTTTATGTACAAATATATAACTCGTTTCAGGGTGATTACATGAATGTTGAATTATTATATCTCCTGCAAATGAATGGGTTATATAGGGGAGAATAATAAATCATGAGGAATTATGTACTTTTGGTGTGTTTATTACTGGTGTGTGCTATTATTTGGTGTATACCTAGCAACAGCCTATAAAAATTCTGTTCTTTTTATATATTTTTAATGGATAGCACTGTAAAGCAATTATAAGAACAACTGTGCAAACTGCAAAACATGGACATACAGGGAAATATTTCTACAATGAGCTACAATACATACACTACCTTTCAAAAGTTTGGGGTTTTTTATGTTTTTGAAAGAATTTTCTTATGCTCACCAATGTTGCATTTGTTTGATCAAAAATACAGTAAATTGTGAAATAACTACAATTTAAAAATAACTGTTTTCCATTTGGATATATTTTAAAATGTAATTTAGTCCAGTGATGGCAAAGCTGAATTATTAGCTTTACTGTCATGTGATCAATTGAATGAATCCTTGCTTAATAAAAGTATTAATTTCTTTCAAAAAAAAAAAAAAATGTATGTGGGCAGATTTTTGCTGCATTACTGTCACTACTGATAATTTGACATGGAGAATAGAACAAAAGGTCGAATGAAAGGTGCTTCTCTTCAAAGGGCTTTGTCACTGTTGAAATATATACTGATAAAAACAAACATTAAACAATTTTCACAATTTTTTAAACTGTTTGCAAGGGCATCTGGTAAAACCACAAGGGCACCACTTTCTTTTTATCATCAAAGTGTACAATCATGACAATCAGATCAGCTTAAGCCATTTTTAATGGTACGTACATGACGTGAGTTAATAAATCCAAGCACTGAATGACTATTTATGTATAAAATGTAGGGAGTCAAACTTTCAGGAGTAGCTCAATTGGAGAATACAACCAAATTAATTATGTGCCAGAAAAAAATTTGATCAGATCATTCACAAAGACTGCACATCTGCTGTTTTGAGCTGCATATTAGGAAGTGTTTGTTTTGTTTTTGGCCTTTATGACACTTGTATTTATATGGACAGTTGAGAGAGAGCACAGGGAATGATACTGAAATGGCCAGAATAGCAAGACTTCCTTGGTTAACCAGCTTCACCATGTTGGTCGATCAGCTTGATCAAATTCTAGTTGCCTGCATTAGCAGCCCAGCTCATTATGAACATGTGCGATAACTGATAATCAACAGCTCCAACATAGAGGATCTTAAACTGAGAATTACATCATGAGAAAAACAGGAACAATGAAAACGATATAGCCACACAATATAAATGTCGGCTGAGAAAAAAAAAAAGTACCTTTCACCAATTTCATGGAAATGAATGGAAATAGTTGACAAGCACTAAAAGCGAGAAACATGTCTTGTGTGAGGCCACCTTGTGTTGAAGATGTCTTCCTCCTCTTTTACAGTGCTAGTAAAAACCCTTTTACATACAGAACTGCTGAGCTGCTAAAGAAAACCTACTACTATACACTGCAATTTGTCTTGTGCTTTGTTAGTAAACTTCAATAAATAAATAAATAATTCATTTGACCACCTCCGCTGGGTATATTCATAATCTTTGTTTTCCTCTGTACTTGAATCTCTGACCCTCTCGACATCTTCCAGATAAAACGGTGTACCAGTCTCTCTGAAACGATCAACAAGAACACAAAGCACACGAGCGAGTGAAGTACTAACCCTCACTTCCGTCCAAATGACAGAGACAGTTTTATACATTATAACTGTCCATTTAAGTCACTTTAAAGAAAGGGAAAAAGAGAAACAAAATGCACGACCATACAAAATGCCACTTTCAGAAAGTGCTCCCAGTTCCTCAGAGTCTTCTAGGCTTCGGAAGTCTTACAGACATGCCAATCAAATTATGATTAAAGCATCTTTGCTTTGGATTACTTATACCAAAGAACAGAAGTGTTTAAGCTGAAACTCTGAAGACCCTTCCGCCGGGCTGTCGTGGTTTCTTAGACACCTGAAGAAGCCCCTACACACAAAGGTGTCTAAGAAACTCCTTCTTGGCTAAGCTGTTTACCTTGGGGGACATGCATAGGGTTGAAGAGCGTGCATGAGATTAGAGTTAGAATAAGAGATACTACTGAGAAGTATTAAGAACCTACAGTACAGTCTCTACTCCTACAGAAATCCAGCAAAAGTGACCATATTGCACTGTGAAGGCGACTGAGCCAGTTCCAACATTTTTTCACATCTTCTGTGTCAGTTTAAAGGGTCTGTGGACCCTGCTCCAATCGAAGCGCTTCACGCTTCACAGTGCGTTTCCCTTTTTCCACAGTAAGTGCCCTCAGCATCGCTGGCAGGCTCAGGGAGAACTGAGGCAGCATGGCAGCATGGATCTTCCCCTGCTGAAGAAGAGCTGATGGAAAAACTTAGGGCAGAGTGCAGTGTGGAAGGAGGTCAAGAGGTGAAAAACTGGAAGGTTTCACTGCTGAGGCTGCTCACTCGCTGGGGTACGTGGGGTAGTGCGTCGGGGGTTGGGGGCAGCCATGGCCCACAAGAGGGGTCGAGTGTCGTTCAGGAGGAAGGCGTTTTGAGAAGATGTCAGTGTCCACTCCTGTTTGGGTATCACCATAGATGTCACCTGAATGAAGATGAGAAGTGTAAATAGGATGGTCTAAATAGCACAAAAGCATGCACAAGTAGCTGCTTTAAACAGAAAAGAAAGTGAGTTCTGGGTTATTACACTTATTTTTTTTTCACTTAATAGCACCAACCATTCTAAAACAGTCATCAGATGTTATTCTAACTTAAAGGGGACCTATTATGCAAAATTCACTTTTACATGGTGTTTGAACATAAATGTGTGTTGGCAGTGTGTACACAAGCACCCTATAATGGTAAAAATCCACACACTCTTATTTTAATCCCCATAAATCATAAGCAGTGTCTCAGAACAAGCCCTTTCCAGACTGTAGCTTTTGTGATGTCACAAATGCTTAGGCTCCGCCCATGACTGCTGACAGACTTTGCCCTATTAGCATAGACCCCGCCCTGAGTGAGCTGTACACAGTCGGCCATGTTTATCTCCTCACCAGAGCATTTAACAGCAGCATTCAAGTAAGAAATTTATTCATTAATCAATCAAGAGCGGTGAGTTATTTTCTGTTTTTCTTTTGCTGTTTGATACATATTAACAGCATATATAGCAGTAGGTACTGTGCATTATGCTGCTTTCACTTTAATACACAGATCAAATATACACGTGATTTATTTACTTGCTATTTACATTCACAGACATAACCGACTGTGTTCATGTGAGCTTGTGTGTTTTTGACATAACCTTGTGTGTATTTGACAGTTTTAGGGGCTGTTTACATATCGCGTCTTTTCCGCGCGCAAGTCAGTTATTTCAAATGTAGCCGCGCGGCAGGCGTACTCATGATGGAAGCGGCGTGGTGCATTTTCCAGGCACATCGAGATGAAAAATTCTCAACTTTTCAGAATGCCGCAAGCGTACTGCAGGTCGTGTGACAAGAATCAACCAATCAGCTTCGCCTTTCCGTAACAAAACATCGAAATCTCAGCCAAACAGCTGATCATAGCTGTACAGGGTGGGTTTTTATATCTCATCTCCATAAATATATCTAGTAGTAAAGCTAATGCAAGGGCTAGAAATCAAATTATCCTTTGCTGAAAAGCAGTTCATAGTTGCATAGCAACGACAGACGCCACGGGAGTGCAAGCACTTAGGAAAGAAGGAGAAAGCGCCGCGGCTGCGCTTTCCACGCGTTTTTAGACCCGATATGTTGAACGGCCCCTAAGCGCAATAACACGTGAAAGAGAACTTAGATTAATACTCACGGGACGCGCCGTCTGACATCCAGCTTTCTGAGCACATGCTTCGGATGTTGCGCGCTCAGAAATCCATATATCAAAAGTTTATATGGCTTTAAAACGCATGCAGATAATAAACTTTCATAATGATGAAGAACTGCAATATCACGTGAGCTTGACCATGATAGAAATCAAAACCAAACAGATATTTTATTAGTTTTTGGCAGAGTATCAGAGGCACAAGCTGTAGGCTCCACCCTCTTCTGGAAAGCAGGGTGGGGAGCAGCAGCTCATGTGCATTTAAAAACACATGCACGAAAACAGCATGTTTTTCCTTCCACTCAAAAATGGGCATTTACAATCTGGTATAAAAATGATCAGTGGGGTATTTTGAGCTGAAACTTCACAGACACATTCTGAAGACACCAGAGACTTATATTACATCTTGCATAATAGATTTGGAGAATTGGAGTTGGTAAGATTTTTTATGAAAGATGTTTTTGAAAGAAGTCTTATGCTCACCAAGGCTGCATTTATTTGATCACAACAGTAAAACAGTAATTTTGTAAAATATTATTGAAATTTAAAATATCTGTTTTCTATTTTACTATATTTTAAAATGTTGAAAACTATGGAAGCCCGTTTCCGCCACTAAATAAAAAAATAAAAAGATTAATTGCGACTTTTTATCTCAGAATTCTGACTTTTTATCTCGCAATTGCGAGTTTATATCTCACAATTGTGACTTTATAACTCGCAATTGCGAGAAAAAAAGTCAAAATTCTGAGATAAAAACTCACAATTCTGACTTTTTTTCTCGCAATTGCGAGTTTATATCAGAATTCTGACTTTATATCACGCAATTGCGAGTTTATATCTCAGAATTCTGACTTTATATCACGCAATTGCGAGAAAAAAAGTCAGAATTCTGAGATAAAAAGTCGCAATTACTCTTTTTATTTTTTTATTTAGTGGCGGAAACGGGCTTCCATAGGAAAACAGTGCTACATAATATTTTTGTGTAAATATTTTACATAATATTTTTTTCTGGATTCTTTGATGAATAGACAGAAATCTTTTGTAATGTTTTTACTGTCACTTTTGGTCAATTTAATGCATCCTTGCTGCATAGAAGTATTAATTTCATCAAAAAAAACAAACAACAACAACAAAAAAAAATTCTGACCCCAAACTTTTGAATGTTAGTGTACATTTGAATGGAAATGAATTAACATGGAACCCAAACCCCAAAATGTAGCCATGTAAACACTTGAATCAACTGGATTCAGTCGGATTTAATGAATAGTTGTTTGTATGTTTGTCATGGTGTGTGGAACTTGCTTTGAGAACTTTTTTTTCAAACAATGGGTTCACACAGCTATTCTATGTTGCTTCATAGAGAACTACATGTCATAAGATTGTTGATAAAGACTTTAATACTGTGTTTTTCAAGACATTTTCTAGGAGCGCTATACGCAACAACAATACTTCTCGCAGACTATCATGGCTGGTGAAATAAATACATCTCGCTTACGCATCTCACCGTTGGCAGAGTCCACCCCAGCCTGAGATCCGGTGATGTGGTGCCAGAAAGCACTTCGTGGTAAGATTGCTGTCGGCGTGCAGGGGTAGGACGTCCCCTCTGAACCCTTAGATAAAAGCTGGAGACAGATGTGAGAGGAGAGAAGGGAAATTATTTCAGTTAGGGTGATTATAAAACAAAATTATGGCATTAGTTCTGATGTTTTGAAAGTTCTATAATAGGAAGGAAATCAGTTGATTTGTACTGCAATCTCCCTTTTAACACTCACTCTTTTAGTAAGCACTGTGTTTGTGTGTGTGAGGGCATATAACTATCTGAGGCCTCTAGTGATGATGCTTTTATTTAGTATAAACAATGTCTTTTAGTTATGTCAGTTTCCACAAAAATATTAAGCAGCACAACTATTTTAATCATTGATAATAATCATAAATGCTTCTAAATCAGCATATTAGAATTTCTGAAGGGTCATGTGACACTGAAGATTGGAGTAATGATGCTGAAAATTCAGCTTTGCCATCACAGGAATAAATGACATTTTGAAATGTATTGCAGTTATTTTAAAAGGTAATAATCAGAATACTACAGTTTTTACTGTATTTTTGATCAAATAAATAAATGGTAAAATAAATATGAACAGCAGTGTGTATAATTCACTTGAGACTGTTTCAAAGATTTGTGACATTTACAAATTGTTTATAGTGACCTTAAAACAGTGCAGACTAATTTTTCTTGAAATGTGTCTTGGTTTCAAATGTGTCAAAACATTGTATATTTCCCTTTTTAAATAAGATTTTCAAACTAAGATTTTCAATGCGGTCTGAGACTTTTGGACCCACCGTATGCTTTTGTTACCTTGCTGTTTTTTTCCATTTCCATAAGGACTCTCTTATGCTGCTCGGCTATAGCTAAAGTGGAAGAATGAACCCTTTGGTAGATCTGCTCTCCTTCCCGTGTCTGGAAAGTGTACAGGCCCTCCCCGCTGTCACACATCCTGATACAAAAACAAACAAGATATATTAATACACAATCAAGCAAAGCAAGTGATGATTTGCAAAGAAATAACCTATACACTACACATGCTTTGTGTGTTACAGTTAAAATAGCCAGTAGGGGGCAGTGTTACACCAAACTCAACTTCTCTCTAAAACTCATCTTCTCTCTCAAAGGGCATCCAGCTGGGGATGCAAATCTTCTTTTATTATTTGATCAAAGTAGTGAGAGAGATAAGAACACCTAATCTGCCACTGAACTCCTTGTAATCCACTCAATAAATCCTTTTAGGAGGTCCACAGTTCAATGGCCTCCTCCTCTGCTTCCATGTTTCTCCTACATGTTTTACCTTCCAGCCTCGAAGGTGAAGCGTGTAGCATCCCGTCCGTAGCGCCGCAGCGAGCAAAGCGGCCAGGTTACCAGCTTGGTGCGAGGGTTGTGAATATCCCACAGGTAGATGTTTTCATGTGTGATCTGCATCATACACTCCCCGTAGATGTCAAGATTAGGGCAGGGTAACAGGAACACGTTGAAGCGCTCTGTAAGAAAAAACAATGAGAGAGTAATAGTGAAGATGTAGGTATCAGGTTAATAGTTTGGTTCCTCCTACGCTGTAAAAAAATGTTGTAATTCTTACTGAAAAAAATACTGTAAAAATGCTACAGTAAGAAGCTGTTAACTGGTTATCTGTAAGTTAGCTTAAAATATATGTGGTTACAAAAACTGTAAATGGTTTAACATTGCATTTTATTTTACTGTAAAAACTGTCAAGTTTTTGTTTTTTTGCAGGTAAAAACTATGAATTACCGTAGAATTCATGATGAAAAACAGCAAAACGACATTCACAGAAGTCCCTGTGTGACATATCACATATTATATTTTATAATGTAGTTTTTAGTTAATAATCTAGTTTCTTCTGATATCAGAAAGAAGAAAGAAACCTTCCTGCAAAGCTACCTGAAAAATGATGCCCAAGTGTACCTGGACAAAAGCTGTTTTAAATGCAAAGGGTGGTCACACCAAATATTGATTTGATTTAGTTAATAGAAGTTATTTGTAAAATCTATTTATGACAGTATTTTTGAAAGCATCCTCACTTCACAGCATTTTTTCACAAGTGCCTAAAACTCTTCACAGTACTGTATCTTTGCAGGAAGGTTTCTTCAAGTTTCTTGGAGACACGGCCACAGTTCTTCTGGATTTAGTTTGTCTCAGTTTCATCTGTTTCTTCATGTAATCACAGACAGACTCGATGATGGTGAGATCAGATCTCCGTGTGGAGCACCAGCTGTTGGCAGACTCCTTGTGTATTCAAAAATCTCACTGGATTATTACAATTAATGACAAAATTAATATTTGGAAATGTGAACTGATATTTCCTACTGACACACTACAGCAAAAGATATAAATAACTGGCTTAAAACCTTTTTTGGGGGGTGAAAATACTGACGTGCGTAAGTCTTTTGCACAGTACTGTACATTAGATTGACCAAAGATTACATGTTAGATAAACCCAAAACAAATTATATCTCATGTTTAACCACAACAGAGACATCAAAGCCAGCAGCAAATGTCAGAAGGCTGTTCTCGGCAGGGTTTATTTGTTTGTTTGTTTTTAACACCATGCCAGCTTCTGTGGTTATTTTCATGGTGAGAAAAACGTATGGTAAAATTATATCAGGTTTTTACAATTTATTTTTGCTAAAAACTCTAAAACTATATTTTCGTTTAAGAAAATAAAAAATAAAAAAATGTTTCTCACAGGGTTAAAACCAGCACAATCTAATAAAACAAGCTCCAATGATAAAGAGTTTTGACAGAAAGAACATGTTGGTGGATCTTCTAGTATATAAAACTTATGTCATCCTTGAATGGCCTATTCTGCAACGGGTATAAACAATCTGGTCCCATCAGTTTGAGATTTGATAGAAAATCTTCTTACGTCTTCTTCCAACATTGGGGCTTTCTCGGCAGGGTACATGAGCGCTGAGTGCCTGGTGATCGCCCAGACCTCACAACTCAGAAAACCTCAGAGCAAATTTTCAAATTGGTGCCTTTCTTTATAGATAAATTACAGATTTGAGGTTTAAACAACCACATTCTCGCCTGAAAAACTCTTAAAACTACAATCCGTGACACAACAATAGTAGTATTTGTTGTTATAGCCGTTTGCTGGGAGAAATGCTACCTGTCTAGAGCGCAATGATAAACGCTTAACACTCCCACTGCTGATACTGGTGATATATCAGCATTTCTCAGCCAATCAGATTCGAGGACCAGAACAAATTGTTGTATATTGAAAAACACAGGTGTAAGTTGTAAAATACACAGGCATCAATATGCCATCAATACCGTAAATTTAACAGGATATTTTTGACAGTGCAGAATAAACTAAAGTATACCACAAATCTGAGGCAATATTCTTGATGTGAAACAAGCTATAGGAATCCAGCTCATAGGTAAACAATAGTACAAATGGCAAAAGGCTTTAGTCTCTTACCTGTGTGTTCACACTGAACTCCAGCAGCAAGGAGGTCTGGTTCTCCAAGACTGATGTCATTAAGACGTGTCCCCAGGCACTCAATAGACAAGGTTTTAAACCACTCTTCAGCCTCCAGCTCTGGGAGAACAGAAAGATTCAATGATGTCAATGAATGAACATGTTCTTTCAATGAATATGTTCTATGAATAAAGCAGACACTAGGGCCCCTTTCACACAGCACGTTGATCCCATTAAATTGCCATAAAACTGCCAGAGTGCCTTCTGTGTGAACGCAAATGCGTCCTGGGGTTGATTCCAGGATTGATTCCAGGATTGATTCAGGGATGGGGATCTAGTAACATTGGTGGGATCAGTCCAGGTGTTGTGCCAAATTTCAACCCCCTGCCATAATTACTACCCCCCTAGTATTGGTAGGTTTAGGAGTAGGTGTAGGGAAGGGGTTAGGATTAGGCAACCAGGTAGCAACTTCAACGAGGGGGGTAATAATTTGGCTGGGGGTCGAAATTTGGCGCAACACCGAAAAGCATCCTGTGTGAACAAATGGCGTAATCAATGCCGTAAGGGGTGTGTCGCAGTGATAACGCTGAAGCTGAGATCGATCATAATTTTATGGAACGGTACATGGTGCGCTAGTTTATGATCGAATCAGAAAAGAAAAAAAAAAAATGCACAAGCATGGTTTTTCGAGAGAGAAACGCAGATCATAGGCAAACTGAAGATGCTGTGGAGACATCACCCATCACACCGATGTCACGTGTCTTATGGGATCTTTATGGGATGTGTGTGAACGCACGCACAGATTCCAGAAAATCACTGGCAGTGTGAATGAACCAAAATCAAATGATCCCGGGACACATTATCAGTGTATTTTACGGAATCTCTGTGTGAAAGGGGCTTAGGAGATGCAGTATGTCAATGTGCCTGAGAGCAGCACATTATCAGACTGTATAGACTGCTGATGCCATGTTGATATCAAGAATGAGAGCTTCTTTAGGTTAATCATCATCATCAGCTGCTGCAGCACAACGAGCCTTAGTTGAAGATGATGTACCTGATTCACAGGTGAAGGTTCGAGAGGTGTCATCTGTAAAGACAATGGCCACAGCTTGCCGCTTTGTGTCACGAGGCAATCTTGTGATGTTCTTTACATTACTAATCTCTGTCACCTGTATGAACATAGAAAAGGCAACCAACTCAGAAGTACTGACAAAGCCTAGTTATTCAGACAAACTTCATTTGCATCATTTGGAAAGGGACTTGCGCTCTCTTAATCATCTAATTTATCTTTCACGGTCTATAGCGGGTTGTGGGAGCAGCAGAGTGCAGTGAAGAAAGGCAAATGAAACCGATAAACACACAGAAACCGGAGGACCGTGAGTCAGCAAAGTTGTGAGATTGAGTCTTTGCGTGGATACTTTTATTCAAAAATTTATCTGTTTACACACTGCCGGTCTCGTAATCTTGCCAAACCAGCTCTCGCAGTATGAATGCGCTCTATGTGGCTGTTAGTATAATTGGAGAACTAAAGTGACACTTGAATGTTTTCCTCGAATGTTTCATTTCTCCCGTGACATTTTCACAGCTTAGATTAGACCTCAGCTGAACTGTTGCAGTGAGAGGCGTACCTTAGGACAGGCTCTGATGTAGGCTGACTTTTCATCAGGGTATTTTTCCAGTCTGCGAGGTCCTTTACTGGACGACTTCTTAAACACCAGCCAGCAGCGCCGATAGATCTGAAACACACGTGCACATGACCACATAAGGTCCAAAAATAGTAAATCCATGGATTCACTGTCAAGTAATTTTTTTAAAGAAAAGCAGCATGGTATAAAATATATTGATATTTTGGCCGATACTAATACTTAAATCATTTTTTAATACTTAGAATCAATAAATGACCAATGTTGAAAATCTTCACTATTTTGTCCACTGAAAACTAAAATTCATAATTTTAAGCCAATTTAAGCATAAAAATTGAAAAATTGATATTCCTTTTGGGATTTGCTAAAGATTACATTTAACAGTGTATTTGTGTTCTTAAAGATGAACTGTTAGAGCGTTCTTAATGCAAAGGTAATCTAAATGTAAAAATATTGTAAAATATCAATATCAACTGATACAGTTGAACTACCATTCAAAAGTTAAGGGTCGGCAAGACTTTTTAATGTCTCTTATGCTCACCAAGGTTGCATTTATTTGATCAAAAAATACAGAGAAAAAAAACAAAAACAACAACAACAACAAAAAAAAAAAAACAGTAACATTGTGAAATATTAGCATTTAAAATAACTTTAATTTAAATTAACTTAATAATTTTAATCTATTTTTAAAATATAATTTATTCTTATGATGGCAAAGCTGAATTTTCAGCCATTACTCCAGACTTCACTGTCACATGATCCTTCAGAAAACATTATTAACAATATGCTAATTTGATACTCAAGAAATATTTCTCATTATTTTAAACTGAAAACAGTTGTGCTGCTTAATATTTTTGTAGAGACTGTGATACATTTTTTTTTTCAGGATTCTTTGATGAATAGCAGGTATAAAAGTAATAAAAGTTATTTGACATATAAATATTTTGCAACATTATAAATTATTATAAACATTTACTGTCACTTTTGATGAATTTAATGCCACCTTGCAAATAAAAGTATTCATTTCTTAAAAAAAAAAAAAAAAAAAAAAAAAAAAACCTTAAATGTTTATTCTGGTTAAACCTCCAAAACAAACATTTGATGAATGTAAATCACAATGGGATGTGTCATTTTTGTGTCAGGTTATTCCACTGAGAAACTGGGTATAATGCTGCATGTGGCACAGGGACCTGCGCTTCATCACAAATATACAAGAAAAATACTGTCTTAGAAGAACATTTCCCTCCAAAGCTAAAACAATGTTATTCTGCTAGACAAATGTGTTATTTGTATAATATGAAAGCACCTAATTAAAACTACACCAGTTGCGATCTGTCTTTATCTTTTGTAAACACTCTCTCTCCCTCGATCGACCTCCTGCCATAAAAGCTATTTTCTGTTTATACCTCTGATGTCCTTCAATGACAAATCCTACAGTTGCCACGGTAACCCCAGTCCATTTAGGCAAGTGTTCCAGCCAGCCCAAGGCCAGTCCTGCTCTCTATCATCATCATCACAGGTCTTCACGTACACCCATCTTACTGCAATCTACTGGAAATTGTTCCTGAGAAACATTATTTCTATATCATCTATTCATTACAAGCCTACCTGATGTATAGGCTTTCTGAGAAACCGCAGTTCAGCTTTACACTTTCCTTTGTGTTTTAAGCGTTGGAAGATGACAAGAATGGCAAAAAAGAAACTATAACATTTGAACTGAATTCAGTTACCAAGAAAAAAATTATATTCTTTAGGGGGAAAGGGAGAATTATTTGTCTTTTTTGCCTCAGTAACCCTTTAGAGCGAATTCAAGTCAATGTGTTTAAACTCTGATCAAATTCCCTTACATTCTGACTCACAGAGTCATAAACACTGCATTAGTCATCAGGCTTGTATAATAAAAGGCCTGCATCACCCCTCAAGTACAACAGAGAGGCTTAACATCCGAGTCCACATGCTTTTAACCCTATTGTCCATGAATATACATATCAATAGGCGATCTGGACTAAAAGGAGTTTAAATGATAAAATCTTACCTTATGAAGTTTCACGCATCTTACAGTGTGTCTAATTTCCTGTCGCGATGATTAATAGAAAGCTGAACTGAGCTGATGAGCTTTTGTTTTTGTCATCTAAGCTTACCCTAATGTTATTGCCACGCAAATGCTTGGACCCATCTTATGAAGAAACGGAGAAAGTTAGCTGCATGGTTTTCCATTCACAGCAGGTAAAAGATTGATCCCTTGTTTGCATCATATTGTCCCCTGAGGTTCCACTAATCTTCTGTAAACAGACTGTGCAACAGCATCAGCAGAGAGCGACTGAGTGTATGTGTGTGGGTGAGACGTGCCCTTTCTCACTGCTGCTTTACTGTTTGCATTTCTGTCCACACATTAATACACAAACGTAGATGCATATACACACACAAACCAAATACGATCCATCCTGCTGTCACTCTCTAAAAAAAGCATCATGGTAACCATAATATATATTAAACTACCATATTTTATAGAGTTAAAATTACTACAATTTACTTGGTATTAGCCATCACTCTCAGCTAAAAGGAATTAGCAAAAAGTGGACAGAAGCTTCTTAAACTGTTTGAAGGACAACCTACACTACTGTTCAAAAGTTAGTAAGAATTGTTTTTGAAAGGAATTAAAGGGTTAGTTGACCCAAAAATAAAATTCGGTTTTTAATTACTCACCCTCATGTCGTTCCAAACCCTTAAGACTTTCGCTTATCTTCAGAATGCAAATGAAGATCTTTTTGATGAAATATGAGAGTTTTATGTCCCTCCATACATAGCCTACGCAATTGAAACTTTGACGCTTCAAAAAGTTCATAAAGAGATCATAAAATTAATCCATATGAATTGAGCGATTTAGTCCAAATTTTCTGAAGAGACATGATCGCTTTATATGATGAACAGATTGAATTTAGGCTTATATTCAAACATCAGTTGTGGTAAACAGAAGCTCAACCATGTTTGCTTGACGCGTGCGAGAACCAATGAGGTTCATTGAGGTTCATTCGCAGCGTGTTTGAGCTTCTGCAAGAAGTTTGATCTCGTGCGTTATTCATGTTTGGTTGAGCTTCTGCTTATGTTCACTGATCAATGTTTATATGGTTTTACGATCTCTTTATTAACTTTTGAAACGTCAAAGTTACAATTGCGTAGCTGTCTATGGAGGACAGAATGCTGTCAGATTTAATAAAAGATCTTCATTTGTGTTCTGAAGATGAACGAAAGTCTTACGGGTTTGGAACAACATGTAAGCGAATAAGTAATGACAGAAATTTCACTTTTTAGTGAACTAACCCTTTAATACTTTTATTTAGCAAAGATGTGTTAAATAGATGGATAGGAAGTTTAAAAGAACAATTTTTTTTTTTTTTTTAAAGATCGAAATCTTTTGCAACATCATACATGTCTTTCCTCTCACTTCTGAGTAAAGAATCCTGGAAAAAAAAAAAAAAAAAAAAAATGTATCAGGGTTTCCACAAAAAGTATTAAGCAGTACAACGGTTTTCAACAATGACAATAATAAATGTTTCTTGAGCACTAAATCAGCATATTAGAATGATTTCTGAAGGATCATGTGGAGTAATGATGCTGAAAAATCATCTTTGCCATCACAGGAATAAATAACATTTTACAACATATCAAGAAAAACAAAACAAAACAAAACAACAAAAAAAAACCCACAATATTTCAAAATATTACTCTTTTTACTGTAGTTTTGATCAAATATACGGTGAGCATAACAGACTTCTTTCAAAAACATTAAAAACTTCTGAACAGTGTATATACTGTATATAACAGCAATTTGTATGACTCCACTTGTTTGTGTATTCTGCATGCAATTCCACTTCCGATCCTGGTTTGGCTTCATTTGGATTCATTTTTATTGGCAGAGTAAATATTAACAAAATGGCCAAACTGTCAGATAATTGATATTAATTTATTGATTTAGCTGCTGTATGAAAGCAATGATCACACTCGCAATCACACCACAGTACTGAATATCGGCAAGATGAACAGTGTGATTTTGAATGTTATTTTGCTCAATTATGGCTTACAGCATAATTGAGCTTATTCCTTATTTTTTTTCGGAAGAAACCATGGTAACCATGCTAATTTTGTTTCAGGGTCAATCTTCTCACACTGTATTGGTACTCTGCATTAAAATGTGCAGTTATCTTCATATTGTCTTGCTGTAACCCTCAAACCTCTAAATGGAGAATAAATTGTCATGGCAGAGAAAGCAAATGTGTTAAAAACAAGGGGGAATAATGCATGGTGAAATATACAACACTTATCTCAAGTGCTTACTGCAGGTCAATATAAGAGAAGAGGCAGGAGAAAGAAAAGGACACAGTAACAGCTTATGGAGGCACAGAGAGAATACAGAGTTTAAACTGAAGCAGTGAAAGGCTTTAGTTATTGGAAGGAAAGAAGCAGAGATAAAACAGAGGCAGAATGTGCCAACATTTCATAGGATAATAAGCCTATAATGAGTCTGTTTGCCCTTGGTATGAATCCATTTCTGCATTTTTGTCAGCTGTTCATCTCTCATCTGCTCTTCCTCTGAGATCTGACAGAACTCAGCTTGGCATCCTATGATGGTCAAAGGAATAATGACACTATTGGAACAACAGTTGCTATGCTTAAAGCTAAAATTAAACCACTTCCTCTCAGGCAAGACTAAATTTAAAATGGCAGCTTACCGACTGTGCCCACTGAAACCTGTTGGGGATTTTCTGAAACTATTCTAAAATTCAAGTCCTGTCTGTTTGCGTCACAGTAGCTTCAGATCTTTGCTTTGTCCCTCAGAGGTGCATAAGTGTGGTATTGCAATGTATGTCCATTTGATATTTGGCCTTTATCACCTGCATCAACCATCTAACATTGGGGGTTGTTTCATAATTGTGATGCCTGGTGTTGGGCCGTTTACGATTGCATATGCACTCAAAAGGGCTGGCAGCAGCTGAGGAGCAATTAGGGTAATTCCAGCATGGCAGTGAAGCCGGCGGTACTGGGCTGTCGATACCCAAGCAGAATGCTAAACAGCACTCTGATTAGTCTGATTGGGGTTCTTGGTCCCTGAGTGGACCGCAGAGACAGACAGTGAGAAAGGGAGGGAGGCATAGAGAGGCATATAGACTGGCTAATTAGCATCCCTAGAGGTGCACTGGGAGCTTGGCGAGGGAGGTGAAGAAGAACGTAAAGAGGAAGTGAGGGGGAAGGGATATAGAGACAGTGGTCTAGAACAGTGAGATGAAAGGCTTACGAGACTCGCCCAGCTGCTTGATGGCAACATGTAAAGCGACTAGGTATAAATTGCATTCAAGATATAGATTTCAAACAGCACTCTTGAAAAATTCTGAATTATTAAACATGAATGCCCTTAATTCAGTAAAAAATAAAAATAATAATAATAATATATTATTTTTTTTTATTATATTAACATTAAGGTTGAACCACTGTAATGACACGGACTATTTTATCAATGTCTTTACAACCTTTCTGGGCCTTGAAAGTGGTAATAATGTTGCAGTCTATCGGAGGTCAGAAAGCTCTTGGATTTCCTCAAAAATATCTCAATGTGTGTTCCGAATCCGAAGATGAACGAAGGTCTTACGGGTGTGGAACAACATGAGGGTGAGTAATTAATGGGGTCAACTAACCCTTTAAAAATTATTCTAAATGTAAGAGAATAGCAGAGTCCACACCACAACTATAACAATAACGGCATAGAGAAAAAATATAATTGGAATCACTTTCATAACGTTTTTTTTTTTCTCCAGCTGATGAATGATAAAAACATTGGCAGGCAAGCAGAATCAATCCTGCTTTAAAGAGCTTGAGCATTTAAAGCCTCAAACAACATAAATGCTGTGCACGCTTAAAATAAACCAAACGATATAATCCATTGGTGTGGATGCTAATATAGTTAACGTTATAGATATCATTATAGTTATCGTTCTTGGTGTGAACAGGCCTTTAGAAGAAAAGGTTCTATATAGAACCTTAAAGGGTTCCGTCCATAGCTTCATTATTAGAACCTTTTAGGGGTTCCCATCATGGGATCATTTTATGGATTTATTTGTTTTAATTTTAATTAAATGTTATGAATTAAACAGCTCATAAACAAACTTTATCACTAGAAAAACTTTAAATAACCCAATAAACATCAAAGTATTATGCAATTCATATTAGACATTTCTTCTTATATAGAACCTTTTTGGCATAAATGGAGTTAAAGGGATAATTCACCCAAAAATGAAAATTATTCCATGTGACTCCAGTGGTTTAACCTCAAGTTTATGAAGTGACAACTGCTTTGTTTGCACAAAAAACATGCATGCGTCATGGTGCTCTTGTGAATGTGTGTTGGAGATTAATATTTTGTAAATAAAGTGGTAAATTATGTTTTTTTTTGTGCAAACAAAACACTCGCTTAAATTTGAGGTTAAACCAATGGAGTCACATGGATTACTTCTATGATGTCTTTACTGCCTTTCTGAGGCTTGAAAGTGGTAGTTGTGAAGGCTGTCAATGGAGGGAAAGAAAGCTCTCAGATTTTATTAAAAAGATCTTCATTTGTGTTCTGAAGATGAACAAAAGTCTTATGGGTTTGGAATGACATAATGGTGAGTAATTAATGACAGAATTTTCATTTGTGTGTGAACTTGTGTTGAATTTTGAGCATCATTTCTCCAGTCTTCAATGTCAAATGATCCTTCAGAAATCATTCTAATATGCTGATTCGGTGCGCAAGAAACATTTCTTATTATTATCAATGTTAAAAAAAGTTGTGATGCTTAATATCTGGAAACTTGTTTAAAACTATAAATATACACAACTTTCAATTGTCTTCACAGATTTTTTAATTTGTCGCAACAGTCCTCAGGTGGTGTTTTCATTAACTTTAATATCATCAATGGTGGTAATTAAATTCCACCATACCATACTACCAAGACTGCAAATGACTTTTTTTTTTTAAATTGAAATACTGTATGACTTACAATGCATGGGTGTGCATGTGAATTATGGTATCAGTTATTAAGTTCCAGGTCTTACAGAAAGTTACAACCAAAGTCAAATATGAATAAGAACCCGCTAAATAATCCTCTTCTTTAACAAACATAGCAATGACTAAATAAACCTGGGTGGTCAAAGCCTTACAAAATATTTACCACCCGCATTCAATACAACTCTCAGATGGACAATATAATGAAAATGCTGCAATATGGGAGCTTTTTGCCAATGAAAATGGATTAGTTAGAACACAATCTTTCCTCCAATCTGTAGAGGCTAGAAAAAGAGAGAGAGAGAGAGAGAGAGAGAGAGAGAGAGGGCTTTGTCACAGTTCAGACAAATGCAAATGCCGCCACGCACTCACTGCTGCTGCCAAATCAGAGCAGAGGCAGCAGCATGGATGTAAATAGTATTAGTTGTGCATAAGCGGGGATTTACGATATTGTGCTTGCATTACGTGCACTAGCATAATATTAAATAGACGAAGGAAATTGACTTACAATTAGGGATGCCATTTGTTAAACAATGATGGAGGAACGGTGCCCGTTTTGAGTTTGCACAGCACAGGAACGAAAAAAAGGAGAGACAAAGACAAGCACACATACAGACACAAGATGTTTCTGTGCAAAAGGAACAAGAAGAGTGAAATAAGAGAGAGAATGAAGGGAGAGGATAAATAAAGGGTAACAAAAAAAAAAAAAAAAAGAAGGAAATGGGAGAAAATATAAACTCCTTTTAGATTATTTAGCACTCTGTTCCCCAGGGGGACCATGTGTCACAACCTCACTGCTGCCACGGTAACCACAATCCTGCTGACTATATAATTCAGGCATCGACCGGTGCATGAGCTCGAGAGGCACTCACAAAGTCACTAGACACTGTAATGCTGGAACTTCTTAGACATTTTGAAACATCAATGCAGCTGGCAGATCTAGATTGATTTCAGCAGTAAAATAGTTTAAAAGCATATGCTTGTAATCATAAAAGCATATGCAGAGCAGGAAAACTTATAATGGAAAGTGATTGTAATGCAAATAAAGCAAAGACAAACACAATGAAATACTAATGAAAAATGACAAGTATAATGACAAAAAGAAAATGAAGAAAGAACGAGATTTTTCCAGAGACAAAAACAAAAAACAAAAAAAAACTAACTGGGACAGCAGAGGAGATGCTCTCAGAGCCTGTGAGGCTGGACCGCCTTTCAGCGGAAGATTGTAAAGCTGTAATGAGGTCTACAGGCCAGAGATGAGGTTAAGTTAGTAGTATGAATGTAGTCCCCCCACGTCCTGCATCGTTATTGGTTCACAAGCCTCTTCCAAGGGAGCAATTTGCTCAATCTCTTCAAAAACATACAATTATCTAGAAAAACAATGAGCCAATATTTTGTGCAAGATGTCTAGTCTGATCTGGATGAAATAATAAACAATACTTGGACATTTTGATACCACATACAGCAAGGCTGTCATTACTGTACCTTGCCTATCACACACCATTAAAAGCAAATGCTGACCAACACACAAACTGACATATGATGTTTGGCTCCAGCATCATTATCATTAACGGAAATTTAAAAAAAAAAAAACACTACAGGAAAATATTTTTAAAAATTGAAATTAAAAAATAAAATACCTAACCTAAAATACATTTATTATACATGGTATAATAATACGATGATAAGCTAATAATAATCTAATTCACTTAATGCTACAAGATAGCAATATGGACTGTGATTAGAAATTTTATACCACAACATTTTGAATGCCAAACTGTATAAAAAAAAAAAAAAAAAAAGATTGTTGTTAATAAAACAAAGATTATTGGAGTAAATTTTACAACAAAATATTACATCAGTCTGTCAACTTCAAAATTTCATGTTTAAAGGTGCAATGTGTAAAATTTGGGAGGATCTATTTTCAGAAATGCAATATAATACACATAACTACATATATACATACATAACATGTTTTCAGTGGTGTATAAAGACCTTACATAATGAACCGTTGTTTTTTTTACCTTAGAATGAGCCATTTCTATCTCATACACCGCGGGTCCCCTTACATATCAAGTCGCCATTTTGCGCCGGCATGTTTCTACAGTAGCCCTAAACTGACAAACTGCTCTACAGAGCGCGTTTCCTCACTATATTGTTGTTGTTCTAAATCATTCGTATTTTTAGAGGCAGCTTGCATTGTCACTACGTTGAATATACACGAATAAAAAGTAGAAGTAGTAGTCTGGTTTATTAGAAGCAGACACCATTCTTTGTTAGAAGTAAGAAGAAACCTCATTGCTTGACTGGCTACTCTCTGTGTCTCAGACAATGGCATCTGTCTTGTATCGGCCAGACGGCCACCGTAGCTTCTCTATGTGCTTCGAAAGGGAGGGGTGAGCGCAGTTGGTTGCAGTTTGCAACCTCATCGCTAGATACCACTAAAATCTACACACTGCACTATTAATTCAACTTATTACTTGTTGTTTCATTGTAATCATTCAAATTTACTAGAAATTTCTTGATTCAAAGTAAATCCTACACCATTTTTTTTAAAAACTAAAATTACTATAAAAACTAAAACCAGAAAACTCTGAAATAAATCAAAATAATGAATAGAACAAAAGACAAATTGAAAAAAGAAAAAAGAAAAAAGACAATCCTGAAACTGAAGTATCAATGATCATACAAGTGAACCAACATTAGATCAAGCCTCCATCAAGTGCACTAAAATTAATTTAATTACTACTCACCCCCAGTTTCCTGCTCCGCATGCGGACATAGCCCTGCTTGACAATGTCATTGAAGTTGGAGGCCATCTCTGAGGAACCTGGGAACTTCTAGAATAAAGCATCCAGCCCTTCTTTTTCCCCCTTCAGCCAGTCCAACCAACTCCTTCCTTCCTTCTTTCACTTCTTCGCTTGTCTTCCAGTCTTCCTTGATCTCGTCTGCTCTGCAACTTGCGGAACTTCAAAAGATCATGTAGATCTTCTGTGTCTCCTCACTCCAGCATGATCACTAAGAAATGAGAAAAAGGGCACATATTTTATTAATTTATGAGAATGGTAAATGTTTGTGCAGACATGCAACTTTATCATAGATTATTCACTTGCCATAGATTATTCACCTTCATCTGGGTAAAATCTGGCCACCTTTCCATTTATACTTTTTTACTGGAAAATTTTACTGCTGAACTTGAGAAAAGGAGAGTTAAATACACATTAAAGTTGTATAGGACATGTTTCCACCCAACGGCTGCTTCAAATGCCATAATGGCCTAAATTAAAATGCACTCTGACTGCAAACATTATTTCCGCACTAAATAGCTCAAGCTTCATTTTGAGGAGGATGAAAAAGATTAAACATATCTGAGTAGCAGACTTGAAACTGCTTAGACAACCGTTAACGGGATAGTTCAGCCAAACGTGAAAAATGTCTCAATGTTTTGTTTTCATTAAATGAAAATAAGTAGAATGCCATGTTGTTTAGACCCCACTGACTTTCACTGCACAAGCAAACAGCTGAAAGATTCTTCAAAATATCATCTTTGTGTTTGCCAGAAGAAACAAAGTCATACAGGTTTGAAATAACATGATAATGATAGGATTTTCATTCTGGGTTGAACTGTTCCTTTAGAAAATCAGAGTGAGACATCTTACCCACATATTTAATCTTGCAAGGCTTTACAAACCCTCAATTTATAAAAAAAAAACATTGAATAATTACTGACTTATAATAAGTAATAGAGGAATAGTAAGCTGAACACACAATTTGAGATGAAAAGTTTCTAAGCATTTATAATAATCCTTTGAGCTCAGGCCCTCAGGCCAAAGAACTGGGACATGTTTGTAAGTGCAAAACTAACAGCATCATCAGCATGCTCTGGAACAACAGCCTAACGTGGCACACTTCCCCAGAAGAGAGCCGGAGCCGGCGCTTAAAATTCTTGACTGCACTGGAACACAGACATTAAACTTTAACAAGGAGCTCATTAGCCAGGACAGAGCCAGGCTAATCGTCGTCGGCGCTGTTGGTTTTAAAAAGTGGCTCGCTCAGGGAAGGAGGGGCCATTTGCTCCAGTAGAAGATCAGTGAATCATAATGCCATTATTATATGCTCTCATGACCCAGCTTCAAAAGCCCTTGTCAGAAGAGTGAATGGAGAAATAAAGATAAAAGGGAGAACAGTTGAAGGAGGATATGAATGATGAAAAAAAAAAATGGTTTTGAGAGGACCTTAATGGAACAGCATAATGAAGGCTCAAAACAAAATCACAACAGCTTGAAAAATCAAGACTTAAGTGTCAGGTGAGCCTCTTTGTATAAATAGCCAAATCCTTTGGATAGAAGGAGAGCTTAAGAGCAGAGGTATTCCTTCATTATATTGTTGTTTTAATGTAAATCTTTACTGGATTTACAGCGGTCAATAAGCATCACTCACCTTTAATGCCTCAGAATACATATGATACAGTGCATCCAGAAAGTATTCACAGAGCTTCACTTTTTCCACATTTTGTTATGTTACAGCCTTATTCCAAAAGGGATTAAATTCATTATTTTCCTCAAAATTCTACAAACAATTCCCCATAATGACAACATGAAAGAAGTTTGTTTGAAATCTTTGCAAATTTATTAAAAATAAAAAAACGAAAAAATTACATGGACATAAGTATTCACAGCCTTTGCTCAATACTTCGTTGAAGAACCTTTGGCACCAATTACAGCCTCAAATCTTTTTGAGTATGATGCTACAAGCTTGGCACACCTATTTTTAGGCAGTTTCTCCCATTCTTCTTTGCAGGACCTCTCAAGCTCCATCAGGTTGGATGGGGAGAGTCGGTGCACAGCCATTTTCAGATCTCTACAGAGATGTTCAATCGGGTTCGAGTTTGGGCTCTGGCTGGGCCACTCAAGGACATTCACAGAGATGTCCCGTAGCCACTCATTTGTTATCTTGGCTGTGTGCTTAAAGTCGTTGTCCTGTTAGAAGATGAACCCTCGCCCCAGTCTGAGGTACAGAGCGCTCTGGAGCAGGTTTTCATTAAGGATGTCATTCATCTTTCCCTCGATCCTGACTAGTCTCCCAGTTCCTGTCGCTAAAAAATATCCCCACAGCCTGATGCTGCCACCACCATGCTTTACTGTAGGGATGGCATTGGCCAGGTAATGAGCGGTGCCTGGTTTCCTCCAGACATGGCGCTTGCTATTCAGGCCAAAGAGTTAAATCTTTGTTTCATCAGACCAGAGATTTTTGTTTCTCATGGTCTGAGAGTCCTCCAGGCGGGCTGTCATGTGCCTTTTACTGAGGTGTGGCTTCCATCTGGCCACTCTACCATACAGGCGTGATTGGTGGAGTGCTGCAGAGATGGTTGTTCTTCTGGAAGGTTCTCCTCTCTCCACAGAGAAATGCTGGAGCTCTGTCAGAGTGACCATCGGGTTCTTGGTCACCTCCCTGACTAAGGCCCTTCTGCCCCGATCGCTCAGTTTGGCTGGGTGGCCCACTCTAGGAAGAGTCCTGGTGGTTCCAAACTTCTTCCGTTTACAGATGATGGAGGCCACTGTACTCATTGGGACCTTCAATGCTGCAGAAATTTTTCTGTACCCATCCCCAGATCTGTGCCTCGATACAATCCTGTCTCTGAGGTCTACAGACAATTCCTTGGACTTCATGGCTTGGTTTGTGCTCTGACATGCACTGTTAACTGTGGGACCTTATATAGACAGGTGTGTGCCTTTCCAAATCATGTCCAAACAACTGAATTTACCACAGGTGAACTCCAATAAAGTTGTAGAAACATTTCAAGGATGATCAGTGGAAACAGGATGTACCTGAGCTCAATTTTGAGTGTCATGGCAAAGTCTGTGAATACTTATGTACATGTGATTTTTTTTTTTTTATAATAAACTTGCAAAGATTTCAAACAAACTTCTTTCACGTTGTCCTTATGGGGAATTGTTTGTAGAATTTTGAGGAAAATAATGAATTTAATCCCTTTTGGAATAAGGCTGTAACATAACAAAATGTGGAAAAAGTGCAGCTCTGTGAATACTTTCCGGATGCACTGTAAGTCACTATATGCTTAAATTTGAATTTACATTCAAATTCATTTTGATGGCAGTCATTATTAGCAAGTGACTTGTACTGTATATGTGTGCATTTAGTGTATCATGATTACCACTGTGCAGCAGGAGGAAATGGATACAAATCAAGCACAAATTAAAGCTATAAAGTAACAATTTAACATAAGAGCTGCTAAGAGCCTTCTGCTGTGACAAATGGGTATGTTCAACCAAGAGCGTACAAGCAATACGCCGAATTAAGTATTAGGTCATGTGCAGTGAATAGACATGCAAAGGTTTTTAGTCTACCACAGCAAAACATTTTAACATTTTAAAATATATTCAAGTCGAAAAGTTATATTAAATTTAAATGGTTTTTACTGTATTTTTGACACCAAACCGTTGAATGGTAGTGTACACACACATAGAAAAATAAGTTAATAAATATATTTTAATAATATAAGGAATAATAATTGACAACGGGACGTTGAATTATTAGAAAAATAATGCACACCCGAGGTGGTAATGCGGCCATGACACGAAGCAGAGTCGCTGTTACACCTTTGATGTGCATTATTTTTTAATTATTACACTAATACTAAGGTTACGACACCTCAAAACATTGTTCAGATGATGTATTTCAAGACGTTTGTCAGGTTTTTGTCCTTAAAATGCTCTTGTGTGTAGGACTAATTTTTTACGCATCTAATCCCAAGCCTCCGTTGCTAATGCCAAAACATCAATTTAGAGCTAGTAACGGAGGCTTGAGCCATTGATAGCAGAGTAATGCAGTTATTAATGCAGTTATTAGAGAGAGAGAGAGAGATTAAGCGTGTATGAATTACCTGAATCTGTGTCTCTCAACAGTGTTCGGCAGCAGTGTCTCTACTAATAGCGAAACTGTAAGTTTATCTGCTCCAAGAACAGCAATGTTATTACCTCGCTAGTGAGAAATGTCAGGTAGCTTTTAAGTTGTTAAATATTGAGATTTTATCAGTAAAATAGTTTATTTACTTTATCAATGTCATTGCGGGTTTTGGTTTTTTGCTGTTGTAGACTGTAGGCCTATGACCTTTGAAATAACTGAAAACATTTGGCGAAGTGAAATGGAACTGTAATGCGGTCAAGACCTGCCTGGAACAACTTTAGCCATGTGTTTCCCTAAAAAATAACTGCACACCAATCAGATTCAAGCACTGAACAGCCCTGTAGTATAAATACACATAATATATAAACATACAGTACGTGCTCATAGCCAGTGAGTAAGCAGCTATAACTGTGTTTAGGGCGTTAATTCTAAGTAATCTCAAGCATGGATGAACTTAAGGTCTCTTCTATGTTGGCAATCTTTGCCAATCACTTCTATCTTGAGATTGTCAAGACAGAAATTAGCTGAGAAGCCCTGTCATTGCCTGAGCTGAAGCTTCATTTCTCTTCTCTTGTTTGTCACAGAGAAACAGTGGTGACTAAGGAATCCAGGTGTGAGCAAGACTCAGTGGAAGCTAATGAACACAGACACCAGAATTTCCCACCCAGCCCCCTGCAGCACTAGCGACAGACAGCTTGTTAAGACGCAGGTGACACTCAACGTGGGAGGAGGAATGGAAGAAGAACATCTGTTTTCACCGTTAAGTGCAGGTATTGACAGGGAGCAGAGAACATGCGGCAGACAGACAAGTCTGTGTTGAAAGCCTGGGTAATGATAGCCTGCCTTGTCGCAAAGTCTTCGTAATCCCTGAGAATTGGCCAGTTACACCACATTGTTATGGATATAAGCCCAATTTGGAAATATGGAGCTTTGTTTCACAAACACATCTTATTTTTGAAGAAGTGATGATAAATTGTGCTGCTTCAATGTTACCATGAGAACAATAACTTCCTACACAGCAGATCCACTATGTGCCTTCAATGATGAGGGTGACAATTATACAATCTCCTTATTGTTACAAAAATAATAAGTACATTAAAGCGTCACTGAAATTTGTCAACCACTCATTAATGTGTGGGCGATTTCTACTATTCAATACATTTTCATTTGTCTTACTATATATTTATATAAAAAAAAAGTTCACAAGTTTTAAGGATGAAAATAAATTATTTTGTGTTATTTTATCACAATATCACACCTGAACAAAATTATCATGATTTTTTTTTCACTTTCTATCCTGCTAGTCTTCTGTAATATTATATATATATATATATATATATATAAAAACTTTCCATCCTGTTAGACACTCCTGTTAACTTGCCATTGCATAAATAGTCAGGTTATAATAAATAAGTCTCACATTTCTTGGAAAAACAAAATACAGTTAAAAATGGATAACATGCTATCAGTTTTCACTTATATTTAATCTTGATATAAACAGCAATCTTGCTAGTGACAAACGATAATGAGAGATATTTAGGAGAAATTACATTATATTTCTATTAGCAAGGGATGAATCTTTTCAATATGACTATTAACACAAGCTGAGAGCTGCTCATTCACTTCTAAGTACTACGATACTTGCATAACAATATCGCTTCATGACTGGTTAGGACAAAGCATCAAGACATAAAAGTCATCTCTTCCATGTAAATCTGATTTTTGTCAACCAGCCATGAAAAACAACAGGAAATTTTGTCCATTACTTGGTTTCCATTTTTTGCATATTCTGACAAGAAAAATCACCATTGATATAGTGTAATAGTTATCATCAAATATGTTCTTATTGCCTATGATAATTTAGTGCAATATTTTCACTTTGTGCAAACAGACATATTACTTTAAAATCTGAAAAACTAAAGAAACTAATATGGCTAGATACAGTTACCTAACCACTGCCCAATAATATAAATACAAGGCTTTATATTGTTCTCTCATCTTTTAAGGATTTTTTTTTTTAAAAGTCATTTATTAAAAAAACAAAAACAAAACAAACAAACAAACAAACAAACAAACAAAAAAAAAACTCATACCTTAATGCCCTGGGTTGCCCTAACGCAGTGGTTCCATTTTTTTGTGGATTTTTTACATTACAAATACCTTTATAAAATAAATAATGTTTTAAATAAAAAAAAGTTCAATAGAGAAATATGTAATGATGGTAAAAACGAAGTGATACTTTTAAATATTAAACTAAAACTGCCAGTAGGTGGTAGTAATTCAGTCATCAAGTCATTCATTCAGTAACAAAGCAAGTGACTGTATTTATGAATGAGTCATTGAATCATTAATTCTCAGGATTCGTTCAAAGCTGCAGATTCGTTCACGAAACACCGTGGTGATGCAGTTCTGCTGTGACTTTCGTTGGAACTATTTCATTGCAAAATAGAGCAAACAATACTGAAAATACTGTTTAAAATGTATATCACTTAATATTACCCCTTTGTTTATTCAACTGTTGTATAAAAACACATTTGCAAATGTGGATATTTGGGAAAAACTGCATTCTTGCTACAAACATTAAACAAGAACTCACACAGGGTATGTTTTCGTATCTGAGAGACTTTAAGTCTTAAATTGATCTCTGTGTGTCTATATTTGTTCTTCATACTAGTAAGTGCTAAATCCCCACTTTGGCCCTGTCCCAAATGGCACACTTCATATGCACTTTTGGTCTTGTGGACTTACAATGGTTGCCGCTTGAACGTGTCTGTTAAGTCCATGAGACCGTAGGGTGTCCCATTTGTCATTTTAGGTTTCAGAAGGGTGCTTGCGAGCGAGCCCTTTCGCCCGCACTGAAGTGAGCTCCACAGCCGACTTCTTCCCAAGAGTCAAAGCGGCGTTACATCATGAAAGTGTGGACTTAGGAAGACCGCGAGTGTTTAGGGTGACATTTGGGACAGGGCCATTGTTGAGAATGGAGCAGCATACTCTGCACACAACCTCTCATATGCATGCTGCTTGTGAGGATGCAGTCAGTTTTGACTGCAAAAGATGAGGTAATTTGATTGAATGTCATATATTTGACCTTTTACGGCACTTTGCCTATTAGAAATAATGTTAATGTTAGAATTAAATGAACGAAAACTCAGCATTTTGTTCGCATACCCCTGTCACCTCACATACCCCCAGGGGTACGTGTATCCCAGTTTAGGAAACAACTGCCCTAACATATACACCTTTGACTAGAGAAAGGCATTTCATTGTGTGTGGTGGGTGCTTAATTTCAAGGTTGTGGTCAGAGTTGGCAAAACTCACCCAGGAGGAGTAGTAGTATTAAAAAAGAAAAGAAAGTGAACACAGGAGGGGCAGAGGAGGTGCGTTGATTGTCAGTTTAGATGAACCCTCACAGTTGGAGTCCATCAGAACAGTAAGTGAACTGAAAATTGAAAGAGTGTTGCAGTGACTCATACAGACGAGGAGGCCAAAAGAGTGGACAGTGAAATACTAAGTGTGCTTGAGTGAAAGAGACAGAGAGACGAAGCAACAACAACAACAACAAAAAGGTCATTGGTTGCAATTGTGTGTATTTCAGGGGTCACTTATATTGGCTAGAGACTAAATTTAAGACCAAAACAGCTCTCACTCACACACACATTCAGAGAACAAGGCCATCCAAGCAATGATCCATTTTTCTCATTGTTCAAAAAATGTTCACTGGCAAAATCTATTCATTTCAGTTGGAAAACACATGGTCTGGTTTTCTTGTAAGGGAGAAAAGTTTCCTCACAAATTTCACAGTGGGTTTGTGGATTTGCCACGTTTAACAACAGAAATCTGCTTGGGTTAAAAAAAAAGTGACTTCACTAAACTACTGACCTTTTTGTCACTGAATTTTTCACTAGTGTAACTGTACCTCAAAGCATGGGTGTTTCATCCAAGGAGACAGTGTCTGCCTCAAAAATAATAAATAAATATATAACAACAACAGTAATTGTCAGTACTAAAATGAAACAAAACAAAAAAATCGGCCACATAAGCAGATAAAGTTTCATAGGATGGCAGTGTCTCTTTTACCTCCCTTGAGATCATTGTGGTTTCACAGAGGTCCTAAAGCGTGGCATGAATGTGATGGGGGTGCAATAGCAAAGTACGGATGAAAAGCCAAGGTTAACTGTGAAAAAATATCAAATTAATCTGCAACATGGATTTGTACAGGAAAAAAACTCCAAACCCAGGGACGGGCCACCACATGCCAGTGGTCTAAAACAAACCTAGTTATTCTTTAACCTTCCATCCTCCTATTCTATCGATTCTATCTCATAATATCCCTTCCCCATAGGAAGACATCCCATTCTCATAAGGTTCCAGTGAAGAAGCACATTATCTGAAAAGCATTAACACAGTGAGAAGGTTGTTGGAAAGCCCAACAGGACACGCTGTTCCTTTTCTGCTTCCTGAGGGGTGACAGCTGTGCAGAACACCTAGGGTAACCAGCAGCTGACACGCAACGCAATACATGAATAGAGAAAAGTGAGCGGCTGGAGAGAGCAAATGGATGCAACCTACATACCGTATTAAGATGGTAAAAATCTAGCATGGAAAGCCCCCTAGTTCAATTTAATTGCATGTAAGCAATAAGATCTCTATAATAGGTTGTGTTTGAAGTCTTGATATAGGCTCATAACAACAGACTCAACCATACAGTGTCACATTATATAAACTCCACAATATGATATTCTATCAGAATGATACTGCCATACTTCATGCAGTGGACTCTTGTACATTGAAAAAGAATTTTATCATACTTTTATCATTCTCAAACAGCACAACATCTCATACTTTATAGCTTAATTAAAAATTTAAATGGTAGAAAGAATAATTAGAGAAAGAGGAATGAGAAAATGTGTGAGTGACACTTTCATTTTTTGCTTTTTTGGCTTATTTCCATCATCAAATATTTAACAGTATAATAGAGGCAGCTCATTTTGCCTTTTTGTGGGTCTGGAAATAACAACATCATATAAATTATTTAGTGATGCAAATTGCCAAAATAAAATTAAGAATTGAGTCTACATTGCTTGCTAGCATCAAAACCATTGAGCAAGTTGTATCCCTTCCATTAAAAAAAAAAAAAAAAAAAGATGAAATCAATTCAAACTAGAACAAAAGGGTCAGGCAAGACTTAATGACTGGACCAGCACTAACACAGCAAAGCAAAGGACACTGACCTTCACGGTTTATTGCCAATCAAAAGAATTGATCAAGAATTAATCGAAAACACTCTTGCAAATCAAACAACATAGATTGGTGAGCTCAAGCCAAGCACATAAAGGTGATAAATAATTGTGCTCACTCATTTCCCCTATTTTAATCTTTCAAAACATTAATAATTTAACAACACTGCTTTAGCAAATCTCAAAATAAATATCTTTTTCCATACTGTACATTATAAAGTTGTAATGGATAAAATCTCTTGTAACATTTATAATGATTGATTTTAGTTTTTAGGGTTTTATTTCTAAATTATTTAAACAAAAGAGTACAGACTTGTACTATTGTCCATTTATCTTTAATCAGCCATTGTGTGAAAATGATTATTGCCTGTATTGGAATCAACCAAATTTGTAATATCAGTTTTTGTGCTGAACACAAAAGAAGATATTTTGAAGAATGTCGGTAACCAAACAGTTGATGGACCACATTGACTTTAATAGTATGGAAAAAAAATACTATGGAAGCTGTCACAGTTGCTAGGAGGCAAGAACAGTCCTCCGTAGACTGTCCCATTTAACAACGCTCAGTCCAACCTTCGCAGCCTTCGAAGTCCACGTCCTTCGAAGGATGCAGCCTCGGAATTGGGATGCAGCTACCAGTGCAACCACTATGCAAATGAAAGATAAAGAAAGAAAAGAACTGTAGAAAAAGAGAGAGTTGAAATAATCGAAATTTCACTAAAGTTAATATTGCTTCTGCTGTCTCTTCTAATAAGTCACTTACTCACAGAATATAGAACTGATTCTATTAATGTTATATGCTAAGAGAATGCCAGGAGTGAGAGACCAACACAGTTGAAAATACATTTTAACAAACTAAATTTAACAAGAGCAAAAAATAGTTATAGAGGAAAAATGGCAGAGAGAGATAAAGAGTGGAAAGAAATTCAAGAATTCAAGAAAGAGTTCTCTCTCTTTTGTGGAGCTTGTCATTCATTTATCGTTCAAGGACGATGGATTTCTCTTGAACAGACTTTTTTTTTTGTTGGTTCGGCTCTTTTTCGTCCACATTGTCAGCACAGTCAGAGTCACTCAGTGCCTGTGACATGACCCCTACCACCAGGTAAAGGAAAACGAGGAGAAAGAAAGAGGGAGTGGGAGGGATGGGGCTAGGGGACGGCAGGACACAGTAGGGGCTCAGCTGGCTTCATGATTGGCCGATTGAATTTCCTCTCCTGTGGTGCTGCAACTGTGCAAACCGCCTCCACACAGACCTCTCCTGACTGTCTGCGTGTGTGTGGGTCAGCTTTTGTCTGCCAAACGTCCCCAAAGGATAGTAAAACCTGAAATCACCTACACTGTGGAGACCGGCCAACAGCTCCAATGAGGAAAATGGCTTAATAAATATACTAAATCTCTTAATCAAAATGTAAATGAAAAAATGGATCAAGAAATCATTAGCTAAGTATAAAAACAACAGAAGTCAATGGAAAGCACCCACCGTGATACAAAATGTGTGCACATTCTAAGGAAGTACATTAAAAATCCACTGCATACATACATCTGCACTCAAACCCAATTTCACACTGAATTAAAGGCCTTTTGTTGTTGAATCTACCTAAGGAGGGTGCAAGGACATGTCTCAGTCTCCTTCCACCACTGTCTTACCATCATTCTGTCCTATTTATCCTCTTAATCCATCTGTCGTATCTCAAATAAAGCCGTCCATACAACCCACATATTACATCCAATTATGGGCCAACAGCGTCCTTTCAGGCTCTGCCACAATGACGTGCAAAATCACTCATTCAGTTTTGGGGGGGGTGAATGAAATGAAAAGTGATTCTTACTGCATTTTTTATTCATTCACTAGGATGAGATTTCTCAGCTGAGCAATGGAAGATATATAATATAACCAATCATCTGCAGGTTGAATCAATGCCCGAGGCTCAAGCAGCATCGCTGGGTTCAGATGATGTCAAAGGGCAGCTTTAATTAATACTCTACAAGCTGCACTAGAGGCGATCTGACCCTATATCCACTAGGTTGTCTATTAGCAATGGGACGGACACTGGTAATTATCAGTGGGAGGGTGCGAGAGAGAGAGAGAGAGAGAGAGAGAGAGAGAGAGAGAGAGGAAGATCTGGCATGTTTATCATTCATGGATACAACTTGTATACAAAGTGCATGTGGCACCAGTCTTGTGCTAGAAAGAATTTCCTTTATGCAAATATACTACACTGAATACATTATACTGAATCTGTAAATACATTTCTTTTTTCCATTTAGATGTTTATTCTACACATTTAGGTGCTTCGAGCTCCTGTAAAGCAGAGTTTATAATCACACTTGGCCAATAAAGGTCTAAGAGTTTCTAAAAGTGAAGATAAATCTAGTATTCTTCTCCTTTTATTCTACCTCTTGCCTTTATTTCACCTCAAAATCTGCTGCTTTTAGCTACATCAACAATTTAACTCTTCCTCTAGGAATGCCAAAATAAAGCACAAAATCATCAAGAATTTCAGGACCAACAAAACCAAACACACCACCTACACACAAGTGTTAATACACACTGCCACATACATAAGTGAATGAGGCTATTTAAAGCTGACAAGACCATTCATTTACATGACGGTGGGTGGTCTCTTGGTTTCCCATGTTCCACACCAATATATCGACTAGGCCTTTAAGATTATCACCATTGAATGAATAAATATTCATAGAGTCTGATTAAAAAAAAAAAAAAAAAAAAAAAAAAAGTGGTTATAGAAATGCACAACATTTTCTTGTGGTATTTGTGTTTTTTTTTGGTGTGTTCATATTGGACATTTTTCAGCTGATATTAATATTATATATTAATTATTTGGGGATGTTAGAATAATTTTGCTTTCATCTAACACAAACTCAAAGGGTAAATGCTAGATTACAACACAGATTTAAAGTACTTTTCTTAATTCTCACCTATTATAGTATTCAAAAATTGCGATGAACATTGGTTTGACTGACAAAATATTGACGTTTTAGTGGTTTACATCCATTTTTTAATATTGGCCATAACATGAAAATTATCATCACAGGCTAGAACCGTTTTTAAATAATTTGTGACTTTTTAGTAAGGCTGCACAATTTAGCGCACAAAAATATACTAAAAACAACATTGAAATCGCGCTTAAACGTGATTCTTAGTGCAATTATGAAATCGCAAAGGCTGTGATTATTTTTTTATGCGCAGCTTGTCAATGAAGTATGGCTCCAAATGCTAATCCATCTGAAAGCACTGCGAGTTTGAGTCGCTTATAATGTACATTTGAAAAAGCAACACGCATCAAACATCTTTCCAGACATGAGAAGCATTAACATCTTGTCCAACAAAAGACAACATTTAATAACATGTTTTTACTCCAAACTCGCTTCATAACGACAGTTGAGCATCCTTCTGTGAGATGATGTGGCTTCTTAGGGTGTACCACACTCTGGCCCACCTCTTCCAAGAGGGCCAGGGCCGGCTAAACGGAGCGATCACACTTGTCAACCGAACCGGGCTCTGGGGGTCAAATGCGCTCGGGTACGGTTCAGAGTATGAGTATGAGTACACCCTTACACAGAATGTTTATTAGTCATGTTTAATCCATCAAAGCGTTTCAATCTTCTGTTTATTCACAGTATATAGTTTATATACAGTGATATGATGCATTATCTTCTTCTGCGACAGGGCGTATTTGGAGTTTCTGCGCAAGAGCGCCCTCTGGCTTTCAGATGGAGAAGCATTTACTACTGATCACAGAGCCGTACAGCTCTGACAAGCTGCGCATAAAAAAATTCCACAATTTTGTGAACACCTTATTTGCTTTTTTAACATATACAGTACTGTAAAAATGTCTTAGGCATGCTAGATTTTTCACCATTTTTATGTTTTATCTTTTTTGCTTTACTGTGTCATTAGGAAATATATGTTTATATTTCCAAACATTCCTTTTGACATTAATTGTAATAACCCAGTGAGATTTTTGCATGCACATTTTTTTAAGATTTTTGTATGACTTTTGCACAGGCATTATACTCTCAAAATAATGTTTTGTACCACTGAAAGAAAAAAAAAAAAAAGAAAACATTCTTCAACCACTTGTATAAAAAAAAAAAAAAAAAGCTATTTTTACCTTTTAGTAACCACCTTACAGCAATAATCGGAAACCACAGACATATCACAGCACTCAGAGAACCATCAATGTACCACTATTAAGTGAAATGAGATGGAAGAAACAGCCTTTCTGAAATCACATCGAGTAGCGCCACTCTTCTTCAGAAGAGACAGGAAAAGGCCAAACAATAATCAAGAAATGGGTTGAATGCTGATGAAAATAGAAAAGTAAAAAAAAAAAAATAGATGAATAAGAGGAGGGAAAAAAAAGGAATAGACAGCTTGAGGGACAGAATGAAGACGCCTCACTCTAGTTTATACGCCCTGATTTTGACCTCTTGTGGAAAAATTCCAGGCTTTACTCTACATAGTCCTAACAACAATCTCAAACAAACACAAAGATACACACAGACCCCCAGAACTACAGCACAAACAGATGAGACATGATGTCTGCAAACCTCTATCTAACACAGATAACAGAGCAGCTATAAACACAGACAACTGGTTTCAGCAGCCCTCCTACAGCCTGACGCGACACTTTGTCTCCAGTCCTTTTACCAGTTTGACAGAGATAAAGCAAACAAAACACGCAAGTATGCAAATACACACACATTGTAAAAGCAAGGAAGATTTATTACATGGAGACACTTATGCTTGATCATGCACTTGTTTCTGACAAGATAATAATCAGAATTTGATGAAAGGTAAGAATTATTTTAAAAAATGGATTCTCTTGCTTAGGTATATGGAAATTAGAAAAAAATAAATTGACAGGTTAGGTATTTTGAAGCTTTGGGAGGGTTTCCAGGCATGCACACTGCCAAACTTTTGCATGACTAGTAGTGTGAAATTTGGAGGATCAGTCTCAGCCTCTCTGTTACAGTATTGTCTCATCTTATTTAAATTAGGTCTGTCCATTTAATTCATTAGATTACTTCTAAAACTAAAAAAAATGACAATAAAAAAATTATTTAATTATGTAATTAATTATGCCTTGTGCCTCATGCGCAAGTTCTGTTATAAGGAATTTATTGGAGCCTATATTGGAGCAATTCAAGCTTGAAGAATCACATCCATGTATTTGTTCAATCAGTACTGAATTAGTAACGAGCTGTTCACCAAGGACACATTTTTTCCATTCAACTGGACAGTCAGCAACAAAATGGAACGGAATGCAGGGGTCTCGAGATTCATTTTTCAATACTGAATTACATTTAACTTAAAAAACGATGCCAAGTCTGCCTCACACAGAATGACAAAATTCAATGGATTGCTGTAGACTGTAGGCCATTGATTGGCTTCAGAGATATAGAAATAAAACAAAATATATGCACTTTAAGGCCAGTTCCTATAATGACTATTCAATGATTTCCATGCTATCTTCAGCCACAATAATGTATTGAACATTTTATTTTTATCAACTGTGATTACTTTCATGCATTTGGCAGATGCATTTATCCAAAGCAACTTTCATTGCATTGAAAGTATAGATTTTTATCAGTTCATGCATTCCCTGAATCCAACCCATGACCTTTCTGTTGTTAGCGCCATGCTTTTACTGTTTGAGACACAGGGATTCTGTTTTTTTTAATGATAATTTGATTAATTATGATTACCCATACTAATTTGATTCATTATATGCTAATGCTTTATAAAGTATAATCTAATTTGATTAGTCAAAAATATATATTTCACTTTATAATATTTTATATTATCGACTGGCAGCCCTAATTTAAGTTGATAATTTTCTCAAGTTCATGAGAGACAAGAAGGAAAAAAGAGACATGAACCTTCAGTCTTATTGAGTTGAATTCCACTTATTGAGTGCGAATGAAAAGGCTCACACAGCAGCATCTATCTTGAGTGGCTGTCTGGTTTCCGACACTGTGCAGAGCCACTCTATGAGCCCAAAGCACATCTGACTTCAAGTGTCTCTCTTGTCCTAGACGGCATCCAATAAATGAAACAGAAACACCCCTGCTTGTACACACTTTCAAATCTCCCTAACACTGCTTCAGAACAACAACAAATAAAAACATTTATAATTCATAAAATTCCCTCAGGCAAAAAAGGAGAGGAAAAGATGTAGTTTGCTATCATCTGAGAAACATTTATTGTTTTTTTTAACTTTATATGGCTTTTTTTATGCCTGGGAACCATTAAATACATCATCAAAAACATTTTTAATTCTGCAGAGCAGAGAGACGTTTGAATAACATGCAAGCCGATTCCAGTCTTCCTACCCTCCTTAACAGCACTCCAATGTACACACATTAGAGATAAATAGTGAGGATGGGAAAGTGTAAAAGCAGTCACTGTGTTATGTAAGAAAGAAACATTATGAGTTTGTTTGGCCATCTAATATTTTCTGCTCCAAACATCAATTTTTCTGTTTTGTTGTACAAATTGCTACCAACCCACAGCAAAATTTATCCTGGTGCCACTGTAAAAACAAACATTGAGGTGTATACGAGTTTGTGTGCGAGTGTTTTAGAGCTGCATGATTCTGGATTCTGAATTTGCATGAATAGATTCTGAACAGACAACTAAACAAAACAACTTGTAATTTACTAGCGATTCTGACAAAATGTTAAATGCTGCAGTATTTAAAAAAAAATGCTTGATTAATTAAAAAAAAGAATTTTAATTGTTTTAAATGAATGATTCAATGACTCGGGCAAATTCCAATCGGAAGTGAGCATCCCTATGCCCTACTCACTCTGAAGGGCAGAGCCCTTGACTTTGGAGGGAGCACTTCCACTTCCACTTGAGTGTCATAAAGAAGCCGTTTGGAATGCACTTGGCTGAAGGGAGCAATAGAAAAACCACGCAATTTCCTCATTAGCTTCATATGGAATGTTACCACGAGAATGCCTGGCAGCGACAACAAGAATATCTTATTATTGCTGTTAATATGATATACACAAATAAATGTGCATTTATAATTAAGCTTTATAAATATGATTTATACAGTATGTGTGTGTTCCCGATGTGCACTTAACTTTATAAGTCAAGCATTAAACACATTTCTTACCTATGAAACTCTTTTAAACTTAATATGAAATGCATGACGAAAAGGTGTGTAATATATCACAACAAAACAAAACAACTTGAATTATTCTGTTTATACATTAACTCCATTTCTCCCGCCATATCTAGATTTGAAAAGAAACACAAGGACTTGTCACCCAGGGTCACATGACCATAAAATCCTTAATTACTTCCTTGAAGTGACCATTGCATGTTCCCTTCGCAAACAGACTTGTGGAAGGGTCCTTCGTGAAGGGATTCATGTTTTTCACTTTCGTTTGGAACACTCCTACAAATGGCATCCCCTTCCCAAAGTGCCCTTCAAGGGTGCAAAAACACTGTTTGGAATACGCCCTTCACTTGTTTCATTACTGAATGAATCAGCGTTTTTGAACAAATCCCTTGAATGATTCAACGACAAATATTTTTTAATAGTCACTTGGTGCCACCTACTCGGAGAATGATGTAATGATACAATCTTTATTTGCAGCGTCAAGTTAATTTCAAAAGGTGATTTACTCCATTTTGATCAATACCATAGACATCAGTGTTTATATCCCAACTATAAACTGTTATCCCAGTACTGATACTGATTTGAACTATTGTAACAGAGAAATAATGATACTGTGTGGTTAAAAAGATCTGTGAAGCTGTTTCATACCTATACAACTGCATTCTCTGGGTCAGACGCAGCTCCAATGCAGATTTGAATGTTCATTGTGAGCGTACTTGTCAAAGGTTTAATAGACAGCCCAAAACGTTGTCATTTAGGAATAAGATCACTTGGGTGTTTGAATCAAAAGTGCAATATTTCAATTAATCTTGCAGCTCTAGACTGTTTTGAGGCATCAGAAATGTAGGAAGAGTTGATTATACAGTATATGGAGATCTGAACCGCCTGTTTCCTGTAAGTACTTAAACAGATTATCACATATTAATTAAGCTCAAATTTACCTAGGCCTACTACAGTTCAAGAAAACGAATCCCACACAATGTTTAAAACACTTCCAAATGTTTTTATTTGTTAGCCAATGCTTTATCTTTGCCCTGTTTCTTAATCTCGCTCTCATAACTGCACTTCTGACACAAAGAAAGCAATTTTGACAGAAACCATCTCGGCTTCTTCCTGTTTAGCCTATTCTCATTGTAAAGAACTAATGAAGGGGCAAATGAAGGTGTTATGACAGCCTAGAATTTATCACGTCATCGCACAAACAGCATGAGATGAATGAACAAAGAGGTGACAGCAAGAAAGAGACCTGGGCTCAGAGAGAAACAAAGAGCGAGAGAAAGCATATTTCAGACGGATCCAAATCCCCAGCATTGTTGTCCCACAAAGAAGGCATTTGGCAAGGCCATTGGCTTCGTCTAGCTCCTGTGGAGCTGAGGTAGTCTGTCTGAAGTGTCTCTGTCGCTTCCTTTTCTCATCTCTGGTGAGCATTTGCTTTGACAGTTGAGACACAACTGAGTCTAGATTTATTCTGAGCAAGTCCTTTAAAATTGCCTTATACACAAATCTGCCTCTAAGAGTCATGTATTTATGATCAAGCTATGAATAAGTCAAGAATACTGAGGCAGGCCAGCTCAGATAACAAATTCCAAGGGACATTTTTAGTTAACTAGGCCTAAAGGAAGCGTTATCCTAATTTGTCAGCTCTACGGGGAGGATGAGCGAAGGCAGAGGTTTGTAGGGCACTTTGTGAGACTGCAGAGATGCTGCTGATGAGTCAACGGCTGGTTTCACTCTCACAGAGCATCAGCCAAACGCCTTGAACGACACCTCAATATAACAACTTTTCCTCGCTGCATTTCAACAGTCAGTTTCCAACTCTTTTTCTCTGGTTCTTGGCACCACTGCAACATGTTCAGCCGCTGCCAAACTAGAAACTGCCAAAGTATGTCAACTTGTTTTTTATGATAACTTTCTTTTTATGAATGAAGAGTTTGTATTGTTGGAGATCAAAAACACCATGTATATAAATAACACAACATTATACAACAAGAACAATAAGAGATTATGACTTAATTGCACATGCACACACACGGACATAATGATAACATTTTAAAAGACAAGAGCACATAATTAGGGTTTTAGGGCCTTCCATTACAAAAAAAAAAAATACTGTCAAAACCACAAAACAGTAATGGATAAATATAAGTAATAGCATGGTAACTCTTTATAGGCTAAAAAATTTTTTTCATCTATTATGCAATATTTTCACCCAATAATGCCACTTGAATGAAGAACATGCGTAATCACTGAGAAAATATAATATCTAGAATTTGTTTAGTTATTCTAAACATCATAAACTTATAAACAATTTAAGAATAATAATTTTTGGCTTCTGAACCATCATTTTAATTTTTCATTGCATTACTACTCCATGGTATTTTACCATGGTATTCTCATTATGCTTCCAAAAAAAATGGTACTGGAATGGTTCTTGTCCAAAAATATGGAATTAACATGTCCTAAAAACTAACTGGTACTTTTTTTTTTAATGGTTTAATGGATGTACAAAATGGCTGCTGAATGTTCTCCTAAAGTAAGTATCCGTTCTCTTTTTCAGGTAGCTTTGATGAGTTTGGCAACAAATTAGTCATGTTTCTAAGAATCTCTATCTTACTTAAACAGTGTTTCTGTCTGTCGTTCTTGTTCGCTCTCTGTCTCACACAGATGTGCCCTGACAGCCTCGTATGACTGAGGGTGAACAGAGAAAGAGATGGAGAAGATGAAGGAAGCAGAAATGAGAAACAGACAGATCGTGAGATACAGAAACAGGGGCTGAGGGAGATGTCAGAACTTGGGAGATTGTTCACATCAGCATTCTGTAGCTTCTGGCTTTGAAGAGTCTCTCTCATGGCAAGCTGAAGTGACAGACACGCCTCATACAGAAAAATAAATCAGTGTGTCTAAAAAATGAGGGAAAGATGCAAAGAATTAGAGAAAGAAGATGAGAGTTTCTGAGACATTTACATGCTCACCATTTAGCTTTCTTTGTAAAGCAGGCTTCAAATGCATCTACTTCTTCACAGCAGCTGATAACAACACCTCAGCACAAGCCTTATCTGAACCTGCAGCTGTCACGTATTAGGCCAGACGATGAATATTTACAATATATGCTGATGATATAAAATTAAGAAACATTGTGGACATTTAAATTATTTTTAAGTGCTTATTTTTTGGTCAAGTTTCCAAAAAATCTTGCTTTGTGACTTTCATGTAGGAGTGTCTCAGATTTAAAATTAAGTAGAAAAACAAGTTCAAACAGTTTCAATGAATTCAACACTGCCCTCAAAAAATTCATATATTAAAATGTTAATATAAAAAAATTCAGGAAATATTTCAATTAATTACACTGAATTTTTAGATTTGTGCATATAAATGAAAATATAAAAAAAAATATTTTTATATTGTGCATATAAAAAAAAATCATTTCTGTTCAGTTAGTTATTTTTAGTAAGCAATGTGAAAATATCTACATTCAGTAATTTACATTGCTCAATTTACAATAAACATTTTGAATCAAATTAGCAATATGGCTAACTGGTAGAATCTAAAGAGAATAGAGAATATATATTATTGAGGATTATTTTACTGTGCTCAAACAAAATTAATCCGTAGGACATTTGACTAAGAGCTTTTATAAGTACACTCTGACAGTGTATTGTCAAGCCTGCGTTTATTTGTACAGCACTTTTCACAATATGTGCTGTGTCAAAGTAGCTTAACAGAAAATGGGAGGGAACTGCATTCTGGCAACAGCAACAACAATAAAAAAAAAAGCTTATGTTGAGCTACAAGATGGAGAACCAGACTCATCTTAAGATGACAAAAGAGAGATCAAGATGACAAATATATATATATATATATATATATACACACACACACACACACATATATATATATATTTGGAATTTATGTTTTTAAAAGAAGTTTCATCTGCTCACCAAGGCTGCATTTATTTAATTAAAAATACAGTAAAAACAGTAATATTGTGAAATATTATTACAAATTTAAAATAACAGTTTGAATATATTTTATAAAGAAATTATTTATTCCTGTGATGGCAAAGCTGAATTTTCAGCATCATTACTCCAGTCTTCAGTGTCACATGATCCTTCAGAAATCATTCTAATATGATGATTTGCTGCTCAAGAAACATATATGATTATTATCAATGTTGAAAACAGTTGTGCAATTTTTTTTCAGGATTCCTTGATGAATAGAAAGTTCAAAAGAACAACATTTATCTGAAATACAAAGTTTTTGTAACATTATACACTACCGTTCAAAAGTTTGGGGTCAGTAAGAATTTTTATTTTTATATTTTTTTTTTAAAGAAATTAATACTTTTATTCAGCAAGGATGCATTAAATCGATCAAAAGTGACAGTAAAGACATTTATAATGTTACAAAAGATTATATTTCAAATAAATGCTGTTCTTTTGAACTTTCTATTCATCAAAGAATCCTGAAAAAAAAAAAATATTGTACACAAATATTTTGTACAATTGTACACAATAAATGTTTCTTGAGCAGCAGATCAGCATATTAGAATGATTTCTGAAGGATCATGTGACACTGAAGACTGGAGTAATGATGCTGAAAATTCAGCTTTGATCACAGGAATAAATTACTTTATAAAATATATTCAAACAGAAAACAGTTATTTTAAATTGTAATAATATTTCACAATATTACTGTTTTTACTTTTAATAAAAAAAAAAAAAAAAAATGCAGCCTTGGTGAGCAGACGAAACTTATTTTAAAAACATTAAAAATTCCAAACTTTTGACCGGTAGTATATATAAAACAGACTCTTAGCTAACATGAAAAAAGCGACAAAACCATAAACGAATCCCCAACCTGTTGCTAGAGTTCTACCATGACCCATAATTACTTCAGTTACATAAAGTTAAAAACTCAGAAGAAAAGAGGGCCTAATGTCATATTCCAGTCTCATAACTTCCCAGTTGATTTATGGGATGCAGCACAAGAGCTAAGCATTAGGGGAAAGAGAGAAAAAGATACAGAGGGAAAGACAGCAGGAGGAAATGTGTTCACTATTCATTTGTTACAGAGTGCGGCACGAGGGCACAACTTAGACACAAAAACAAGCCGCAAGCCGCATCTCTATCTCTGTCATAAATTATGGATGTTGTCTGATGTCTCCTAACTGCTGTGAGGCTCTCAGGGGGCTTTCTAAGCGGCAGGCCTGGCAGAAGAGCTGAACTTATAATGTAGAGCCTTCCCTTCTCAATGTCAACTCCTGCATAGGGAGTGCCATTCAAAAGCATGGGTCATGGACTTGTACAGTGGTAAAACACATTACTGTAAGATCAGCACACTTTATTCACTGTATGCTTTTAGAACAAACAAACATGTGTTCGTTGTTAGTTGCCAACAGCACAGCAGCCCCAGACAATCAAACCCAGTGTTACTCACATGAGAAGGAATCAAAGCAGCCTCCGTGTCTGTTTTCAGGCCTTCCCACTTCCCAGCGCTGAAAAGCTTTTGTAATATAAACACGGTCCTAAAGAGCTTGCCCAGTGATAAACCTTCATTCCAGTGATATTCTTTTGAGCTCTTTTGTATTGTGTCCCATCTCTCGTTCTGCAGTTTTTTTTTCTTCTTATTTTCAAATCTCCCTCTTGCTCGTTCTGTCTCCTCGACCGTCATACGCCCCCTAATGCTGATTGGTTAGACGTTTGTTGTTGGTGTCGGCCCGACTAACTACCAAACAGTGTTTTTGAAATTCTACCGAGTCCACCTTTAAACATTTTAAATAGACTGCAGCAATTAACGTTTTGTCAGAACCTCTGGTAAATTACATGATATTTTGTTTAGATCTATTCAGAATCGTGGGAGAATCATGATCTCTGTTTGAAACAAAAAAAATTGTGATTCTCAATTTATCCAGAATTGTGCAGCTCTACACCATAGTATCACGGTGATGAGTTTTAAATGACCATGAATGAGGAGGACGTTTTATAAGAAAATGCCATCAGAAGTGATACCTGTACCCTGGCGAGTGAATTAAAATTTGGTAGACTTTGATGACATTTTCAGGCATCACCGTTTATAATTAGCTGGCCCTTTACATTAACTAACACCCACTGACAAGATTACTTTCAACACAGGAAGGACTGACATAAACAGGAAACTGCAGTTCGGCAAATTCTCTTCAGCAGAGTCAGCTGATGAGACCATAGAGAAATAACATTATGAAAGCTTTATAGAAGCACTATAATCACCTGGAAAATATAGACGCACAATATTCAGCCAGGATATACAGACATACAATATAAAAACACTATATTTAGCTGGACATATAAACAACCACTACAAAAGCACTATATATATTGTACAGATGGACATACCATTGGATGCGTGTTAGTTGAATGGTGAGATTTTTTTTTTAAACTAGTACTATCAATCTATCAAGATCAAATCAGCATACTGTACAGCACAAGACAGAAGGAGAGGGGAAGGGAGGCCACTTGGCCTATATGGTGTGCTTTACTCAGGCACAAAAACACAAACCTTCAGTTTATCTCTCACACACACACACACACACACACACACACACACACACACACACACACACACACACACACAAACACACATACAATGTCACAAAGCTCATTTGGTCCCTCAGCTGGGTCCTCTGTCAGGGTCACAGCCATTTACTCTGTCCCATCCATCAGCACAGACTACACATGACCGTTACCCACACACCCACCCTCACAAATACAGCTCTTAGCCTCATATATATTCTCACAAACACCAATATACACATTCGCTCTTAATTGTATGCCTAATATGCTGAGAAAAATCTCGGTTAATGTTTCCTGTTTCATCACATTCAATTATGAATTACATGAAATTTCATTACATGAAATTACATGAAATTACATGAAAGTAGCAGTTTGCATCATTGGATACTACTGTTGGTCATTTACTATTTTTAGCACAAGACAGTTGCCAAATATGAAATGTTTAGCTACTTACATCTTACCTTTATGGTCATGCTGATATTCCTGCTCGGCTTGTGTGAACAGCAGCATATATCCCACCTTGTTTGATTTGATTGGCCATCTCAAACATTTTGATATCGACGAGCACTGGAAGACTGCTGAAGCAGGCCATCCTAAAATTTTACTTTTAATTTTTCTTTGTCATCCTAACCATGGATATCTATATGTACCTATATGTAGTTCACTGCTTTCATTAGAAACTAAAAGCAATTTGGCTGTAAGGTTCTCTGATGATCAATAATATTTATTATTAAATTTATTAATATTTATTAAGAGCTTTAAACAATTTATTAGGCACATGCAGAATTTTCTAACATTAATGATAAACTAAATCTTATTAAAATCATCTGCTGAAGATACAGATGGATCATTGACGAATAAGGTTTTTAGAAGTGTAAAAAAAAACAATGGAGATATAATTAATTTTGAAGTTTTGTTAGGTGCTAACAATGAGATTATGTGGGTTTTATAATCAATTAACACTGCTTTTGTCATTTTTTTTACAAGATGGACAAAATGTCACCAAAAAAGTCATTAGGTTTAACCAAAATTCGGTTTTACCGAATGACGATATTTTCAAACAATGCTAACAGGCTTAAATCTAGATAGCTAACTAATTAGCTTGCTAGCTAGCTAGCAAAAGTACAATCAAACATTTTATATTTAGTACAAGTTTTTAAAATATTACAACAGTTTCCATGTTTTATAGCGGTTGTACCGAATGACCTGATGTTTCGGGACATGTGTATGAGCAAGTGAAAATATTAATTTTTTTAAATAGTTAAGAGAGACTTAATTACTTTGCTTCATGACCATGTGGTCCTTTGCAGGCGTCTGAATGATGTCACATCCTGTCACATGATATTGACCACATGACTTTATCCAAAATGGTCCCTTTATATTGGTTGCTCCGAATGACATCAATGAAATTCATTTTTCCAGACATTCTTTCTCATTACAAAGCAATGACTTTTTAATACCATTTTCACATGTTAATATATGATGTTATAAAATCATGCCAGAATAAAAAATACATTTATTACATTTTAAGATATTTTAATCACAAATGAATTGGCTGTATTGGCCTTTGGACGGTTAAACCAAGTGACCTTTTGACACTTCAAAATCTTTAAAATACCTTTATATGTAGCAAAATATAATTAAAACCTTTTGGATTCAATAAAAGAGATCTAGTTGTACTACCTTACATACTTTGGATGTCATATCTTTGTTTTTTATTATTATTAAGGCCTTTGGACAAAAAAATTCTCGGAACTCACGGTCAACGGTCACGGACTGGCTTTGATCATTCCAATATGGTGGATAGCTTATGTATGGTGGCCCATAGAAACAGCTGCTAATAAGGCTCTACATATATCTATGATCCTAACAACAAACACAGCAGTGTGTAATGGAGTGCAGCATAGTAATCTTTGGTAGGTAAAATTTAGCCCCCCTCAATTTCTACGGTGGTTACAGCCCTGTCTAAATCCACTCATAAGCTCTGAACAAAGACCCCTTTGCAGTCTCAAAGAATATTTTGACACCTTTAGCCCTGTTAAACCCTCAAAATAAAGCTTATTTTCAAAAGCAAATGCTTCAATTCTTAATTAAAAAAAACATACTGTCGAAATCCCTTGTGCTATGGAAATGCCATGCATTTCAGTGTATGTGCAGTTCGATAAACACCAAACTCTTTAAATATGCCGCTCAGACATGACAGACAGCAGTGTAGGGAGTCTGTGGTGCATATGTACGCCAAAGCTCTGGGGAGGGGAGAAGAAATCCAAACAAATCAATGCAGGCCGAGCCCCGGAGAGACGGGAGCCTCCACCACCGCCAATTACTGCAGCGCAGAAACAAACACAGTGGAAGTGAACTGGAAGAGAAGGCAAAGTCTGCTGCTAGCAGGTAAAGCTGTAGTTTTGCATGTGTGTGAGGCCGAGAGAGGGGAAGAGGGGGGTCTGGATAGACTCACACAAGCAGGTTTGCTGGGTCTGGCAGTGCAGGCAGGCCACTCTGTAATTTACAGAGGTGGAATGCAGCATGCAGCCGCGGGTGCTAATTACAGAGTGTTCATCTCTCTCTCTCTCTCTCTCTCTCTTTCTGACGGTGAGCCAGCCGACCAAAACCAGCCGACTCCCACACTGCTCCGCTGTCAGCTGCAACCTTCAGACAAAATGCAGAAGTGCGTGCACACACACACCAGGACAGCTGTTTGGATAACATCTATGACTCAGGTGACAATCCACTCTACGAAAACCCACATAAAGGTTTAATAGTATGTAAAGAGCATTGTAATAGACCACATTACAAAGCCACTGGAAATGGACTGCCAGTACTTAAAAGGCTATTCATCTCTCTTGACTGGAATCTTGTCCTGTGATGTTTTATAAGCAGCTACTGGTCAGGTCATATAGCATGCTCTCTTGGATGGCGCCGATCTCTCCAGCCATGTCATGTGTATTGATGCCTGTATTCGTAGAGAACGAATACTTTGAAATCCATCAATGAGCTTCATCCCTTCCGCTAAGTGAAAATGCACTTTGTGTCCCAATTATTCTTATACACATTTGCAAGAACTCTCCCATTACCAAAGAAGCAAACCCACACAGAAGTATTAAATTCCACCACATATGCAGTGTATGCACTACGCACCTCCACAGCAACAGTGTCTGTTCTGCCCACTAATCATATTGTGTTTAATTACATGAGTTGGATTATACTGGAGAAACACAAGGTCAGCAGGACAAGAGCCCAGACTCACTTAGGGAAACCTCCACCCCTTCAGTGGTCAGATTCAACAATACAGCTTTTTAGATGTGAACGAGACTAAAATTAAGAAAGCAGAGAGAAATGGATGGAAGACAGTCTGTTTTAGCTAAAACGGAGCGCTTGACAGATTTGTTATGAGGTTTTGCCAGACCTCATTCACTAAGATGAAGTGCTAATTCCAATACTTGCTGTCTCATGCAAACATGGTTTCGCTACTTACTAATGTTTTTTATAAATACGATTATAGCCTATTAATGCTTCTGTTGCAAAAATGTTACACCAAAAGTACTGCAAACGAAAATCAAAAAGAAGTAAAACCTCTTCAGTTGACTCAAGTGACAAAACTGACATTTAACTAATGGGCTTCATTCAATCACTACCAAGCATTAAATCAGCAGGGTCGGGTTTAGTTTAAAGGGGTTATAGGTTAATAAGTGTTTATCCACCATAATCTTTATTGTGCTCGAAAGCAGTTTACCTATGATAACACCATCATGGTAATAAGCTATCACGTTGACCAATAAGATGATTTTTTTTTTTTACTTTCTATGTTCTCTACTGCCGAGGAGGATTTGCAGACTAATTTATTACAAGCTTTAGTGAAGCTGTTTATGTTCCGAGAGATAAGGCTCAGATTAAATGCTGTCCTTTATCAGCATGCAGCACATTCAAAAGACACTGTTTAAATTTAATTAATTGCCCAGAAGACAAGGTGCAAAGCAATTATTTTCCATACTTAGACATTCGTGTGAGGATATGGACAATACGGACAGTAAGTGGGAACATATCCAGGAACGGCACTTTTTGTTTTGCCTGGTTGCGTCTCAAAATCTACTGATCTGTCTACCTAGACAGCTTTTTAGGCATCAGATGAGTCAGCTGAGCCAATCCGGAACACACCTATAAAACCCAAAATGCTAATCACTAGATTTAGAGACATAAGCTGTGTATGAAATCGCCCTCTCATTCACTAATCCCTACATAGTGTATGGTGGTTAAGTGCACTACATCAGCAAGGACTGACATAGCCATTGATCAAGTGAGTCGGGGAGGGCTACCTGATGATGACCCCAGAGAATAATGAATGAATGCCTTTTATGTTAATGGACTGTCCAGAAAAATGGCCCATTAATATGTAGAAAACAATCAGACTAGCATGAAGACCAACACTGCAACAATATTACAATTTATATATTACTAATCTTTAATTGAAGTTACTTCTCATACGGATTAGTTAGCCAGCATATTTTAGGCTTTCTCTCTTCTAGCTCCGCTCTAACGGTTAGAGAGGAGCTAGAGGAGAGAAAGCCTAAAATATCCCAACTAAGATGATGCCTTGTTTTCTTGTTCATCTGGACTTCTAAGCTAATTTATCTCTCAAGTTTTATGCACAGCATATATAGAAAAATATTAATAATGACCTCTGAGGGCATTTTTATTATAGGGCATAGACGTAGTAACTGTTTTTGGAGTAAATTAACTATTCTAACTTTTGTTATAATGAAAAGTGACCGTGGAGTGACACTGTGACATAAAAGTTTTGTCATGGGTAATTTTTGAAGGAAATTGGTCTTGGACTCTGAAGTGGTAGACAACAAATGACAGCACAGTTCAATACAAAACACACAAAAATTAGTACAGCAGATAATTACCACAGCTATTATTCTACATTAACATAAACCTAACAATATAAAATATGAATTCATACTGATATGAAAGACTTTTGTGTAACGACTAACTATACATGGTGGGACTCTACATGGTTTCCTTGGTGGTAAATATAAAATGTAGACTACATATTTGACTGCTCATTGCTGCGACCAATCAGAATTAAGTATTCTAGAGCCGTGCAATAAAAAACTAGTAATATATTAAAAATATCAATGATAATAAAGTCAGTGCATAATAAACACAGAATTGTCATTTAAACACCTGGGCATAATCACATAAAAATCAAGAGCTAGTCATATGCAGCTGAATGGACCTGAACATCTTAATTAGCTATACTGGGTCTGAAGATGCATTTCTCAACTAAACTATATGCTTCCTTTCAGCGTTGGGAAAAAAAAAAAAAAAACAACGCGTGGGATGCTGTTGCACAAAAAGTTGATCAAAGGAGTAAATTATGTAGTGATGGACATAATTCAAATACAATTTTGTGGATAAAAATAAAATATCGCAAATTCAAACAACACAATTCTAAATTAGCCCTTTCTTTCTCTAGTATTTTGTTGGGGTGACTGGAGCATTGGTCTTGGCCTCGATACAGCACATGAACTTTCATAAACCTACCTGGATGATGTTCAGCTGAAGGTGCGGCCCCTTCCGAGAAGACTGCTGCTTTTAAAATGTGAAAATGCGATGTTTTTTCTTGTGCCCTAACAGAGAAAAGAAAAAAAAAGACACAACCAAGTTTTCTTAAAAAAAATGTGTTCGGACTTTAGACCTGCGGACAGTAATCCAAGTGACTCTTCTTGGTTTTCGTCTAGGGTTTCAGGACGAGACGCTGTGCAGCGCGTCTGAATCTCAAGCACCAAACATACACGGCTGTTTCACTCTCAGCTGTCTGTCTCCAGCTCCAGCAGACAACAAAAGTCCACCCTTTACCGTAGTGTGTGGAAGAAGAGCGCATAAGAAAGAACGAATGCGTTTGCTGTTATTCATTTATTTATTTAGCCTATATAAGTAGCCTATTTTGTCATTATCAGACACTGAGGAACTTGTCTCCATCAAGAAACATTTAATAATCTGGTAACACTTTACAATAAAGTCTCATTTGTCCTCATTAGTTAATGCATTAGCTAACATTAGCTAACAAAGAGCAATATATTTAAAAGCATTTATTAATCTTAATGTTAGTAAAGAAATTTAGTGTTAAGTCATGCTACAGTGCAACAAATGTTAACAAATACAACTTCAGATTTTAAATATGTATTAGTAAATGCTGCAATTACTAACTATTAATAAATGCTGTTTGTTCATTGTTAGTTCATGTTAACTAATGTAGTTAACTAATGTTAAAGGGTTAGTTCACCCAAAAATGAAAATGAATTACTCACCCTCCAAACCCGTAAGACTTTCATTCATCTTCGGAACACAAATGAAGATATTTTTAATGAAATCTGAGCAGTTTCCCTCCATTGACAGTTATGCAACTATCACTTTGGCGCTTCAAAAAGTTCATAAAGAGATTGTAAAAATAAATAAATTCCATGAAGAACTATAGATACCAATAAAGAACTGGACAAGCGTTCTTTAGATTATTAAAACGTTCTTCACATTAAGAAAGGAATGGTTCACTGAAAGGTTCTTTGGGGAACGCAAAATTGTTCTTCTGTGGCATCACTGGAATTTTTCCATCATCATTATTATTATTATTATCTGTGGGAAAAAAAAATAATGGAGAATAACTTTCAAATATTTGACACCAGGCAAATCCAGTGTGTAATATATCAGCTGGTACAATACCTTGTAAACATCTTTGTTTCCAGTGGAACTGATAAGAAAACCTGTGTGCTTATACTCATGGAAATTGCCTAAAGCCAGCCAATCAGATTAGAGTTTACTAGACTGAAAAAGTGCATTCCGGTTTTATGTGTAATATTCATCAGACGGTCAGTGAACGGTCAGACTGAGGCTGAGACTCTCATCACTGTGCCCTTAAGCAAGGCACATAAACCCAATTAAGTTGCTTGAGGAAGATGCTATGAATCGATGTGTCAACAAAAATCTCAAATTAAGTAGTCAAGTAAAAGAAATCAATATAAATCATTGCCATTATACTGCTTTTATTAGCATGCAAATGATCAGTGCAATCATTTTAGGTAACAAAATATTATGTGGAAATGAATTTGAAATATGGATGTTTTGTCTTTGTGCATTCTCACAGACGTCACAATAGAGGGGTTGTGGTGCTGCATGAGGCCCAAGAGAGCCACTCACTTGCAGGGTAAATGATGGATCTTTGGTGGGAGCATTCAAGTGAGTCTGCTATTGCTGATGTTGGAGTTTCTAGGCTAGATACGTCATCATCATCATCACTCACAATGAATGCTGATCAGTGTTTTTGAAAATGAGTTATGAACATTTGAGAAAACGGTGTCTGAACACCAGGGATTTTTGGCGACGTTGAAACTCACAGTTCTTAGTCATTAAGAAGAAGCATTAAACATTTAGTCTCTAATCTCATGTCATTTTTATTTTTGATGTCAGAATTGATTGCCCCCAGCTGGTTTGAAGTGGGACACGCATATGGACCACTTGGGGTTATCTCAGAATTGTGACAGCAAAAAAAATCAGCTCTGTCCTTGTCCTCGGTTCTCATGGTAACAGAGGCAAGAAAAATGAAGCACAGCAAAGCAGTAAAGAAGAATGACAGGATTAAGCACCAGTATGAGGCATAAACTGCTATTATAGCAAGTAGCAAAAGAGTTAGGTTGTCAACTTACATTTCTAGGATTGTCATCCTGGAAAGTAGTCCTTAATGAGAAAAAAAAAATTGTGCAAGCACTTCATAGACTAAACTTAGAACTTTACATTACTCAGGGTTAGAGTATTGGCTGATTTTGGATACTAATTTGTGCATGCTTAGTTCTACTATTATATCATCAAACACATAAAAGTTAATCTTCAAAACACTAATAATTTAGTAACACTGTTAAATGTGATCTTTAGCCAATTTTGAAATTAATATCCATTTTTCATACTGTAGATTACAATAAAAAATACATTTGCATAATTTAAGATCTTTGATTTCAGATTTTTAGGGGAGGTTTCCTGGACAGAGATTAAGCCTAGTCCTAGACTTAAATGATTAGTTCACATTCAAATCAAATTAGCCCAAGCTTTACTCACCCTCAAGCCATCCTAGGTGTATATGACTTTCTACTTTCTGAAACTCTTGCAGTTACGTCCTACGCCTTCCCTGTTAAACTTACAGAAAAAGTGTAACTGACGTGATGGCAGTTTACACTTTCTTCGTAACTTGAATACAGAAGGCAGTATGTATATATATATGTGTGTGTGTGTGTGTGTATATGTGTGTGTGTTCTTTGAAACACAACATTAATCTGAAGTTAAACCTGCCTCATAGGTTCAATTTAAGCCTCAATTTAGGAGTAGCTTCCTTCAGGAAATCTTGGTAATCTGGTATGCTCTCCAATTATACACCTGTCAGTAATTCTTCCAACTGGTCAGTATCTTTTTTTTTTTTTTTTTTTGCAGGCCCTCCAACCAGTCTTAAACCTCTCTCTCTTTTTCTTTCTTTTTTTTTTTTTTTTTGTGGTTTATTTTTATATTCTTCCATTATACATGTGTTGAATAACTACTGTAATGTCAACCAACAGATTCACAAAACAGTAAGGCAATAAAGCTGATGATTCAGTCTTACCTGAAGTTGTTGTATTGTTCTTGTAGATGTGTGTTCTTTTGCATTGAATTAATTCATTTCTTTTGTTCAGTAAAGTTTTTTAATTTTTCTGTGGATTTGATTCTCAGTTCCATACAATTTTAAGCTTCATGTTTTATCTTGCTAATTCAGATTAGCACAGTTGGTTTTAAAGCAATCTTGTTTATTTTAGTTCAGGACTCCATAGTCCAGGTGTTAGTATTCTGTACTTAATCTGTGTTTCAGAAAGCCATTTTTTAAAACATGATTAATAATTCTAGATTAAGGCCTACTCCTGTTTTAATTTAACATTATCCGGGAAACCGTCCCTCAGTGTTTTACTTAGATATAGTAACAAATTTAAATATTGGCCATTTATTAGTTATCAGCCCTAACATGAAAATAATATTTTGCTTATCATATCAGCCAGAAGTTAAATAACAGTGCATTTTTATAAGAGAAACTCATATAGTACATCGCTCATTCTATTTCAGAGGAAAAGCAAGTAAATGAGAGGTGATTAAGAATGCAGGACCATGAATGGGGGAGAAGCAGGAAGGCCGGAATTTGTTCAGAAAAATGGTGCCGCCACACTGATAAGAGTGTGTGATAACGTTGACAGAGGGAGACAGCAGGGGACAAGAGGCAGACATGAGGGCAAGTGATGACAAGCAGAAGCTCACGCCCGCATGCACTTGCATTTATTCACAAACACAGAGATGAAGCGTTGATACCATTTGTGCAACTATACTAAAGAACTTTGAAGACATGTAGATTATTTTCTTCCAACTATGGACCATGAATTCACACATAATGCTTATGTTCTAAAGTTTAAAAAGTGTCTATATTGAGTTTTTATACTCTTTCACAACTGTTTTTTTTTTTTCATGAAATGAAGAATGAGTAGTGTAAATGTGAAAATAATGGTTTATGTTTCTTATTTCAACAGGGTTACATAACTACACATGTAGGCATCCCAGTTGTGATGCTCCTGCAATGTAAAGTGTTTTTACTTGTAGCATTTATACAAAATCTTAAAGGGATAGTTCACCCAAAAATTTTAATTCTGTCATTAATTGTTCCACACCCATAAGATCTTTGTTCATCTTCGGAGCACAAATTAAGATATTTTTGATGAGGTATATGACTCGTCCATAGACAGCAATATAATCAACACTTTTAAGGTCCAGAAAGGTACTAAAGACATTGCTAAAACAGTCGACGTGACTACAGTGGTTCAGCCTTAAAGGGGCTCTATGTAGGAATGACACCCAGTGGTCAAAATAGGTACTGCAGTCCAAATTCAAAATATTGTTTGCCCCACCCCCTCCTTCAAAGACGCGGGTGGCCAGCTTGAGGACGCATCAAGAGGGAGCACAATTGACAATGAAAGCTGAGGAGACTTACACACTGTAAGCTGATGAGTTGATTTATCTGTGTTTTAATATGCTGTCGTTCATAGAGATTTTTAGATGGATAAAGAGGCTTTTTAGGTCAGGTAGAATCTGTGATTCTCTGACCCAGTTTGTTTGCTGGTTTCCATGGCTGCAATACGCGGTGTTTTCCTCCAACTGGCAACCTGTGATTTCGAAATACTATTGGATAAACTGGCAGCACACGGTTTCGCACAGACCAAAACAAAGACGGAACGCGCATTTCAAAGTAGAATATCTGGCTGTAGAATTGTTTTTCTGAGAAACAAGTAGGTGAACTTAGCATGTTTCCTAAATATCTGCAAACATTTTTATGCTTTATTAAAGTAAAAATCTTACATATAGCCCCTTTAATTTTATGAAGCGCCGAGAATACTTTTTGTGCGCAAAAACAAAACCAAAATAACGACTTTAACCAACAATATCTTCTCTTCGGTGACATTCTCATATGTTGTTTTCGTTCAGAGCTTCCGTTTTCTACGTCAGAATGGCGACTCATTATTGGCCGGCTCCTGCGTCAGCATCACACACGTGTCATGCTGCTCACGTGAACAGCGTCGGCCAATACTGAGCCGGTGTTCTGACCTTTCTGGGCCTTGACACCTTTGGGTGGTTAAATTGCTGTCTATGGAGGAGTCAGACAGCTCTCGGATTTCATCAAAAATATCTTAATTTGTGTTCAGAAGATTACGGGTGTGAAATGACATGAGGGTGAGTAATTAATGACAGAATGTGTATTTTTGGGTGAACTAACCCTTTAAAATCACGATGAAACGGAAGTAGCGACAGATCCATTTTTCCATTGTGCGGAGATCTGGTTCAGTCCATCGGTTGTTGACTGAATGAAAAAAGATCTGAATGCGAGTTTTCACATGATTTTAAAAAAGGGGGCAGGGTTTAAGCAGACTAAGGGGCCGTTTAGATGGCACCATTTTAAACTAAAATGGAAAACTTTTTATGCGTTTTGGCCGTTCATTTACATGACAAATGCGTTTTAGGGTCCTGAAAATGTATAAACTATGGGGCCCTTTACACAACAGCGTTTTCAACTAAAAACGAAAAACTTTTTTGGCTGTTCATTTACATGACAACAGCATTTTGGTAGCCTGAAAACGTAACCTTTTGAAAACAGGTTCCAAAGTGCACGTTTTTGAAAACGATATCATTATCGTTGCTATCTGTGAAAACAGTGATGTCATGCACATGCGTATTACGTGTTTAGTCTAGAGGCATGTGCAAGTGCTCTGTAAAAGAATGTATATGTGTATATGTGCGCAGGCGCATAGTCTTTCTTTACAAAGTGACATCGCCAACTACTTGTCTGGCAGCAATAATACAGAGTTTTTAGTCGTTTTTGCGGATTATTGTGAACAGGGATAGTTTTGATAATGTTGTCATCTGTACAAAGTAAAAACATTTCCATTTTTAGTACATCGTTGTTGTGTAAACGTACCCTACAAGAACGTGAATTTGTGAAAACGGTGATGTCATGCGTATGCGTTTAACATGTTCACTCTATAGGTGTGTAGTTTTTCTTTACAAAGTGACCTCGCCAACTACTAGCATGAATTATACAGTGTTTTTAATTGTTTTCACAGATCCGTGTGAACTGGGATCATTTTGACATCGTTGTCGTCTGTGTGCGAAGAAAGAACTTTTCCGTTTTTAGTACATCTTCCGTTCCACCGGAAGACAGAGTCAAGATATTTTGATTAATTATGAGGTCAATTTTTTTTTTTTTTAAACAAATCAATAACATCAATAACACGCATTAAGAAATTGCAGACTTTTAATACAGATATCAAACTGTGCCCTTTTTAATTTCCTTGGTTATTTTTTTAAGGCTGAGTCTTATGCAAATAGAGATAATGTCCTAGAAGTCAATACAGCAAATATCATTATACTTTGTTAATAATGATAATAATTTGTATCATCAGAGTTAGTACAGAGATTGTCTGTCTTTTTACATAATAATACATTTTTACACATGCCTCTCATCTGTTTTTTTCTCTGTCTGTATTGCACAAACTCACATACACAGCCCTCTCTAGTTTAATTGAGTGCAGAGGACAAACACTTAGGAGACACAGCAGCAGTCTAAAAGCATCCAGTGTGAGACGTTTCATAAATGAGTGTAATCGTGGCCATATGGCAGCTTCTGAGAGCCTGAACCACATGTCTGGAAAAAATATCACTGACTCCTCATTTCACATAGCTCTGCCAGCCCAACTCTCCTGAATCACTTAATACCTGTTTTTCCGCACATCACAGCATGCCTGATTTGTCTGTGAATTGAGACACATATACACACACTACTACATCTTTTTTTTTTTTATGAAGACAGACCATGAACAAAACTTACATAAAAAATAGGACAAAAGAAGTTTTGTTTAAATGAAATTGTAGCACTGGTAAAGGCTCAGGCAGGCAAGGCGGGAACCGGCGAATGTTAAATGTAACTTTTAATGACAAAATAAACAAACAGCAAACGTGGCAGCCCCTCAGAGAAGACTGACACCTAAACTAAAACAAAACATAAAGTCCAGGCCTGGTCCTCTCTCCCTCTTCACTGTCGTCACTCCTCCTTTTATTCTTCCAGATCTCCTACATGGGACCCGAGACCGGTGTGGTGCACAGGTGACTCTTATTAGCATTAGCTCCATTCCCACGGCTCCCGGCCCTGCCCTGCTTGCTACAAAAACATTGAAAATACTTTCTGTACATTGCTAGTGTCACAGTCACAATCTGTTTCACCTTCCCCGGACTCCACTTCCCAGCATCCCTCTGGTTCCTCACCTGCACTCCATTTGCAATCACCTGCACCTGAAAGCCATCACCCTTGTCATTACTCTTCAGCACCCTACTTAAGCCCCATGTTCACTCCACCATGGTGTCTGGTCTCGTCTATGTGTAGCACAACGTCACACTTACCTGGACTCCCGTGTTCTCCGTGTTCTCCGTGTTCTCCGTGTTCTCCGTGTTCTCCGTGTTCTCCGTGTTCTCCGTGTTCTCCGTGTTCTCCGTGTTCTCCGTGTTCTCCGTGTTCTCCGTGTTCTCCGTGTTCTCCGTGTTCTCCGGCCGATCCTGTGAAAGACAATCCATTGATTACTCTCCAGCTAAGTGACTGTTTCCACGTGCCTGCATATCTACTCACCTGCTTCACCTGTCTGCCAGTTTACCAGTGTCTTGAAAGCTTTGTACAATCATCTGCCTTCCTACCAGTCCAAGCATCCCTTTCCAAGCTGGCCGCCACTTCAGCGTCCCATCTCAAGATGGCCGCCAGTCCTGAGTCCCTTCCTAAGATGACCGCCAGTCCAGAGTCCCTTCTCAAGATGGCCGCCGCCATACCTGAGCCCTCAGTCAAGATGGCCGCTGCCACAATCATGGATCTCCTCCTCATCTAGGATCCTGTCCCCGACCTCAATCCTGTGTTAATTCCAGTCCCTTACCACAGCCCTAAAGTGACTCTCTTCTGCGCCCCGAGTCCAGTGGCGACTCTCTCCTGCGCCCCGAGTCCAGTGGCGACTCTCTCCTGCGCCCCGAGTCCAGTGGCGACTCTCTCCTGCGCCCCGAGTCCAGTGGCGACTCTCTCCTGCGCCCCGAGTCCAGTGGCGACTCTCTCCTGCGCCCCGAGTCCAGTGGCGACTCTCTCCTGCGCCCGAGTCCAGTGGCGACTCTCCTGCGCCCGAGTCCAGTGGCGACTCTCTCCTGCGCCCCGAGTCCAGTGGCGACTCTCTCCTGCGCCCCGAGTCCAGTGGCGACTCCAGCTCCAGAGCCCGCTCCAGCCCATGAGTCAGCTCCAGACTCAGTCCTCCACGAGCCAGCTCCAGACTCAGTCCTCCACGAGCCCGCTCCGCTCCAGGCTCCGTTCCAGCCCACGGCCCGGTTCGGGAGTCCCTGCGGGTCAAAACACCCGGAGTTTCGCCCGGTCAGGCAGTACTCGCCCTCCCTCCCGGTTATCTATATACGGCGCGAGGTCGCGCCTACCGGGAGGGGGGAGTAATGTCACAGTCACCGTCTGTTTCACCTTCCCCAGACTCCACTTCCCAGCATCCCTCTGGTTCCTCACCTGCACTCCATTTGCAATCACCTGCACCTGAAAGCCATCACCCTTGTCAGCACCCTACTTAAGCCCCACGTTCACTCCACCATGGTGTCTGGTCTCGTCTATGTGTAGCACAACATCACACTTATCTGGACTTCTGTTCGTCTCCTGTGTCCTGTTCTCCGTGTTCTCCAGCCGATCCTGTGAAAGACAATCCATTGATTACTCTCCAGCTAAGTGACTGTTTCCACGTGCCTGCATATCTACTCACCTGCTTCACATGTCTGCCAGTTTCCGTGCCTCTGTTTATAATAAAGAGCTTGTTTGTCACTAACCTGCCTGCCTCCGTCTGTGACCCTGACAGCTAGAACTCCACAGCTGACTGAAGAGGGGATACAGATGGGATTGTGGGAAGGTGAGCAAGCTGAAAAAAGTGAACTGTAAAAAAAAACACCTACATTCTCTTTAAACATTGAACAAATTGATTTTGATTTAAGAACCAGCACTCTTTTGATATGGCTGACCGAAGCTAGACAAGCTTAAGAAGAAAAATCAATGCCTTGATCGCTGGAGATCTTCCTATAATCATATCTTGTTCACAACATGTCTTAAAGCCTCTGACACCAATTCCACATAATCTTTATCAGAGCATTTCTTCTCTCTGTATTCTCTTTAAAATAGCTATTTTCTTTTTCCAAACAAATGTCTCTTTTCATTGCCTCTTTTTACAATCTTTTATAGGAGTGCTATAGATGCAGTGAGTCATAAATTTTCATGTCACTGCTAATTATACCATCAGTCACAGCAGTCCTAATGTACTGTTTACTAGTCCAAGCCCAATGTTTTCACAAGCCTCGCAACTTGCAGTCTTATATCTCAGTCCTCAATGTTATGAAGTAGAAAATAAAAACCTGAATGCAGGCGTACAAAATTGAAATAATAATCATCATAAAGCAGAGCGGCTTGCAATTTATGACCTCATTAAAAACAGAGGCACATCAGGGGACTGTTTTTTTTATATAAAGAATTTTATTTAATCCATAGTTGTGAACAAAAGCAGCAGTTCTGCTCAGAAAACTGCAACAACAGCAGGGTATCTTCATTTTAAGCACAACAAATTTTATTTTCTGCCTTCACCCTGTTACTCTAGAGACAGAACAGAGCCATTAGAGGAGAAAAAAAGGAAAGGACATTACAAAGGAAAAACATTAAAAAATACTGGTCACTGCACCAGATTTGAGTGTTCTAAAATTTGTGAAAGTCTTACAATAAAATGTTGTTTGTTTGTCTTTAATTCAGGTTTAGGCAAAATTCAGAATTTAATGGCTGGCTCAATTTTAATTCATGAGTGTGAATTTGAATGGAAAATTGAATTGGATTGACAGGAAGATGCATTCTGGGAAATGAAGTTCTATCTGTCTGTAAGGATTTAAAAAAAAAAAAAAAACTTTGTAAAGCCAACATTCAAAGTTTGTCTTGACAAACTATTCTTTTCTAGTTAAAATTACAATCACATGAATCTATTTAAATGAAATCATTTTACTTCTGCTTCCTTAAATTCAAATTCAAATGGCAATCCTGCATTCCGTTTGCTACCTCAGTTCAAATTCAAGAACTGAATTGGAATTTTAAAGTCTGTTTTTAAATATAGATCCTTTGTCTCACTCTGTTGCACCTGCAATACTTTGACATGTTTTTCTCTCCAGCAACCTGCCATAAGCGTCCTCCTCACTATCTGTGCTCAGATTTTTTTACAGAACACTCTTTTTCAATATTTCCTCTGATGTCCCGGCATCCTAGATAAAGCTTCCACAGAGATGTTATCCACGCTGTTTGGAGCCGATGCTGTTTGAGAGGAAATCAAATTTAAATTCATTTGTGGATAAATTTGAAAGTGTGATAAATATTAAAGGAATAGTTCACCCAAAAATGAAAATTATCCCATGATTTATTAACCCTCAAGCCATCCTAGGTGTATATGACCATCTTCTTTCAGACGAACACAATCGGAGTAACATTAAAAATAAGAAGCCCAAAAAAGTGCATCCATCCATCATAAAAGTAATCCATACGACTCCAGGGGGTTAATAAAGGCCTTCTGAAGCAAAGCGATGGGTTTTTGTAAGACAAATATCCATATTTAAAACTTAATAATTAACTAGCTTCCGGCAGATGGCCTACGCAGGTCGAGTTGGATGAGCAAGGAAGAGCAAGGATTTGCATTAATGGGATACTCCCGTTGGAAGAGCAAGGATATTTTTTAATATAACTCTGATTGCTTTCGTCTGAAAGAAAATACTCATATACACCTAGGATGGCTTGAGGGTGAGAAAATTTTCATTTTTGGGTGAACTATCCCTTTAAGTAGAGACAAAAACTGCAAGTCAAAATGTGTTACCTGCATTCTAATCATGTCTCACAGCTGTTGTGTTATGGAATGAATAGTTTATAATGTCAGAGATGGTGAGAGTAGTGTGAATGAATTCTAAAGAGGAAACAGATAAACAAACAACAAGAATACATCATCACTCATGAAAAAAGAAGATGAGCTCACCCACACCACATTTTTGTTGGATCCATTATCCATGAACTTTTTTCATAGAATAATCAATGAACATGAACTCAGAAGAGCAAAATTTGGCCATTTAAGCGAGGAGATAGGATGTTTTTGGATATATATTTACAAGAATTCAAAAGAATTGAGGATGTTTTTCACACACATTAATTGCTGAAATAATTCTCCTAAATTAGCATTCAGAGTTGAGGGAGAAAACATTGCGAACAGCTCCAATGCAAATGAAGGAAGAATAGAAGTGGATCAATGGGGAGAAAAACATCCCCGCTGCTTGATAAATTAGGTGAGAATTCTTTCCTCATTTATTGCCAGATGGTTAATGTTGCCATATCAGTTGGCGTGCTGTTCAGAAATGATGGGATGAGGTGCACCTAAAAGCCAGCCGAACGATACACAAACTGTCTTGAGAATGGAGCTCAAATTGGATATTTATGATGTATTTATTGTATCTTGGCATTGTCTCTGGTAATCTTGTAGCGAGATAGCACATTTCACAGTGATAATAAGAGCATCTATTATCTGTGTGCATGATGGATGGAAGTAGTAAAAAAGAAAGCAACTCCTGTAGCTGAATGAATTAGAGTAAAGCCCTTTTGGCTTCCAAGCAAGATCCTGGCACTGAATCTTCCTCTTCCTTTCTCTTCCTTCCCTCTCTCATTAAGAGCAAACTGCTGTTCTCCACAAAGAGACTAACATTCACATACAGGTTCAAATTCACACTTTCACATGCATGCAGAGAGGTGCACGTTATGATTACAAGCAGAAAATTAGGTTCTGGCCACGGTTTGTTTTCTTAACACCTCTCACCACAGGCTCCCCTGACTGGAGAAAATTACACATGGTAAGAGCCGAGGTGTGCAGAAGTATCTAGCTTTCTATATTCAGTGCCTCTTCAGTAGACATTTTTGTAACTTTTTCGAACTAAAAACACTGTAAAAGGGCACATTTGCAGTATCCGATCTGACTTTTAACATATACTTTAATGTTTAACTCTGTTTAAAACAAGTTAATTTATATGTTTCCACATGAAGTAAAATTTCTATCCATCTTTTTGTAATATTCAGCTTTAAATATGATAATGGCAAATATTTTTTTGTATGGTGCATTTTTAGTTCATTAATCTTGGGGAGTATAACTGTATGGTAAATCTGTTTTCTGCAGTAAAGTTTTGGAAATAACGTAATTGCCTCTCTACATGTGTTCCGTTGCCGCTGTGCCGTTCCCTTTGCTCCATCTCCACTGTCTAACATAATGATTCCACAGCAGATCATTATTACTAGCCCCCAGCTGTCTCTGTCCCCTACTGCATGGACATAGTCCAACAGCACATCTACCAATCACCAGCATCACCCAGAGCTGTCCCCTTCTCTGACTTTGGATAGAAAATGTCTTGTCCAAAACCCTTTAAAAACCTGCAATATCAAACTGAGTTCGATGAAAACATGTTCTTTACACCCAAATGGCTAAACTATTCCTGATGAATGTTCTGCACTGATGGCAACTCTCATTCATCTCCCTGTACCCTCCTATCAGTGTGCCGACACTCTCGCTTCTTCTGCTGATTTCTATTATTATTCGAAATAGACAGTCCTCATATCTCTAGTACATGAGCTAAGGGAGTGCATCAGCCTGTCATCTACTTGTTCCCACTCCCTCTCTTTCCCTCTTTCGCTCTCTCTCAATCTCTGTCAGTGATTGGCAACTTGCTGTGGGGTTGTGTCAGGCCGGGTATAGCACAGTGCCGGGTGCTGTTGTGTGGATAGAATAACTGCACCCCAGGCACAGGAGGTGATTAATATGAAACAAAGCCAGTGTGCTCTGGCTCCCGAACATCAGCCTTTACACAGTTTGGGCCTGGTTAACAGGTCCCCTGTGATACAGAGAGAGAGTAAGACTGAGAGAGAAGACAGAGAATAGCTGTCATGAGGAAGGTCAGTGGACTAACAGGGGCATCAGTCAAAGTCGCACACACACAAAAAATACGAACCAAAAACGAAAATAAAACTGAAAAAAAAAAAAAAAAAACATGCAGATTTTAACTGCAGTAGAGCAACTTATTACACAGCTCTTTTGAATACTTGATTCTGATTGTCAGTCGCAGAATTCTGTGTGACAATATATGTCCAATTACATGGAGTGAGCGGATCTGAGTGGCCGTTTTTAATTCATCCCGAGTGCCACGCTGATGCAGTCAATTGTGGGATTCACAGAAGATTGTGGCCGAGCGTACAAAGGTTGATAAAAGCTCAACTTTATGCAAATGTCCGTGAAAAACACCAGGTAGCAGCTCTGAGGTAGGGACTGACATCTGTTCTAAGCATTTCAAAATCTGCCGAATAGAGTGCTGATGACATATTTTTTGCATATTTTGGAAATCAGCAACACCCTAGTTCCCTCAACAAAAAACCAATAGGATTTTTCCAATGGATTTTGGATTATTGCAGAAAATGAGTTCTGTTACCAAAAAAAGTTTATGATTCTTATATGTTTTGTTCATAATGTTAAAAAATTAACACTTTTCTGAAATTTTTAAGCCTAAATACAATCTCCAGAATAAAAAGCTAAACGGTAACACTTTACAATAAGGTTTCATTAGTTAACATGAACAAACAATGAGCAATACCTTTGTTACAGTATTTATTAATCTTTGTTAATGTTAATAAAAATACAGTTGTTCATAGTTTGTTCATGTTAGTTCATAGTGCATTAACTAATGGTAACAAACAACTTTTTATTTTAATAATGTATTAGTAAATGTTGAAATTAACATTAATTTAGATTAATAATTGCTGCAGAAGTATTGTTCATTCTCAATTCATGTTAACTAAAGTTAACTAAAACGAACTAATGTTAACTAATGAACTTATTGTAAAGAGTTACCGCTTAACCTAGACTATAAACTAACTACACCACAATAGCACGACTTTAACGTCACCACCAATAAGCTTGACAACTCTTTCTCTAAAAATTTTTAGAAAATGTGAGTTAGAAGAGTTAGCATGAGTGTGATTATAAACACAGTGAGGCTGTAAAAGCAGACTAGTGAATACAAGTTTACCTGTTTGGAGTGATGACATTGAATGTCCCTGAGAACTGCCTTTTTTAAGACAAGTAAAAACTTATTAAAGATCGCAAGAGGGTATTACTGATGTATTTTATATCATAGAATAAAACATGAAAATATCTTGAGCTTGTGTTAACCACAATCCTTATTTCAGGAATTTAATCACCTTCAGGACAATGAAACCAGAAGTGCTAAAATGCTAACTCGTTTCTGGGTTTTAGCCTACAAAAATACATCATAACTACAGCACTCTATTGGAGTTTCTGCTGCCGGATTTAGTGTGTAGAGGAATTTTTTTTTTTACTACATTCATATTTCACTTTTGCAGTTTGGACGCTTGCATTGAATCTGGAACCTTTAAGATGTTGCTTCATTTAATCATGTTAGAAATAATAATTCTTTTCAATAAACAAATGCTCGCTGTGATAATTCCTTTGCCAGTAAGAAATGCTCCTTGTCTTAAAATAATGATACATGGTTATGATTCCATCTCTAATGGCACAGTCTTATTGTCACAGTTGGCTGTTGCAAGGACATGACGCAGGAGAAAAGATACAAATAGTCTTTAATTCAAGGGAAAACTCAGGGAAACAGATAATACAGCTATGAAACATCGACGACACGGAACAATGAGCGAACAAAACAGGAAGTATATATACACAGGTTAACAGAGGGAACTAAACAGGAATAGCTAAATCGAATGAAAACTAATGTGTAGCCATGGAAACAAACAAGAACTAATGCAGACACGACAGGAACTAAACAGAGGTGCGTTTCCCAAACAACGATGTAACTCGCTGCTGAACTACCATAGTACGATGCATCGTTGAACAAATCAACTAGCTAGTCACGACTGTTTCTCGAAACTGTATTGTCGCAAACCTGTGGTTCAACCACGTCGGTGAATGACGTCACGCAGGTGGTGAGTAATAACTTCTTTAAATGAATCGAATTAATGCTAGATTTTTTGCTTTAAATTTCGGATATGGCATTAGAGGACTAATTCTCATTTTCCTCAGTTATTTTGCTTTATTTCTATATTAAATCAAATGCTCGTTCTTACGTACTAGAGCACGTATGCACATGCGCACTCTTCAAAAACGGTGCTTTAAATCTCTTGACATACTAAAATAAATGACATTTGTATATATTCAAAATAAAAGATATACATTGTACTTAATGTCAGCTTGCTTGTTTTGCTCAAGATAATGATTTATTAAGTCCACATGTCATAAAAACAAGAAACTATGCTTCTAACCACAGCTCGAGAGCCGTCGTTCCAACCACACGTTTGCGCTGCTGTTTGCGAATCTTCGTTTGAACGATGGTTTCGGGAAACACCAAATCGTTGAACTATGTAGGTAATGACGGAACTTGCGATGTTAGTTGGCTAACGATGATTTTGGGAAACGCACCCCATGAAAAATAGCTACCCTTCTCTTAGAATTAATTAATAATCAATACTGAGTGTTCACAGAATGAACTGACTGATTGATTGTAATTTTAATGTAGCTACATCAAGTTAATCTGATTAACTGATTTAAATATTAATAATTAATCATAATTAATAATCATAATGAGTTATGAATAATTATTAATATTTACCCTTTGAGCTAATTCGCAAAAGTATGTACTTATTTTGAATAAGTACATGCTTTGTGAGTGCTAAAAGGTATGTTCTTCTATATAGTATGAATGAAATCTGGACATACTACATTCGCTATGTTGTCATTATCATGTGACCGACCAGCGTCAGTTACGTCGCTTTACTGCCATTGATAATCCTCTCCCATGACCTCATGGGATAGTAAAGTTTCCGTCATATGTACACTCAAGGATCTTGCTGGAAGAAGTAGGTCATCCAGGTACTTTTTTCCTACACTTTTATGAATACTGTATATTCGGAATCATAACCATTCATATTTGATAATATTTATTTGATTAATAATATTTCATATTTCAGTCTGGAGCCTAAATCATCTCAGAAGGATAAAGACTGCAACCCTCCCAAAGTCACAATACAATTTATTAAACCTGACAAGCTGGTTCTACAAATCCTGCATTGTCTGTTTGAGAGCACAATAAATTTTGAAGAAACAGAATAATAGAAATTAGACATTACAATGGTGTACAATGGTCATTATACAAGCTTCAGAACTGTGTCTTTACAATGATAACATTAAAAGGATGGCCAAGCCTAAAATAGCCATTTAAAGCTTAGTTAAGTCTTTATCACTCATGTAGTGTTGGGGAACTTTGAAAATGTATCTTGCCAAGCTATAGTTAATAATAATTTGAAGCATTTAACTACACAATCAAAAAAATAGTTTGCTATACAATTTATAAGCTAAAGTAAATAACTATATTGAAGTTACTAAAGAGGCCACTATATTTTATAATTTTAAAAAATCCAATTATATATAAGCTATAATTTATAATTTCGTCATATTTTTGCTTATTAAAACAATGAGGTTAGGGTGACATTATCAAACAGGTAAATTTATAGCCTACTAAAAATAACACAGACTCAAAAACATAGTATGCCTACATAGTAGCCTACAGGAAATCGAATTAGTGAATCTTTTTTTTTTGTTTTTTTGAATTTGTTCATTTAAATGAATCGCCCCAAACAAACTGATTCACTTTAATGAATCAGTACATGCTAAATATGAGAATGAATCAATTTAATCTATTTAGACTAAACTATCTTCTTTTTTACTCTTTAAGCATGTGTCTTATTTTGAATGCAGCGTCCGTCCTCTGCAGGCTACATATGAGATAACCGTTTAAGATGAACCGATTTACTAGAATGAACCGGACTTTCCAGCGCTACACATGAGGTTGGTTCTAGTGAGCCCATTACCCTCAGCTCAGACATAAAAAAAAAGAGGTGTGGTGCGTTGTACTAAGTTGGTTTCAGCTCAGCTTTCAGCTATCACCACTGTGTCCCTAAATAAGACATTTAAAGGGCTAGTTCACCCAAAAATGAAAATTCTGTCATTAATTATTCACCCTCATGTCGTTCCAAACCCATAAGACCTTCGTTCAACTTTGAAACACAAATGAAGATATTTTTAATGAAATCTGAGAACTTTCTTTCCCTCCATTGACAGCCTATGCAACTACCACTTTCAAGCCTCAGAAAGGCAGTAAAGACATCATAAAAGTAATCCATGTGACTCCAGTGGTTTAACCTCAATTTTGCGACGCAAGTGCTTTGTTTGTGCAAAAAACAAAAACTAAAAAACATATTGGTCACCCATCACTGCCACTGATAAAGCAGTTTGTTGAAAGCTACAGTATTTATAAAAACAGCAGAACTACTGTAACAATACTAAAAATGTAGTTGTGTCACTACTTTTGCTAGTTACCTCAAACACTGCATTCATGCTAACACAAGCAATGACATGAAAACCTGAGATCTCAAATTAAAATGTTGTTGTTAATTGATGAAAACACTCTTCTGTTGAATTGCACAGGGAATAAAAGACAGTAATGAGACCAGAAGAACATTTAGCAGAGAGTTGAACAATTGTCAGAGACTCACAACACCTCCAAACACACACAGTGTGACACAAATACATGACAGCCACATTAATAAACCCACAATAACTGGAATGAAAAGAGCAATTTAGAAAGCAAACTCAGTGGGGAGAGTAAACTCTCGCTCTGTCATTTCACTCTTCAGCCCTGCTACCTCTCTCCCATCATCTTCTTTTCATCCTTCATTTTATATATTTTGGCATTTGGCATCAGCACTAGGGAAAAAGTGCTCTCTAATACAACTTGGATCAAATGGGCAGCAGATGTGTGTGCTATGAGTGGGCATGTGCAAAATCATAATAAATACAATCATTCTCAGATTGATGGAGGACATTAAACCTCTGTCTTTCTTACCCTCTCGTCTCATGTGTATTTCTAGTATATGTGTTCCTCTTGAATAAAAAGCATATACTGAGGACAGCATTCAACAGCCCCAACTCTAGATACTCAGGCTTACATTTAAGTGTCAATTTTCATGACTGTTGTCACAAGATGAAAACAGACATCAGTAATGTCATTTAATGTCAGTTTTTCCTATCTTAGAATTCCCTGTTTCAAAATTTTAGTTTACTTTTCAATTCAATGTCCACGTTGAGGATTTCACTCAACCTTACTCTCCACCATTCAGGGTAGTGCCAGACGTTTAAGAGCCCTCTAAGCACATTTTAAATGTGCTTTTATCTGTGATGCAGAGCTGCACTTCCATTTTTATTTGTGTGGCAAATGGTTCTCTTGACGTGGCCTTCTGCCATCTGTCAGCGTGGCCAGCGTGCAGGAGAATAGACTGCATAATTTCATCCTTTCAAACACTCCACGCAAAGCAAAGTTCTCAGTTTCTATCCGTTCATCCATCTTTTCATCTTACTTTGTCCTTCTGTGCATTTCCTATTATTGCATTTCCATTTAATATCCAGTTTGTTCTTTTCACTCACATGAAGCAGAGGGGGGGAAAGGAGTCATTTTTTCCCTGCTGTAATTCCTCAGTTTGTATGCAGGACTTTTTGGCATCACAAAAGACGTGAGTCGTATATTTATTTATGCATTTATTTTAACTTACAGCACTGCTGGTTTAAAGGGACCAGTTCTGACAGCTCTGATTCATGACTCCCCTGAACCCCTGCCAGTTAAAAACGTGGTTCTGTCTCATCTCTGTGCTTTAATTACTTCTCTTTTCTGTGGAGTTGCATGTTCCAGTTGATTGTTTACAATACTTTTTGAAGGCTTAAATGTTCAGTGCTCAAAGAAATTGTAATCTTACAGTTAGTCCTAAAGAAAATATCTACTTATGTGTCAGACTCATGAGATATTTTTCTCTTTGTAAATCAAAATAGGCCCATTTTTGAAGTATTTAAAGCATCTCAATAAATAAACACATTCAATGAACTTAATTATGAGAAAACTTTTCCATGCAATTAAATGAAACCTTTTCAACCATTTTTGTCTTAGCTGTACTTTGTCTTGTACATTTTAATTATGCCTACTAGATGCAAAATATAAAATTCAGTATGAAGGTTCAAAACACCGTTTACCTAGACAATGTACAATACAAAAATGATATCAGATGTAATGTACACTGCCTATGCTTATAGATGAAATCACTCTTCTTTGACACAGCATTAAAAATATTAACATCATACTGCTATGCTATATAGATATGAAAGGGTATATACACTGACCAGGCATAACATTATGACCACTGACAGGTGAAGTGAATAACACTGATTATCTCTTCATCACGGCACCTGTTAGTGGGTGGGTTCAGCAACTGAACATTTTGTTATCAAAGTTGATGTGTTAGAAGCAGGAAAAATGGGCAAGCGTAAGGATTTGAGCGAGTTTGACAAGGGCCAATGCTGACCCCTGTCCACCGCCGAAAGCTCCCAACAGTGGGCACATGAGCATCAGAACTGGACCACAGAGCAATGGAAGAAGGTGGCCTGGTCTGATGAACCATGTTTTCTTTTACATCACGGGAATGGCCGGGTGCGTGTGCGCCGCTTACCTGGGGAACACATGGCACCAGGATGCACTATGGGAAGAAGGCAAGCCGGCGGAGGCAGTGTGATGCTTTGGGCAATGTTCTGCTGGGAAACCTTGGGTCCTGCCATCCATGTGGATGTGATTTTTTTATTTTTTGACACGTACCACCTACCTAAGCATTGTTGCAGACCATGTACACCCTTTCAAGGAAACAGTATTCCCTGGTGGCCATGGCCTCTTTCAGCAGGATAATGCACTCTGCCACAAAGCAAAAATGGTTCAGGAATGGTTTGAGGAGCACAACAACGAGTTTGAGGTGTTGACTTGGCCTCCAAATTCCCCAGATCTCAATCCAATCAAGCATCTGTGAGATGTGCTGAACAAACAAGTCCGATCCATGGAGGCCCCACCTCGCAACTTACAGGACTTAAAGGATCTGCTGCTAACATCTTGGTGCCAGATACCACAGCACACCTTCAGAGGGTCTAGTGGAGTCCATGCCTCGACGGGTCAGGGCTGTTTTGGCAGCAAAAGGGGGACCAACACAATATTAGGAAAGTGGTCATAATATTATGCCTGATCAGTGTGTGTGTATATATATATATATATATATACATATATATATATGTAAATGTGTGTGTGTTGTATTATTTTAATTACATTGAGCAAGCAGCAAAAATTCATTTGAGAGTAATGAAGATTTGTCCTTTGCTTTTGAAGCATAGAGCACAACAGGGATGACTTTTAGTCTCACAAAATAAAGAACAGCTTCTAATCCACTGCAGACCGGCCTGTCATAACCCATTAAAACACAGGGAGTAGGCCTCGCTACGGCCTACTCAGAGTTAGTACAAAGATATGTTTAGAAGTGCTCTAAAATCCCAGTAATATGGAGCCTGTATTTATTTATAATCCACCCAGATTCTCATGAGACCTGCTTGAGTTGAACAACATGATAGAGACACTGTGGATGGAATCAGACTCGCTGATTTTCTGCCAGCACAGCTACTGTTGATCCTCACAGAACAGAATTTAGATGCAATACTCAAAGCTGAATAAGGAAGTAATGAGGAACAGAATTCATAATGTTTAATTAGGGCTATCAGATAGTCAAGTTCATATAGTACATTTACTATTAATGAAATTGTGAAATGACAGATGCATACCCGTGTTCCACCACACAAGTCAGTCAGCCAGTCCACATCTCAGACTAAACCCATTCCTTTTTTTGAGATCATCTGAATAGAACAAAACGTTATGCTTGCATAATATAGAGCAGAACTACAAATCGTATTTAAAAGTTTTTTTGAATACCATATTCTTTGTTAACCTTTACGCCAGTTGATGCAAGCTTGATAACATAATAAAACAGTTCTGTTCTGATTTTAATTTAAAAATGCCACAGCAATCACAATGCTGTTTCCAAATTTTCTAAATAAAGAAAACATTTGCTGCTCATTTTATCATTTCATTTGGCCGTGTCACTGTGAATGAGGCACAGAGAACATTATCATACTGTATACAAACACAATTAACACTCAGTTACATTAATACAAAATCCCACCTTAACAAACAGGCAGTATTAGTCAGAGCTTGGAAACAGTCTAACAACTTCATTAGCATTGCCTCCCATTTGCTTGCCCATTTAATGTGCAAATTAGATGTAAACAGAGAGATGGATGCATTTTTTTCTTCATTTTCTTTGGGCCACACAAGCCCAAGCCAGCAATAAGAAACTGTTTAAATTGCATTTATTTCATCTATAATTCATTAATTTTCATATAACAGATGGTGAGGCAGCAACAATCTAGAAGTGCAGAATAGATTCTCCCATTAGCTTCTGGTTTAGTTTAATTGTCTGTTAAACAAAACATGACATCTCATATCATAAATCAGCTCAGATCATAAATCAGCAATATATTTTAAAAACTATAGTACAATAGTGATAGAAAAGGCCCTTTATAACCATTGATCATCTGCTATCAAGAACTTTTCTTTTGAACTTTCTTTAGATTGGCCTTCTGCACTGAAAACTACATTTTAGGATTGATCGTTTTTGGTTCCCCTAGATGTGTTGGAAAGTTAAGAAATGAAATGCATGGCTTCTCCTGGGTGGAAAAAAAAAGCTGAACAGTTTCTTAAGGGCTGCAGTGTATTTTCTTAGACACAGTCTCTAAATGGACACTCAGAGCCACTCCACAACCAATTCTCTCCAGCAACTCTCCAGTAGCTCCACTTGTCATTTTCACCCAGTCCTCAGGAGTGAGGGATCTCAGTGGAGGGAATGGAAGATGACAATGTGAATTGATTAAGCTAAGGCAAAAAAAATAAATAAAAGCAAAGAGAAACATTATATACCTTTTTTAAAGGGTTAGTTCACCAAAAAATGAAAATTCTGTCATTAATTACTCACCCTCATGTCGTTCCACACCCGTAAGACCTTCAGTTATCTTCAGAAAACAAAGGTATTTTTGATAAAATCCGATGGCTCAGTGAGACCTCTATTGCCAGCAGGACAATTAACACTTTCAGATGCCCATAGGTATTAAAAACATATTTAAAACAGCTCATGTGACTACAGTGGTTCAACTTTAATATTATAAAGTGACGAGAATACTTTTTGTGTGCCAAAAAACCCCCCAAAGTAACCACTTTTCAACAATATCTAGTGACAGCCGATTTCAAAACACTGCTTCATGAAGCTTCGAAGCTTTACGATTCTTTTGTTTCGAATCAGTAGTTCGGATCCCGTATCCAACTGCCAAAGTCACGTGAACTATTGAAATTTCGAAACATTTATGACATAACGAAGCCTGACTTTGGCAGTTTGAGATCATTTGATGCACAAACCACTGATTCGAAACAAAGGATTCGTAAAGCTTTGAAGCTTCATGAAGCAGTGTTTTGAAATCGGCCATCACTAGATATTGTTGAAAAGTCGTTATTTTTTTTATTTTTTTTTAGCAAATAAAAAGTATTCTCGTCGCTTCATAACATTAAGGTTGAACCACTGTAGTCACATGAACTGTTTTAAATACGTCTCTAGTAGCTTATGGGCATTGAAAGTGTTAATTGTCTTGCTGGCAATGCAGGCCTCTCTGAGCCATCGGATTTCATCAGAATATCTTAATTTGTGTTCAGAAGATGAACGAAGGTCTTACGGGTGTGGAACGACATGAGGGTGAGTAATTAATGACAGAATTTTCATTTTTGGGTGAACTAATTCTTTAATTTGTTCTAACATGAGAGATCTCCCATGCTCTTCAAGTTTTTATACACTGTAAAGAAATCAACAACTGTACATATTTTCCAGTTTACAGGACCTTTTGAGTCACAAATACTAAGAAATGTGAATTACATGAATGTACATAAAAACCCATGTTAGACAAACAGGAATAAACCGACTAGTCAAAAACAGTTGTCTGAACAAAGAATTTCAATAATACTGCAGAAATGTTAAGGGTTTGTGAGTTCCCAGCATGCGTTGCATGAATAAATTATGCGGTTCCTGTTATAGGATTATTGTTTCCTGTAGCTCAAACAGTAGAGCATGGCATTAGCAGCTCATGGGTTCGATATTAAGTCTGTGAATCTAATAAAGTGATTGTGTCTTACAAGACTTGGATTAATTTGTGTTCTGAAAAGTCATATATATTATTTATTGTGTTACTAATTGAAAATTTGTTGCCTAGATGAATGTATTGGCTGAATAAGGCATTTTGGATTACTTGAACAAACAAATTCAAATTGATATAAAATAATGTCACTTAGGACAATTTTAAAGATCTTTTAAAAATCAGGTTGCATTGTTTTTTCAACAATTATTATTTTTTTATAGTGTATACATACTCTTCCATTTATTTCTAATTCTGTCTGTATTTCCATCTGTATCAGCTGTTTTCAATTACAATATCAAGGTCACAATGCATCTTGATGCACCGAGAGGTTAGATTTCATTACAGCTGCAGACAGCTGTGATTGTATTCCATTAGACGCCATTACCTTGCACAGGTTACAGAATTCCTAATGAACCAATAAAGCTGTCATTAATGCTGGGAAGGTGGGGAGAGGGAGGGGCAACACTCATCTTCTGTCGCTTCAATATTGAATGCGATACCGTGCCAAGCTCCACACGGGCTGTAATGACCAGGTGTCAGGTGACACGGCCTGCAATTATCACCATGGAGATCAGACAACTGGTTTTGCAGAGAGGGAAAATTTACAAACGTGCCTAATAGCTGTCTTCATTTTACTGTCATTCTGAAATAATCTCAGCAGCGTGGTTGCCATGGTTAACTCATTAGAGGCCCTGGTGAGTGGATGAGGTCCATTGAAGAGAATTGTGTTTTGTGTATCTTAAGGCTGTTTACAGTTTCCTACGGTGTGATTGGTATCTCTACATGATATGGTGCAAAAAGCATTGTGATCATTACTAGAAGTGAGTGCTTTCATCACCTCATGGAGACAGAAACTTACTGGACACAACATGCATTTGTGATGCAAATGTCAGCCATATTTTTTGAAGAGTGTGCTGATCACCATGTGGGTGCTAAAACCCCAGACATCTTAGTGACAGAACCCATCATTTCACACATCCTCGCTCAGGTTATGCTAGGCTCAAAACATCAAGAAACCTGCACTATATACCTGAGGACTTAAAGAGAGCTTAAGGGCTTAGAGGCACTAAAGATGGCTTCGGTCCTCTCAGCCAGAACAGTGTTTCAATGAAAACTCCTGCTGTTGACAAAAATGGCATTTGACATAAAACAAGAACCAGTGTTTTTTTTTTTTGTTTTTTTTTTTAAATCCTACCTAAAGGTAGCTAGCTTGTGGGTAGGCTACAAGAAAGACTTTTTGTCATGCATTCTACAGTTCTAGTAGTTTTTATCTAGAACAACTACTGTGCAGTCAGATGTTCGTACAGTGGAGAACATTTATGCTAATGTGTCTTGACTTAAACATTCAGTTTGTGACTGCATTTACCTAAATTATTAGGTAAGTTCTGTCTACTACTGTATACATGTCATTGAGATGACAACTCTAGCAATTCTTTTGACACTCAAGAATGTTTAAAACTTAGCTCAGGACAACTGAGGAACTCCATAATCAAGTAAACAGATACAACTAGGTACAACAGATACAAAAAGGTGCAGACAGGTTGAACTGGATCATCAAAGGTCAGCAGCAAAGCCGCCCAAAACAAAAGTTGCTTTTCCACCGTTGGGCCAAATTATTCTTAGAATGGTAAGAAAAAGTTCCAGTTTGTGTTTCCACTTGAGCCTGGTACGGCACAGCGCGATTACAAACCATTTTCAGCCCGGAATTCTAACCGCGCCGAATCATGCTGGTAGAACGTGTATAGTGATGTCGCCACTCATGATGATTGGTCACTTGTCTGTTGCCTGGCTAATGCTACCAGTTTCTCTGTAGCTGGCTAAGCGCTCTATTTGAGCGACGTAAACACAAATTAATAATAAAATTAAAAGAAATATCTGATCATCCTCAATAACGTGGTCATTATGTACATCTCATATCATCAGTAAACCGTTGCGTTACCAAGGTAACTACTGATGCTTTTGTATTACATTCTAAAGAGTGGCCGTTATCAGCCCCACAGTGGAACTTACATGAAACTGTAACTGTACCAACTGGCCCGGGACGGCACGGAATGGAATGGTTACGCAATGAGAACCGTTCGGCCCGACGGTGAAAAAGCAGCTAAAGTAATTTGTGTTACTTGTTTGAAAAAGTAACTCAGATATTTTGTTGTAAATTTAAAAGTATTATGTTACTTTACTTGTTGAAAAAAAGTAATCTGATTACTAGTGTTGGGGGTAAGGCATTACAAGTAACTTGAGTTACATAATCAGATTACTATTTCAAGTAACTAGTAAAGTAATGCATTACTTTTTCAATTTACAACAAAATATCTAAATTACTTTTTCAAATAAGTAACGCAAGTTACTTTTTCACATTTATTGACTGACAGCTCTTCTGTCCCCATGTTGAGAGAAATAAAGTGCAGAGGTGTTGTGTGCTGTGTGAACATGATGGTTATTGTTGTTCTAGACTAAATGTGAACATGCATTTACTCATCTCACTTGCATGAAAACATTCAGTATTCCTCAAAGTGAATAAAAACAGTAAAATGCAATCTCAGAAGTTTACGCAAACAATTAACTATATTGAATTACACAAATATACTTTATCTCACTTTATTAACCACTGTCTTTGCTGATGACCTTCAATGATCTAATTCAACCATAATAAGCAAAAATTACTTTAGATTAGATTTAGAAATAAGAGTGTTTAACTTCTTCTCCTGTATCCTATTCTTCTTTAACCCAGAATGGCAGCACAGCTGAAAGGTTTGTTTGAGCTGCGCCCTCTACTGTACAGGCGTAAATATGTATTTCCTTCAGCCTGAGGCTTATTCATTTCACTTTTGGTGTAAAAGGGCCTTAACATTTGCCAAAAATAGAACTTTTTGTTGTTATTAAAAAACAAACAAGCAAGCCCAACCCAGGTGAGAAAAAAAGTAATGGAACACATTACTTCTCATTAAAAGTAACAGTTACTTTTTTTATGGAGTACCGCAATATTGTAATGCATTACTTTAAAGTAACTTTCCCCAACACTGCTGATTACTAGCTTTTGCACTGGTTGCCAGTCTGACACCAAGCTCTAAATAATTTAGCCCCTAAATATCTCACTGATCTACCTGTTTCTTATAACCCATCCAGATCACTACAATCATGGAACTGTCACCTTATTTTTGTTCCATGATCTCGCCTGCAAAGCAATCAACTATATCTATGTTAAAACGTATCTTTTCTCTCTTTGGCCAACCAAGGTTGATTTTAAATGTGCTTTATAAATAAACCAAATTGAATTGAATTGCGTTACTTGTAATGTGTTACCCTCCAACACTGTATATAAATCTCTAATATTTCAGAGGCATATGTAAAGATAAATATATACACAGAATTTATGCATTAACACATATTTCCCCCTGACAGTTATCTGATGCCAGTGAAACTGGACCATCAGTGCTTTGCCTGCTGAGAGCAACAATGAATACTATGAATGAACAAATCTGTGGCTTGGCCAGATAGCTCAGGTAAACAAGGTAAGGATTATTAGCATCCTGACCATTATATCTCATGATTGCTTGTGTAGCTGTAATAGAATGACAGATACACCACAGATACCCGAGAACAGCCATTATATGAAACAAAAGCAAAACAAGCGGTAGATACACTATGCCCACACCAACCTGCCTCCAGAGACATACATTCTGAAATGACAGCTGACCGTGAGATGAATATCAAAAGACTTTCTGCTTTACAAGCAAGTGATATTTGAGAATCTGTTATCTAATTCATTCTTTCTCCCACAGACGTGGTGCTATACTATCTCTTAGCTCTCACAGCATGCTGGGGAGAGATATGGAGGAAATAGCACCTGCACCAGTGGAGGCTTACAAAGTGTTTCTCTGTTGTCAAATGTCTCAGCTTGGAAAGACAGCTCTGCGATAGTTAAGGGAGAAAAGGGAATTTAAATAAGAGATGGGGGACTAAAGTCCCATTGTCTTTGAAACAACTGTTTATTTTCTGTTCCTCCACACTGTCAAGGTTGGCATTAGGTGTGTCATTTGAAGTTGACAGCACAGTGAAGGGTTTGCACACTCGCTAGTGGAGTCATGACGCAGATTCCAGCTGATGATCCTGTCATGTTCACTTGTTTCAGCTCGCCTCTCTCAGTACATTGACAGACATGACAAAGAAAGATTTTTCATTCATTAAAAAAAGAAGACCATCTTTCCCAAAATAAAATGAGTGATGGAATGATAATTGCTATCCTAAAGGATGAATAAACTCCACAAAGCAGTTTAAAGCTGTTTGGACTAAACTGCCTAATATGGAGGACAAGAGTTTAATTACTAGCTCTAATCTTCTTGGCTTGTAAGCAATTCAGCATTTTGAATTTACTTTTTCTCATTAGCATCCTAGAACAATAGCAACACTCTGAACTTGTATTCACCTAGCATTAGTAATCAAGAGTAGTACGTTTTAATTGGTAAATAAATCAATTTTTTAATCAAACTGATGGAATCACAACTTTTTGAGCCCATTTCCAATAGGTTAATTTTGTCAATCTGTTGCATGCTAAATTAGTTCTCAGATTAAAAACAGAACACCACGTTTTTTTCCCCCAAAAAATAACCAACAAGGTTGCTCACACAGATTGAGTAGATTTTAGGTTAGAATTGGGGTTTAATGTGAGAGCAAATCTGACTAATTTTGGGAAGCTATACCTTAAAGGGTTAGTTCACTCAAAAATGAAAATTCTGTCATTAATTACTCACCCTCATGTCGTTCCAAACCTGTAAGACCTTCGTTCATCTTCGGAACACAAATTAAGATATTTTTGATGAAATCCAATGGCTCAGTGAGGCCTCCATTGCCAGCAAGATAATTTACACTTTCAAATTCCCAGAAAGGTACTAAAGACATAGTTAAAACAGTTCATGTGACTACAGTGGTTCAACCTTAATGTTATGAAACGACGAGAATACTTTTTGTGCGCCAAAAAAAAAACAAAATAACGACTTTATTCAACAATATCTAGTGATGGGCGATTTCAAAACACTGCTTCATGAAGCTTCGATGTTTTATGAATCTTTTGTTTCAAATCAGTGGTTCGGAGCGCGTATCAAACTGCCAAAGTCACGTAATTTCAGTAAACGAGGCTTCGTTACATCATAAGTGTTACACATTTCAATGGTTCACGTGACTTTGGCAGTTTGATACTTGCTCCGAACCACTGATTTGAAACAAAAGATTCGTAAAGCTTCGAAGCTTTACAAAGCAGTGTTTTGAAATCGCCCATCACTAGATATTGTTGAATAAAGTCGTTTTTTTTTTTTTATATATATATTTTTTTTGGTGCACAAAAAGTATTCTTGTCACTTCGTAACACTAAGTAAAAGTATTCTCGTCGATAGTTAAGGGCAATATATAATTTTTTGAATATATATATATAAAATGTATCATTACTACAAAAACATCTAAAACAAAAACAATTAGGGTTTTGAAGGTATGATCTCATCAAATCTGAATAGGCGCATTTATAGTACTGGGACATAAATCTGTCAATCTTTTTTTTAATATACACATGAACTGTCCAAATTAACTGCTCAATAGAATGAATCATACTTTCCAATCCTACATAGAGACAACAGTCTGAACAAACTGATTCACTGAATGAATCTCACTTCCCAAAGTTACGTGAAAGAAAATACCATCCGAACAAATTTTCAATGCAACATTCAAGAGAAAGAGAGAGAAAAAGAGAAATTACCTTGAAAAAAAATCTAAACTCCTACATACATAGAAAAACATAGTTAAGCAGCGGTGCTATTTAGCTACTCTGAACACTGAATCAGTCAAAGTAAATAACAGTGGCAAGGCCATTTACTAGGTTGTAAAACTGCATCTTCTTATTTGATAATGTAATTGAAGTTAATAATTATTGACTCTTAAGTTACACTGTAAGATTTATTTTCATGTCTCTTTAAATGCACCACAGTCCACTGGTTCTTAAACACAGATGGCTTTAATATATTCATGACCCAAATGTGTAACCTTTACTATGTAAACACTCTTACACCTACTTGAAATTATCCTGTGAACGAGTGAGCCTGCTGCCTTTAGTAAAACATCTGGATTTCACCATAGGTGTGCGTCTCAGCTGAGATGACACCAGCTAATATAAGAACCGTCACGAAAAGGACAAATGGTGACATTTAAAAACTTTCTGTGGGTGGTAAATTTGCATGCGTCTTAAAGGCATAACACATTTTTTTTAAGGTTTAATTTGTCATTTTCACAGTTTGCTTAGGTACCAGGGGGTCGTTGCTTAACTCTTTCCTTGAAGAGAATGATAAAAACTGCAGTTTTTAACCATGGAAGAAAAGTGCTGGATATTCAGGTAAGTCAGAGTATCTGTATATACGACCTAAAGCTATTTTAAGGCCAAGTAATGCCCAGGCAACCAGAATAAATTGGGAATCTAAGAATTGTTGCAACTTTAGGTGCAAATTAACCCATCAAAACAAAAAGAACAAAAGTTTATTCATGAATCTGAACGTATTGCACTTTTAGTGTTTTGACTTGTATTGTTAGAAGCTTACCATTCATTTTCCCCTCAAAATGCATTGTTCTTAGCTGCACACAGATACCCTTTTGCTGGACATTTTCTAGTGGGTATGACATCAGAACGAAACTAACTGTAGGACTATCTGCAAAAAACACTGATACATTTCTCAAGAAGTCATACAGGTTTGGAACGACATGATGTTGAGTAAAGGATGACAGAATTTCTTCCACATTTTGTTAGTCTGTAATGTCTCCTCTCTAGCATTGTACTAGTAATGAATGATCCCTCAGAAAGTGTAGTTGTTAAGGAGAAGTGTATTACTTTTCAGACTAGTAATTTTCTCCAGGTGAACAATAAAACAGGCAAAAAATATCCTATAGACTTGCATTGTAGGATGGATTTGTATTCTTGAGACAAGAATATCATAGACACCTGAGGTGGAACTTGCACCAATAAGGAACCACATAGCAACTACCGTACATAGCAACGCTCTCATTTTCAATCAGAATACCTTAGCAACCACATAGCAACACCCTAGCAACAGATCACCTCAGCAATGTGGCAGTATTTGAAGCACTACTCACATTTTCTTCAGAAAAGCTATGTAAAAATCTAGTATCTCATTATTAATCACACCTGTATAATCAGTATTCCACTGAAGATCTCATTTTTTCTTCTAATAAATATATACTCTACGCAGCATGACCGGATATTACATGGAGGAAGGCAGAGCTACACAAGTACTACATGCTGTATCTCATTACATTCAATGCAGTTCCCTCCACAGCCTGCTGACAGTCTATACTAAGTGTAGCAAAGCAGTACTATAAGTGTGTTACAGACACTCAGTGGGGAAACCTTGTTCATCTCCATATAGATATTACCATACTGCTCTCGTTGCATTCACACTTTTAAGCCATCACACTTGAGGTCTCCAGATGTCAATATTGAATTTCACTTCTACAGAAGCACTTGGATTCCTCGACAAGTTTGAGATGTGGATAATTGGAGGTCGTTAAAGGGGCCGGGAAAGAGTAAGGATGTTATTTTAGTCTTTGCCTGCTTCAGATTATGACTTGCTACATTAACCATAAGTGCAGGTAGAACTGAGGACACACTACATTAGGTAGCAAAAAAGATAACATCTTGTCTCTTCTCCTTCAGTGGCACAGAAAGACTCTGTCAGCATCTGACATACATGGGTGGAGGAGACCGCGAGATACCAGAGATGAGCTTAAGTGAAGATTTTAGAAGTTAAACACAGTAAGAAACATGGGCAAAATGGGGGATAATAAAACTATATTAGCAGGTACATGTTTGGCATTGGATACTAAAGCTGCTCTTTCTCAGCACATCATTATTATAATAGACCAAGAAGTTCCTCAAAGCCACGGTAATAGCCAAAATATCCAGTGGAGCAGAACAAAACCTGATGCAGTTTAAACATATATTTAAATGCACAAAATAATAGGTCTCTGGGACTTTAGTTTCTGGCATGTTATGCTTCGGTGCACCAGCACATTGACCTTCCGACTGCATCTGCAGTGTGTAAATGTATTTTGCAAAAAGTAAATACAATTTATTTTGAGGAAGCTTCGCTATACAAGCTCTCCAGAAAGAACCACTAAAAAAAAAAAAAAAAACTGCTGTGATCTTGCCATTCAACATATTACAAACCAATTAATACACAGACACGTGTAAAGAAAGAGATACATGTCCTGAGGTAATCTTTGGTTGCTGAAGCGTGTCTGAACGAAGAACGATTCAAGTATAACACTACCTGCATTATAATGAATCATCATGTGAACAATACACATGTACTCAAAGCATAATAGAAAGGTTTTAAGAGATGTTAATATAAAGATGTCACAGAGACACACAGCATCCCTAGAAAAGCGCAATCAACCGTGTGATTTTAGTTAAAGACAGCATGAAACACAAATTGTGATTGTCTTTCCTTCACTATTGTGATGTATATCCAAGTGAAGCAGGTTCCCAAATGAAAAAAAACAAAAAAAAAAAACAAAAAAAAAACATATAGGGTGGGAGATCCATCGGGAATTGATTGCATAATTTTCTTTTCTTTTTTGATAGAAAATTACAAAGGTACACGATTTCTTTTTTTAAAAAGAATGTGCATGGATAAATCATTTCTAATAAACACTGTAATATTCCATAAACTAATTAAAATTTCATGGTGACTTTAAATGCTTTAAAGGGATAGTTCAGCCAAAAATGAAAATGTTGTCATTTACTCACTCTGTACTTCAAAACTTGTATGCATTTCTTTTTGTCTGTGATATTTTGAAAAATATCTTGGTCTATTTTTTGACCATGCAATGAAAGTCGATGGGTCAATGACACATAATTTAATTTATGTTTTTGTCCATATTATCTTTTCTCTTTTGCAGAAAACAGTGACATTTGCACACAAACAAACTCAATGTAGATTAAATCACACCTCTTTGACACCAAATAACTCACACAGCCAATATTTACTGTATATACACTTAACATTTATAGAGGTAAAATACAAACACAAACAAATACAAAAACTGTAATACAGGCCACTTAGGTAAAAAAAACGAACATCTGATAAATACTTTAATATGACCAGTACAAATGTCCAAGTTGAAGATGAGTCAGTATTGGTCCCCATTGCTGATGTAGACAGTATCATATTGCTTAAAGGTTTAACAATAACAGAACATTTGTTAAAATGTTCCCTCATGCACCAGTCCCTTTCAACGGTTCAATGCAAAAGGGGAAAGCAATTATGCTTGTATACCTTTAATAAGAATCCAACAAACTCGTTCACAAACTACCTACGGTTCCCCCGTCCCTACTTCCTATATAAAACAAGACTAATCCTCCACTGCAAAGACAGAAACACATTTATATGGTCACCAAGAAGAACTTTGGGACAATTAAAGCAGGACTACTGCCGAAAAACAAAGCACTTGCCTGCCTCTTCAGTAACAACACAGCAGAAATGAAATGTTCCTCAGACACAGGGAACATAATCATCATGTTCTGAATGGGTTGTTTTGAATATTGATGTGAGAGTTGGTGTTAAGGGATGGGCTGTGTGTGAGGGCTGACAAAAGATTAAATGGGAAATCAAAATGAATGGGAAAAGCAAAAGGGAACAGAGGAAATGAATGGGTGACAAGACAAAATTATAATGCAGGTGATGGGAAAATAAATGAAGAGAGGAGGGAGGGAACACGCATGTAAACAGTACATGAAGCAGAAACGCAGAGGTACTGTATAGATGCATGGGTGCTTTTAGAGGTCATCCCAGGTCAGGCGTGAACTGTGTGTGCCAGCGCATGTGTCCGCTTATTACTTTCCCATGTGCATTCTAGGAGTCACTAGGCATCAAATGGGCTTTTTAGTGCTCTTGAGACCCTCAAAAGTCATAGGGTTATAACAGTTTAGTCTATTAATGATCTATGACCTGTACAAAGCCATGTGTATCCTTATATTGATCATCTATGTGCCATCTTGGACTGTAACCAGCAACATATTGGTGGAGAGACACAAGCAGATTTTTCAGATGAGACTTAATAGCACTGCTTTGGCCCTGGCACACACTTTTTAAGCTGTCGAAAACAGGCGACTGAAAAAATTGTTGTTTGTCTGTCTGCCGAGGATTGTGAAGTCTGTGTCCTCTTCTGGATTCAGCTGAGAGATGGAATGAAAGGGAAGGTGAAATGCTTGGGTGCGATCTGAGTCTTTCATATATTCCTAGGTGTGGAGTAAACAGTTTAGGGGATCTGAAGCTGCAGTTCTTCTTCCTCATCTTCATCAGGGTCACTAGGAGGGCCGTCTGCGTCTTCAGGCCCAAAACGTGTTGAAGCTGAAGTCCTCATCTTACCAAATAGGCCAGGATTCTGCTGACGCCTTAGCCTTTCCCAAAAAAAAAAAAAAATAATAATAATAAAATTAAGTAAATAAAGACAAAAGAGAGAAAGAAAGAAAAAAGAATGAGAAGTCAGGTGTACCATAATCACAGTGAAATCAGAAAGTTTATTTAGGCACTTAGGCCACACTTAAACATGTAAAATCACTGCATTAGATGGAAAAAAATAACCAAGTGTCATTTAAAGAGATAAAGTACAAGAACAAATTTTAAGCAAAACACTTCACTAAAGGTTTAGTTGGTAACACTTTACAATAAGGTTCATTAGTTAACATTAGTTGACTACATTAGTTAACATGAACTAATAATGAACTGCACTTCTACATCACTTATTAATCTTTGTTAATTTCAACATTTACTAATAAATCTTGTTAACATTAGTTAATGCACTGTGAACTAACATGAACAAACAATGAACAAATGTATTTTCATTAACTAACATTAACGAAGATTAGTAAATACAGTAACAAATGTATTGCTCATGGTTAGTTCATGTTAGTTAATACATTAACTAATGTTTAACTAATAAACCTTATTGTAAAGTGTTACCGTTTAGTTTTTAAATTATAAACAATAAACGCACACACACACACACACACACACACACACACACACACACACACACACAACATATTAGAAAGCCTGAGAAAAGGTCTACCATCATTTGCCACTGTTGATTTCATATTAGGTTGTTTAGTATAAATACAGTTCATACACTTTTAAATGCAGCTTAAGCCACTGATTCTTGGTACCTCCATTACATCCATTAAAATAAGAACAAGAAATCAGAAAAACACCAACAAATAGGAGCTCAACTGTACATCTCCATTATTGCTGGCATGAGAACCACTGGCAAACAATATTAAAGGGGTCATGAATTTCATTGATTTATTGTTTTATAATGTTTCCTGGGGTGCATTTATAATGCAAGTATGCTTTTTACATCAAAATAGTCATAATTTAGAAATAAAAAGCATTTTTCCTACCCTGATTTTAGCCCTCTTATTTGAATGCTCTGTTTTAAGGGGCGTATCTGCTGTGAGACTTCAGTGTAAATGCCCACTTCTGTGATTGGCTAACATCTTTGCATATAAAATATCTAAGTATTACTCTCTCAAAAACTTTTAGCATGTTTTTACTATTACAGCTCTCAAGGTTAACTAATCCTGTTGTGGGATAAAAGTGTTGATTATAGCATTACATTTAGATCTATGGCATTATATTTAGATCATGGCATAAAAGGTTGTAGTGATGAACATTGTAGCCGATCACAACATGTTGTTGAGCACATGAACGCAGTGATCTCGTCATTGCAACTCAATTTCTGCACACTAACAAATGCTTTCATTGTAACTAATAGTGCAAACACGATCTAACTAAGAGATTAGTTGCATAAAACGGGAGTTTTATGATAAACTCACACTGTTTGATTGACAGCTCAAGCGATTGTAAAGGGAGCGTTCTTTGATCACTTTCTATATATAATTTAATCACCATTTAAATAACAGATTATTTTCATCCTACTAAGGGAAACAATATGAAGTTGACCGTTTAGTCACTTGTTTGATTTACAGACACATAGACAAAGAACATCTCACTGTACATGAATCATTACAGATCAGATCAGGCATTAGAATTAACAGTTACATGTCGAGTCATGCATCACTGTCGAGTCCATATCGTAAAAGTCTGTTTGCAGTGCCTGCGCCGAAATGCGATTGATTTACCAAAGAATCCACAGTGAAATGTACAGAATACAATTAATTAAATAATGCTCAACTGAGACATTCACATTGTTGACAATAGATAACCATATTCCTAGCATTAGGATCCTTTGAAAGGTAATGTTATTTTTATACCTGTATTGCTCTTCTCTCCTTGTTATCTCACTAACACGCCAGTGGGTGGGGCTAACGTTGCAATGATGAAGTAGGCGTTGATTTCTTCTGCGGAGGCGACGTTTCACCTATCTGTCATAGATGGGCACATTCCGGGACAAGTCGTTCGCTGGGCCTGGTGTTAATAAAATCTTTTATTGGACTAACAAGGAAGTTTTCAGTTCTGAAACTTACAGGATATTCTTATAGTACAATGACCTCTTATATATCAAAAGCTAAAGAAAAAGTTGATTTCTCAATTCATGACCCCTTTAATACATGCTACTAGATAAATAAAATGCACCAGTTCAGCTAGATGAGGTTAGTGCTGCATCAGAAAATAAACACTGGCCAGTGGGCAAATGAATGAAATAAGTCTTATTTCTTTTACGACGATGACTTTTATGATATCAGAATATTTGAGAGTATTATAACAGCAAACAAGCAGCTGCTCAGCAGCACAGCCAGTTCTTTTTTAGACAACACTCTTTTTAATGCCCGTCCTTTTTTCTTTCACTCTGTTTTGTGTCTCTATTCCTGTTTGCATGTTTGTGAAGGAAATAATGGCCCTGTGGCACGTTAGCAAACATTTCCTGGCCATTAAAGTGCTGGTGGGGTAAACAGGCAAGGTAAAACAATCACAACAAATACTACAGAAAAAGAACAAGAGGTTGATGTTAGAAATGGATGAAGAGAGAGAAAAAAACCTCCTCTTGTCTTTATGTTTAAGCATTTGTATAACTGAACAGATTAAATGCTTCTTGCCTCTCAGGGGCAAATAAGTTCGTATAAAGGGCCCAGGATCCTCCACAGAAGAGGGACCTACTGTCAGGAAACACTAAACACTGCTAAATTACACTTTACACTGTTTTGACCACAGTGGCTCACTCACAGAGGCTAAAAGCTTTTTGAGTCCAAAGCTTCACAGGGCTACAATTTACACTAGAGATCATAAATACAGAGACACACACAAACAGTGAAACAAAATTGATTCTTGTTGAGCCCACACAGTGACTCATGTCTTCAGGCTTTATCTGAGAGACCATGAATATTTTAGCATTTTAACATTTGGGTGGCAGATAAATAACATGAACATAATTATTTAAAATGTAAATACATGTAGAAAGAGTATTTTCCTGGTCATTTTCTGTCAGTTCTGGATATTTATTTAAGCCAATCACCAGAGACCAAAATACTGTGTGAATAATCATATATTATAACTAGCATTTAAAATAAGTGTTTTAATATATATATATATATATATATATATATATATATATATATATATATATATATATATGTAAATAATATATTTATCTGAATGTAACACTGAAGCCATTCTTCCACACACACACACACACACACTTATATTTTATATTACAATAAGAGAAATATTGATAAATATTTTTAGGTTTAGTTGATATACTGTAAATGCTTGATATTTCATGTCAACTACCCATTTACAGTTCCTTAGTTCTGATCAGCAACTCTTCTAGCCTTTTATTCTTCAATTTGATCATGGAGGCAAAGAATCAACTCAGACCCTCAGGCATATTATCGGTCGTGTTTTGATGTAAAACATTACACCATCATTTACGATATGGAATTGACTTCTGCACAACCAAACCAATGTGACCAATGGGAAAGCAGCTATGTAATTGTTCTACCCCAACGCTACTGGCACAGAGACATGTACAATAAAGAACATGTCAGTCAGACAAAGCAACCGTGAAAACACGACACCAATGTCACATGCATGATAATCCCATTCTACACCACAGACATTTTCATTATCCTTTGTTTGATATATTTATTAATATATACCCCTCTTCTACTCCCCCATACATAACGCAGAAATACACTCTCCCTCTCTCTCTAGTTCTCTCTGCCACACAAAGCTGATGAGTTGCCTGTCACTCAGTGGAGGTGTGCTTTAAGTGCCTGCCTTTTAATGTCTGTAAACCCAGATAAGAATGCAACTGGCGAGCTACATTAAAGCTGCACAGATCCATACCATCAGCTCTCTAGATCTGATCTATCTCACACAAAGCCCCATCACCATGTCTTCGTCTTTGTGCAGCTCATTCCTCCACGCAGAACCATATCGGGCACATTCCTTAGAGCTTTCAAGCTATCAGGTCTACAAAGTACTTTACAGGGAATTAACACTATGCGCGCACATACACACACACACACACAAGTATATGACTGGCTTTAAATTCCTTGTTTGGGGTGATAAACATTCTGTATATATATAAAAATAATAATATTCATTTAGAAATGAACATTATTTTATATTACAATTCTTATAGTCAACATATGAAATTTGTTTGACATACATTCTTTATCTGATTGTAAAATATAACTTTCTGTCTCTACTCTTCTTTTTAGCACCAATCCCACTTGTTTCCCACAGTACTTTCCATCTAAGTACCTAATAATGACCACTTTTCATAACACAATTAAGTCCCACCCTTTTTTTCTCATTGCATGTAATGAAAGTACTTCACATTATGAAAGCCAAGTGGGCATATATTAAGAGTTTTTTACTGAATCAAAGTGGACGAGCACATTGCAGACAGCTAATCGTTACCCAGAAAAGTGACATTCTCTCTTTTAGTCAGTTTGACACCAGCAAAAAAACACTTTATAGAAAAATAAAATAAAACAAATCCACATAGACTACTGCTATACTGTTAGTATATTTATGTCTTAGCATATAAAAATTCATTGCATCTTTTGTACATAAATTACCAGATCTAATGTAACATTTTTTTATGGAGAATGTTTGAATCAAGATAAAATGTAAAATCAGTCATAAGATTAAGAAAAGCCATATGAGAGCAACCTCACACTGCAATGTTAAAGAGATAGCTCACCCAAAAATGAAAAGTTTTACTTACCCTAATGTCATTCCAAACCTGTATGACTGACTTTCTTCTGTGGAACATAGAAAATAATTTGATACTAAAGTTCATGGTCACCAAAACTGTTTGGCTACTAATTTTCTTCCAAATATCTTCTTTTGTGTTCCGCAGAAGAACGTCAGTCATACAGGTTTGGAACAAAAGTGAATAAATGACAACAGAATTAGCATTTTGGAGTGAACTATCCCTTTAAGTACTGTATGTTGTTTGAGCTATTTGAAAGGTTTTGTGGTATTTCAAACCACAAACAGACCATGAGGGTTACGATCAGCATATATGGACAACAAAGAGTTCAACGCATGTGGCATATGTGACAGTCCCGGCAGGCTACTCTACTTCCTGCAGGGATGAGGAGCATTGTCTGCCCTCATATATTGATTTACGCACAAAGTTTATTATTATAGACTGAACCACATACAGTCAATTACCATCTACTCTCTGTAGAGGTAGAGAGAAAGAGAGGGGAAGAGACAGAGAGACATAAATAAAAAGAGAGAATTAGAACAGGGACCTTAACAGAGAGGACAACAATGAGTAGAGAGAACAACAACAAGCCACTAAGGGTGAAACAGAGACGAGAGACAGTGAGTTCACAGCTTTCCAATGACGAAAGAAGCAAATAGGCACGGTGGGGGTGCCAAATGGTGCTGCCGGTGGGCTGAGCAGAGCTCCCGTCTCATGCTGCGAGACTAACAGACAGACACAGCCGCTGCGAGCAGGACAGCGGGCGAGATCTCCCTGCGAGAGGAGCCAACCTCAATCATGAGATCTGATCCTCTTCTGTGTGTCCACTGTGCCCACAAGCAGATATTATTGTTTTTGGTATTCTTGCTGCAGGGCATAAAGTGGGTGGAGTCATAGCCAGCTGGGAAAAGATGTGACTTCCTGTGGCATCAGATATGGGTATGAACTTTAAGTCAACTCAATGACTGAAGCACTATCAGTTCCTTAATACTGTCATTTCCAGCCTTCTCCTGTCACCTTGACAACGCCTACTCCAAATCAGCCTCTAGACCATCCCCTGTCTCCATGACAACTTGGACAAGCGTTCAACTCCATCTGTCGCCCTATCCACCCATGGCCTGCTCTTCTCTTCCTCAATCGCTGTGATAATGCTGAACCCTGGCCCACCTCTCAGAGGGACAGTCTGATTGTTCTCGCATCCTTCTTCTCTTTCATAGTGATGTATGGCACTTGCTGACAGCCTAGTGAGCAAACCTTTTTTTAGAGCACATTATGTTTTTGATCAGAATTGATATTGCTCATACTTTGAGATAGGGGTCTGTTCAAATTCCTGTTAAGCTTAAGTATTACATTTAAGCATATAACTCATCCGACAGTGCTTTTTGAGATGGAATGCCCTAAAAATACTACAGATTGATTAGATGACAGCATGTAGTAAAAAAAAAATAATAATAATTTATATATATATATTTATATTATTTATTTATTTTTTTACTACATGCTGTCATCTAACCAATCTTTGCCACGACTGAGCCGATATGACTGAGACATGGGGCTGAGCTCTTTTGAAACGGATCAGTATACGACAACACAAAACAGTCACCATATCAATGCTCTAACAACAACCCAATACACCACTTAACATTTTTAAGAAAAAAATAAATAAATCACCTTTACATTACAATGCCATTTTACCTCAAATGAGAGTCAGCTATTTTTTCTCAACAGTCTGGACTGGATCCAACTGGCGTCTCTTCCTATACCCATAAAGGAAAGATAACCGCACACAAATCCAATGTGAAGAACCCAATCTGCAAAGCTGCATTTTTTAGATAAATGACTTATGTCTTCATGACAATCTCATAATTTAATCATATATATCTACACAGGTGTGAAATGGAGGAATTACGCTGTGTGAATGTCTTAATCATAAGAAGCTTTCCATCAAAGTCTCAACAAACACCACCATGCCGACATGCCTGTCACTTTTCTCTCCAGCTGCGGGGGGCCCGAGCCCACAACACTGCTTTAAGTCTCCCTGTTACTACGGTAACCCACAGCCAGGCAGCCTGGGATTGGCTGTGGGAAGGTGCAAGCCTGAATGCAGGCAGAATAATGAGAGAGAGAGAGAGAGAGAGAGAGAGAAAGAGAGAGACTGAAAGAGAGAATAAGCTGAGGGAATCGTTGACAGTTAACGCTATAAACCTGCCATCTTTTTCATGATGTTGTGTAACAAAGAAGCTTATCCTGTATTCATTACTGATCAAAACAGATCTGAACTGAACACAATTTTCTCAAAGGTATCACAGTTTACCTGGTACAGTGCGTGTGCATATATTTATCTGGTTACCTGGATTGTAGGTGCTCCAGCTGAACTTGTAGGTTCTCTGACTGCTCCACCTGCTCATCCAGGGATCTCTGTAGCTTTCTGGTCTGATTATGAGCCTCATCCAACTGAAACGAATGCATAATACATAGTTTAGGGATCAACATTAAGGATGACAGACAGACCTTGGCTAGTGTGAAAGAGTTTGATGTTGCTGTGTTGTCAATATAGCGTATGTTCATTGATCATAACATTTATGCCTTGCAAACTTAAAAAATAGGTTTTCTGTGATTTATTTAAAATTGCAGATTTCTGCTGATTTAAATACATCACTAATGCAATGTTATCTAGCTGTTGATCAAAATTGTGAAAATGACTTGAAACAGTCAGGAGAGATCGGAAGAATGGATTGAAAATTAAAAATCAAATAAATTTATGTTATAATTATATGTTATTCTAGCAAAAATTCATTTATATCTATATAATTTCATATAAAAAGAAAAAGCCTAATCAATTTGTTATGAAATGTTTAAACATAACATTTAACATAATGATGGAGCCCATGCAAATGTTTCCTGCGAGAGTAAAATTCTAAACTATGGCTAAAACAAAACGTTTATTGTTGAGCCCTGTTTTAGATTAAAAAAAAAATATTCTGGAGCCCTGTATTAGATTTAAATAAATGGACAACAACAAAGAAAACCACAAAATACACCCAAAGCAATTTTGGATTTAATTTTGAGCAAGCGGTTTGGTTCACCTCATCTTCAGCCTGGCCCAGCTCTTTCTTCAGCTCCTCCACCCTCAGTCTGAGCTTCTTAACTTCTGTCTCATGCTGCTCCACACGCCGGTTAGCATGTGCTAGCTCAGCCATCTTCTCCTGGTACTGTTTTTTAACCTTGGAGTGAACGTGCCGTAAATCTGCCAGCTCCTGCAAGAGAGCAGATGTGTTGACACCATGTTCCAGATCCAAGACAGCCGAGATCTTCACCAACCTGTATACTGCTCAGTGTCAGTAAGCTTTTCATATACTTTGACACAGAATTGATATCAAAAGTGTTGTTTGTGTGTGCATTAGAGGGGGTTTTATATACCTTCTCAGCCTGGCTCATGAATATTAATTAGCTACTGATGGTACATTCACTGGTTTGCAGAAGCTGTTGGCCTGCAAGAGTTTTTCTCTTTGCACTGCAGCCAAGCCAAACAAAGCTCATAAATATAATGATTATTGCCCGAGTGTGAGGTATGATCTAAAAGTCCTATAATGGGACTAAAAGTCCTATAATGGTTACTACACTCCTGCTAAAGACAAAAAGCATGAAAAAAGTAAACATTTTCACATGCTATCCACTGGATATCTTTTTTGAACTATTTTAGAGAGAAAACACAGGTCGCATAGAGCTATTAACTTAACAGTAATGAAAATAAAGCGGAGTACCTTCCTAGACATTAATAAAAGGGGACACCATTCTTCAGTTCTCATCTCAGCACAAGGGACTGTGATGGGGAGCCCAAGTCACATCTAAACACCAAATAAACCACCCCACAACTAACAAAGAACATTATGTTGCCAACAGAAGGTGCTTTGCCCCCTATAGTGTTTGTTTTCTCGTATTATTATTCTGCTGTCATGGGAGTCTATTGCAGCCTAAAGAGCAGTAGAGTAAAAAGTTTAACACAGTGATTGTAATGTTCGTATAATACAAAGTTGAGCCACCATGGCTCAAAAGAACACCATGTTATAGCTTTTTTTCATTACAATTGAATACTTTTGCTCTGCCTCACTTCTTATACAGTTTTTGGGAACAGCAATGCAGAAATGTTCAACTCTCATTTTTATATTATTTGAGCCTTGAAAGAATCTCTTTACATCTACGATCTTGAAAACCACTCAAACTCGCCACTAGAAGCTGTGCCCTGATTAGGATCCGGAAACCACAGCCTCAAGTATTTAAATCAGACAAGACAAACTAACACTGACTATGTATTCTGTTTAAAGGTATTTGTTCAAGTTGATCTTGCGGTTAGACAAGGCAAGGCGAGGCTTCTGAAGAGAGACAGCTCCTGGTATGCGCTATACCAAAGCCCATTTAGCAAACAACAAAGGGAAAGAAAGACAAAACAAACTAACGTAAATAAAGGGTGCCTGTGGAACAGTTGAAAAAACACTCGGGATGCCACAATAAATACAACAGAACGTGATAAATTCTAGCAAAGGTGGTAGTTTAAAGTGGTTTAAAAAGTTTACTCATTTTTGTTGGTGCAGGATGATGTTTTCCCTTCTTTGCACCTGTCTTTTTAGTTTATGTGGCTGTTTTAGATCATGTTTGATATGCTTAAACGGTCAAATAAAAATATTCTGAAATTTAAACATCACTGGTTTCAGCACGTCAAATGCATGGCACGCTGGAGCTTGAGTTATTTAAACGATACGATCTTATGTATGTACGTTGATCATGTTGAAAGTAAATAAAAGTCTAAATTAGATCGTTTGAATTGAAGCACCTGTCTATTTCTTAATGTCCTGTACAAGTCAGGATGGTCAAGCAACAGATGCTTGGCAAGGTTTGATGTGTTGCCTCCCAAGAAAACACATAACTTATATCAACATTTGCAGACTGGTGTGGTAACCCTAGTGAAAAAACCTATACCAAATTGTATTTAAAATTTCTTTTAAAAATTTCTGTACACACAGGCACACACACACACATGCACACACACACATGCACACACGCTCACGCACACACACACTTGTATATGTGGTTTATGGGGACTCTCCATAGACATAATGGTTTTTATACTGTACAAACTGTACATTCTATCCCCCTACACTACCCCTAAACCTACCCATCACAGGAAACTGTCTGCAGTTTTTGAATAAAAAAAAACAAAAAAAACACCGTTTTTTTAAGCCATTTGGTTTACGAGGACACAGGAAGTGTCCTCATAAACCACGTTTACATTGTAATACCCATGTCATTATGCACATTTGTGTCCTCATAAACCATGTATACAAGAACACACACACAGAGAGAGAGAGAGAGAGAGGGAGAGAGAGAAAGAGAGAGAGAGAGAGAGAGCTCATACAAAACCTATGTGTGGCCATAACAGCGAAGAACAAAGAGGGAAAGTCTAGGGAGATCGAGGGGGATGGAAGCCAAAGTGAAGCACCAGAATCCATTAATAATTTAAGAGGATAATCAAGTAGCTAGACAAATCTCATTCATAATGTACCTCCCCCATCACATGAGCAGCCAAACTGTCCATTTGTTTTAGAGCGGGAGCATGTATGCACACATATGGAGATTAATACCTGTACTTGTTTAGTATCAGTGGTTCACCCTTTTCACATTGGTATGAAAGTGTAGAACTAAAAGAAAAGACCTTAAAAGATAGTAACAGCATAAAAAGAGACAGAACAATGAAAAGCACACACACATACACACACACTCTTATACTCTCTAAGCCACCTGGCAGAATGAGAATCCCATGCCGCTGTGTTCTATTGATTTCTGGGTCACTGGAAAGGAGGACAAGATCTACTTGTGTTTTTACCGAGAAAGCCACAGCATAGTTAACCCCAGAGCAAATCACACTGCTCTGTATGTGGAGCACAGCACTCAATATGGCCTGCTAAGGTGCTTTGCGTGTGTGTGTGGGGTGATCAAAGATTATACAAGTGGTTTTGCCAAATCAAATGTTTTAAAAACAGTCAATGGGATCATATTATGTGGAATATTATATTATATTATATTATATTATATTATATTATATATTTAAACACAACACTTTTGTTTTTGTCCCCATTTTTCATGAGCTGAACTCAAAGATCTAAGACTTTTTCTATGTACACAAAGGGCCTATTTCTCTCAAATATTGTTCACAAATCTGTCTAAATCTGTGTTAGTTATCACTTCTCCTTTGCCGAGATAATCCATCCACCTCACAGGTGTGGCATATCAAAAGCTGATTAGACAGCATGATTATTGCACAGGTGTGCCTTAGGCTAGCCACAATAAAAGGCCACTCTAAAATGTGCAGTTTCTCTGTATTGGGGGTGGGGGGGTCCGGTGGGGGGTCCACTCCTCTTCAATGGCTGTGCGAAGTTGCTGGATATTGGCAGGAACTGGAACACGCTGTCGTATACGCCAATCCAGAGCATCCCAAACATGCTCAATGGGTGACATGTCCGGTGAGTATTCTGGCCATGCAAGAACTGGGATGTTTTCAGCTTCCAGGAATTGTGTACAGATCCTTGCAATGTGGGGCCGTGCATTATCATGCTGCAACATGAGGTGATGGTCGTGGATGAATGGCACAACAATAAGCCTCAGGATCTCGTCACGGTATCTCTGTGCATTCAAAATGCCATCAATAAAATGCACCTGTGTTCGTTGTCCATAACATACGCCTGCCCATACCATTACCCCACGGCCACCATGGGCCACTTGATTCACAACGCTGACATCAGCAAACCGCTCACCCACACGACACCATACACGCTGTCTACCATCTGCCCTGTACAGTGAAAACCGGGATTCATCCATGAAGAGAACACCTCTCCAAAGTGCCAGACGCTATCGAATGTGAGCATTTGCCTACTCAAGTCGGTTATGACGATGAACTGCAGTCAGGTTGAGACTCCGATGAGGACGACAAGCATGGAGATGAATTTCCCTGAGACAGTTTCTGACAGTTTGTGCACAAATTCTTTGGTTATGCAAACCAATTGTTGCAGCAGCTGTCCGGGTGGCTGGTCTCAGACGATCTTGGAGGTGAAGATGCTGGATGTGGAGGTCCTGGGCTGGTGTGGTTACACGTGGTCTGCGGTTGTGAGGCCGGGTGGATGTACTGTCAAATTCTCTGAAACACCTTTGGAGACTGCTTATGGTAGAGAAATGAACATTCAATTCAAGGGCAACAGCTCTGGTGGACATTCCTGCAGTCAGTATGCCAAATGCACACTCCCTCAAAACTTGCGACATCTGTGGCATTGTGCACATTTTAGAGCGGCCTTTTATTGTGGCCAGCCTAAGGCATACCTGTGCAATAATCATGCTGTCTAATCAGCTTTTGATATGCCACACCCTGTGAGGTGGATGGATTATCTCGGCAAAGGAGAAGTGCTCACTAACACAGAATTAGACAGATTTGTGAACAATATTTGAGAGAAATAGGCCTTTTGTGTACATAGAAAAAGTCTTAGATCTTTGAGTTCAGCTCATGGAAAATGGGGACAAAAACAAAAGTGTTGCATTTATAATTTTGTTCAGTGTACATACACACACACACACACACACACACACACACACACACAATTTCAGATTATTTTATTTTAGATTATTATGTTATTATTTTTAATGATTACAACTTTTTAATTAATTTAAATCAGTAATTGTTGTGATGAACCCATTGTTGTCTGTGGGGTAGCACATGCAGCGCTGCATATCATTAGTGAAGAGTGACTGATCCTTGATCATCTCAGTCAGATCTTAACAATTTGTGTGCAGATTGTTTTGTGAACTTGTCACAATGTATTACAGGTTTTGAAAGATTACAGGCTGTTTTGAAAGATGGTGCTGTGTAAACTAGATTTGACCTGAAAGCAAACCTGCCACCCTGAGTAAGAATTGTTATTCATTTCACAAGTGAAAAATGTGTTTACACGTCTCACATAAGCAAAAAAACAAAAAAAACCAAAACAAGCAAAAAAAAAAAAAAACCAGACCATTTAATTAAAAAAAGGTTAGAACAATGATATATATACATATATATATATACATATATATATACATATATATATATATATATATATATATATATATATATATATATATATATATATATATATATATATATATACACACATATACATACACACATACATACACACATACATACACACATACATACACACACACACACACACACTACCAGTCAAAAGTTTGGAATCGGTAAGATTCTTTTAAAAACATTAAAAATCTTACCGATTCCAAACTTTTGACTGGTAGTGTATATATACACAATTGTGAACTATACAACTATTAAACATTTTTTTATTTGAAATGAAGCTGAAATTAAAGGGTTAGTTCACCCAAAAATGAAAAACTTCTAAAAACTTGCAAAGCCACCCTGCTTTTTTAGATCATTTAACCAGACACAGATAATTTAAGAAACATCAAAGTCCCACACCTGAAAGAAATAACAATATCAATGTCACTCATCTAGCTTACAACATATTTGATAGATAGTCAGGTTAAAAAAAGCTCTTGAGGTCATGCAAAACAGTGAAATATTGTATGTGAGAAGAAAATTAATATTAATAGAAAAGAGAGAGACAGAGAGCAGAAACCATCTGAAAAGATGAAAAAAATACATGTTAAGTCGGGGGGAAGGTAAAATTACAAACGACATCACATTTCAAAAAGGGAGCCTGTGATTTAACAGCCTTCTCCACTTAAAAGTTTAATTTTTCATCTGGGGTAATTTGGGCCTAGCCATCTTTGGTGAGTGTTTTGATAGTGAAAGAAAGTGGAAGGAAAGAGAGGGCTGGATGAATAAAACATGCCACGTCTTGATGAATGATCTATGATGCTACAGAAATTGACTGCAGCAGAAGGAAATGGAAAGTGAGAAATGGAAGTCTGGGGTACAGGAACAGACACCTGATCAACACGCAGATTTAGACATACGGTTCTATGCACATGGGGAAAAAAACAGAATCTGAATACAAAAAATACTTAGTATAATAATATAAAGATGAATGCAAACAGACAAATAAGCACAGAGTAAATGAATGTAGGGTGAGGTTGTACAGCTGCATGGGGGAAAGCTGTTAAATATTTCCCCCTCAGTGGCTTTCAGATCCTGAAATCTGCTTAAACATCTGGCCCACTGCGCTCAGAACACACACCTTGCGACACCACTCATAATCACCTCTTTCAGTCTCTCACTTCCACTCTAAAAAGATCAGAAATACACAAATGCACAGTCTTAGAATATTCTATTTCCTTTTCCATTTGCCTTTCATGCAGCAGCATCGAGAGCAGAGAGACGAAAGCTTTTTGACGTGCTAACCAAATGGTATGCATCAAGTGGCTTCAATGGCTGCCGCCCATGCACAGCCAGTTAAAAGGCTTTAGTTTGGAATATATAATATTAGTGAATTTATTTTCTTTAGCTAAATAAATATGTCAAACCATTTCTGTCTACTTTGCAGCTACAAAAAACCTACACACTGTAAAAGCTTCATACAGTAAGTTTCTAAGTTTCTATAATTTCTGGAGCTTACATCTAACCTGGGCTTTCTCACTCACACCCAACATAAGAAAAGAGGAAAACTCCACTCCTGGTGTGCATATATATTGACATAAAGATGCCTCACACCCACATATCTAGTTATAAAACCCAGCCATGATGGCAGAGAATATGCAATGCTCAGAAGAAATTATAATGCTCGGTATGTAGGTTGTAGTCTTGCTTTGCAGTTAAAAGGGTCAATTGCCTGTTAATTTGCTCTAGAACATTCATTAACAGCCTGAAAAACAATAAAAAAAGCATAGTTATTTATTTAAAATTCATAAAAACTATAAATGGCCACAAAATGGCCTGAAAGGGATGGTGAAAAGGGACATTTAAAATTAATGTTAATAGAAAATATAATATATAATTATATGAAATGTATTATTATTATTGAAACATATAAACAAAGGTCATATAAATGGTAATATAAAATTAATTTATTTTTTTATATATAAACAAGAACAACTAAATAATTTATTAATATCATTTAAACAAAGCAAAAAATTGCCAATTTTATTATAAAGGCAAGAGAAATGGTGGAAAATGGTCATTCAAAATTAATTTTAATATAAACTATAATAATACTAAAAAATATATTATTTTTTATTATTCAAACAGATTGGTTTCATTTGTTAACTACATTAGCTAACATGAACTAACAATGAAAAATACTTCTAAAGCATTTAGTAATCTTACTAAATGTCAGCAATTATGAATACTTTATTAAAATAAAATGTTGTATGAGTTATTATTATTTAATGGACCTGAGCTAACAAACTATGAATTTGTATTTTTATTAACTAACTTTAACAAATATTAATAAATACCGTAACAAATGACATAACATTATAAAAAGGGACCTTATTGAAAAGTGTTACCCACTGATTTAAGTCTTTCCCTATTTAAGGAAACAGGAGCTAAATTTGCATGGCTGGAAATAGCTACCCTGGGGCGTTACGAATATGGCTGCCAAGGGACTTTGTGGTATCTTAGTGGTTAAAGATCTGGACAAGTAAAGTAAGGTTGCAAGTTGAAATCTACGATCTGAAAATTCCCTAATACTATGGTATCCTCGAGCGCTGCTCCAGGGAAATGCCTACATTAGGTTTCTTTACACAAGAAAGCATCTTCTAATGAACATAAACACGACACCTCTGTTACATTTTTATTTAACTTCAAGTGCAGCTGAAATCCAGCCCAAACCCCTGACCCTGCCTTACAGCTATCATTACAGCTGAGGATTAGATCAAGTCTAATAAGACAGCTGAGAGAGAGCACAGTCTGGGGGCAGGACGCCTCAGTCGATGGGAAAATGGGGGCGATAGGAGCCGCTAGAGCCATAATGGTTTCTCAGCCAGTTTGTGCCTTCCTAACACTATTTCTCTTGAAAGACTGAAAGGATGATTCACTCACACCAGCTTTACAGTGGGCAAAAACAGTGAGCTAGAAGCTATGATCAAACGGTGTCTGTGGCTCTTAGTGGCCCTGACCTGAGACCAGGGAACATGCAGTCCAACTGGCCAGGAAAATGGATGTGCCGTCTACAAATAGAATTTGCTGTGCCTTTCAAATGAATGGTGCTTTGTGGGCAAATCTACACAGCCTGAATCTAAATTGGAGTTCACCTTGGTGGTTTTAACATGCATCCCTCCCAGACAGAGTCCAAATTAACACTTAACATAATGCAGCAGCTTAACATAATCCTACCACAATGATCTGTGCTGTTTGTCACAATTATGCAAAGAAATAATTTAAATTATTAATAAATAATTCAAATTTAAATAATGAAATAACAAATAATTCAATAATTATTACTTTTTTAATTTAAATGTATATATTTATATAATATATATTATTTCAAAAATGTATGCCATAAAGAAAAAATATTCCTCCAGCATTGCCGTAGCTCAAACAATGTTCAATCAGGATAAATTTGTCAACCAAATGTAAAATGTAAAATGTAAATGTATATTTTTAATACAAATAAATAGATTTGTGCCACTCTAAATAAATAATTAATAAAATATTTTAATTATAATAAAAATAATTTAAAATGTTTTAAGCACGTATCCGAATAATTCTGTTGACAAAAACATAAATGCATATTTTTAAAGGGATGGTTCACCCAAAAATGAAAATTCTGTCATTAATTACTCACCCTCATGTTGTTCCAAACCTGTAAGACATTCGTTAATCTTCGGAACACAAATTAAGATATTTTTGATGAAATATGAGAGCTTACAGCTACGCGACTACCACTTTGACGCTTCAAAAAGGTCATAAAGAGTCTCGATCACTTTATATGATGAACAGATTGAATTTAGGCTTTTATTTACATGCAAACATTCATCAACTCACACATCAGTTGTGGTAAACAAAAGCTCAAGCATGTTTGTTTGACGCGTGCGAGAACCAATGAGATTCATTCTCATGTGATCTTTATTTGTGTTCCGAAGATGAACGAAAGTCTTACGGGTTTGGAACAACATGAGGGTGAGTACTTTATGACAGAAATTTCATTTTTGGGTGAATCCAAAATAATACAAATAATACAAATCGTGGACAGTAATAAGTATTTACGGACAGTAAATATTCTCAATTCAATGGAAGGTGTTTTAAGTATAGATGTGGCATTTCACCCTATTGCTTATCAGATTGAGCAGAAGTCATGAATTTAGAATTCCATTTAAGCGTAGTATCTAACGTAGGTTAAACAAAGCTCTATTGAAATGCCACAATATAGACGCACGCACACACACACACACACACACACACACACACACCCACACCCAACCATGACCCTGGGCTTGTGATCTGATAGTGTTTGTGCACTGCTGTAGGGTTTCTTAAGGCAATAAATTGCAGCATGCAAGAAAGGCCTCATTCGGACTACATAGCACCCCTCGAACCATCACATGACCTTTAACCCCGAGATCAGATTTAAAGCCAGACTATTTCACCTGCTCTAGCCCCTCATTCAATCCTGAAGTTCCAATTACTTTTTCCTTTGCTTCCCTTCTGTCTTTCTCACTCTCCTGTCACCTCTTCCATTCAACCTCTATGTCTCACCTTCATTACCTCCATGCAATTTCACAGTGCAGATCCATTGTCCTCTTTGATTGTATTGTCCAGCAGTCCATTTCTTCCCCTCTTTCCCTCTATCTCTCTATTGTAAGTGAGATGAACACTGCACTCTTTTTCAACACATTATCCTCATATCGTCATCCTCATCATTCTCTCACTCCTTTTTGCAGAGTGACTTCTGTTTAACCTTCATTTCACTTCCCCCACTTTTCCCTCCTATCGGTCCTGAGAGAAGGCTTTTTTGCTGACCGAGTGCTCTCTCGATGAAAAAAAAAAAACCTGGACCCAGACATTGGTATCAGAGCTGCTCAACCCTTTCATATCAATGTCTAGGTTTATAAATCTAAATTTAAAATGTTCACAATCTACAAATATGCAAATCTGGAAGATGATGTCCCTTGAGTTCAGATCCTAAACTGATTTATCAATTTGAAATATAGGGGAGGAAAAAACCTTGGATCATTTATCTTATGCATTCCACACATTTTCTACAGTACATTCCACACATAGATACGTACACCTTGTCGTTTGTCCCTTTGGGTTAGACAGTGGGCTGTAGATCAGCAGTAATGGCATGTTGTCAGTGCTGGCTAACTGAGACATTAGCCTCAGTGGCTCATAAATAAGCCATAGCAGTAGATGCTAATGGGTTCATTTAAACTCAGACTTGGCCTAATAGGGCCCTGCTGACTGGCGTGGATCATGGGAGAAGTGACTAATGTGTGGACACAGTGTTATACTCCCAACACATAGGAACTCTACCAACACAGCACACTGACAATAGCATTAAAGGGATGGTTCAACCAAAAGTTAAAAATGGTATGGACAATGAAAACGCGGAGAAAAAAAAAAATACTTCTTTTGTGATCGACAGACAAAAGAAAGTCATGTAGATTTGGAATGGCACGAGTCTGAGTAAATAACAGTTTTCATTTTTGGGTGAACTACCATTAAACTACTGGGTGTTATCGTTAAACAAAAATGTAAAAAAAAAAAAAAAAAAGTTTTTGTTAATTGTAATAAAGCTGAAATATTAAATATTAGATGAAAAAATGAAACAAAAATTTGAAATGTTGCATTGTCAACTAACAACTAAAACTGTAATAAAAGTTTGTTGAAGAACTAATATAACTACAACTAAAACTGAAATAAAAATAAAGCTAAATAGAAGTATTTAAAGGGTTAGTTCACCCAAAAATTAAAATAATGTAATTTATTACTCACCCTCATGTCGTTCTACACCTGTAATCCTTTTATTCATCTTCGGAACACAAATTAAGATATTTTTGATTAAATCCGATGGCTCAGTGAGGCCTGCATCCACAGCAATGACATTTCCTCTCTCAAGATCCATAAAGGTACTAAAAACATTTTTTTAAACAGTTCATGCGAGTTCAGTAGTTCTACCTTAATATTATAAAGCGACGAGACTATTTTTGTGCGCCAAAAAAACAAAATAACGACTTTTCAACAATATAGTGATGGGCCGATTTGCTTTGGAGCTTTACGAATCGAATCAGTGATTCGGAGCGCCAAAGTCACGTGATTTCAGCAGTTTAGCCGTTTGATAGGAGATCCGAGTTTTGAAATCGCTCATCACTATATTGTTGAAAAGTCGTTATTTTGTTTTTTTGCCGCACAAAAAGTATTCTTGTCATTTATAATGTTAAGCTAGAACTACTGAACTCGCATGAACTGTTTTAAATATGTTTTTAGTACCTTTATGGATCTTGAGAGAGGAAATGTCATTGCTTTGAATGCAGGCCTCACTGAGCCATCGGATTTAATCAAAAATATCTTAATTTGTGTTCCGAAGATGAATGAAGGCCTTACGGGTGTGGAACGGCATGAAGGTAACATTTAGGTAACATTAGTTTCATTTTTGGGTGAACTAACCCTTTAAAGGCCCAATATGTAAGATTTTTGGATTAAAATATCCAAAAACCACTAGAACAATATTATATATTTTGTTGACTTGTGTACTGCATTAACCCAAATGTTTCCAAGAATGTTTAAATCCAGAGAAATAAGCAATTTTAACCAGGACACGGACAGTTTCATACTACAGTAGCGTTAATAATCTCATCCATGAACATGAGTCCCATCCCGATTCTTTTCCACCGGCTGTGAGGTGAGGACAACAACTCCCAAGATTCTGCACTCAATCTCTGCATCATCAAACTACGCCTTTGTTTTGAATAAATGACCTCTAGCGGTGAAAATTTAGATAGTGTGCCTTTAAAAATAATAAAATTCAAAAAAAAAAAAAAATTTAAAATGAAAACTGAACATTTAAAAATAAAAGCTAACTAAAAATATTTTTAAAAACAGTACTATAATAGTATATAAATAACACTGAACTAACACAGACTTTGATTTATTAATGTAAACAACACTGGGTAAGACACCAAGATGTGTGAAGATTTTCATTGTCAATATCTAATGTGCTCCTGATAAATGCAGTTTAAAGGTTTAGAGTATTTTTCTCTGCTGTGCTCTCAAAACATTTTTTCTGTTTGGTTGAGCAATCTGACATGTAAATTTCAGACTCAACCAAGGGGGTGAAACTTGTTTGGAAGGAGTTTGGAAACTTGTATGGAAAAAGTTATTTTTCCAAATCTATTTTGTTGTTGCTAGTGGTGCAAAAATGACACACTTCACCTTTAAAGGTGCAATATGTAATATTTCCTGTCCGCTAGAGGTCGCTAGAGGCCTATTCAAAAAAAAGGCGTAGCTTGATGACGCCAAGTTTGAGCGTGGAATCTTGGGACATGTGGTCTTCACCTCAGCGGACGATGGAAAAGAATTGGGATAGGACTCGGGAAGAAATTATGTTCATGGATGCGATTATTAACGTTACTGTAGTATGAAGCAGAGCAGGACCGAGTGTTGTGGGAGCTGAACGAGGTCGCTGGAGCGATTGCGCAACACACGCCATGAGCAGCGGAACTTTTATTATGCCACAGTCGCTGGCGCCGCTACCGCTTTTCCGGTCATGAGTATGAGGGAACGCAGCTCTGTTTATTATATTAGATACATTTGAGAGTGTTGAAAATGTTATAACGTTACTCTGTGCGTTCGCTCGGTGGCTGCTGTGAGACACTTGTTGCACACTGCAGTAAGCTAGATCGATTTTAGAATATCATATTAAATGCTGGATGGCTTGTGTTGATAAATGGCATGCAATTAATTTTAAAACGTATTGTATGATGGAGAAAATGCTGTATTACTGTTACTAAAAATAAAGCTGCATCTGATTATGCTATGTTAGCTACTTCACAGAATAGTGTTTTTCTCTGAGGCATGGTAAAGCATGGTACTAGAAAAAAAAAAAAAATCAAGAAAAATAGATTTAAACAATAAGACTAAACGTGTTGAGCTATATAACAATAATTAGTTTTCTGTCTATAAACATATCAAAACAGTTGTTCCCTTGTCTATTAAAACATGTAAATATTAAAGCGTCTTTGGTGTTTCCGTGGTTTCTCAGAAACCGAGAGTAACGCAGGTATGACGCAATTGACAGGCGACTCCTCACACGTCCCGGAGCCTTGGTTATAATTGCAATTTTCTCACGATTTACAAATAGTTGCAAACATTTGGGATATTGTAAGTACTCAAGTGAACAAAATATATAACACTGGCCTAGTGGTTTTTGGATATTTTACTGCTAAATTCTTACATATTGCACCTTTAAGCTCTTGCATTGCATAAAAATTGAATGATCATAAACAATTCCAAGGACAAAGTTAGAGGAATGAGAGCTGGCAAATGATGATGGATGAAAAATAAAAAAGAAGGAGAGAAAAATGTGCATGAGACACCTCAATCAGTTAAGGCCGACCCCTGTGAGAAAAACACAGCAGGCCCAAATGGAAAACCTCTGGAGAAGCAGCCCAGAACCTGAAAGGCAAGACAATTCATTTCACACTGGCTTACTCCAGATGTAGCACACTAGAGAAGATGATTTACACACACACACACACACACACACACACACACACACACACACAAACATACTTATTCATATGCTGCTTCCAAAACCAGAGATGCAAATCAGAGCACGCGGGCTCCCACATTGGCTGTCGATACTGTTTACAGCATACAGCATTTCCATCAGAAAGTGGGAGCAACAGCAGCAGATGAGCAGCAAATATAGGCTCATTAATCATTGTGATTGGTGAATGAACTCGGTCTCTATGCCATCACAGCAGGAGGCATAAACACCTGTGTGGAGGAGCAAGTGGCTGGCCAGATGTTGAAGGAGTTTAAGAAGAGGCAGGCTGTTGAACAGAACGTGAAGAACACATCTGTATATGCAGAAAAATCGAGACAGGACACTGACTTGTTTTTCATAATCCTCAAATTATACATAATCCTTAAAATTATCATGCTTAAATTTAGTCGACAAAATTGTGATTACATATTTTTGTAATACATATATAATTACATATTATAAATATAATTATTTATAATGTATAATTATATATGTATTACAAAATTATTTATTTATATTAATTATAAATATTTTTATTTTATTATTAATTATTTTGTATTATTGTATTAATTATATAATTATTTATATTATATATTATAAATATAATTATTACTGTACAAAACTTTTTAATTGATTTAATTTACAAATGTAATCAACAATTATTTATTTCACAAGACAATTCTTATTTCCATTTTTGTTATTCTCTAGTTATATATTAGTAAAAATGATAATAATATAAAACAATTATGCAAACAGTGCAGCTCAAGGGGCTCCACATCAGAATATAAAAACATTAAAAAAAATTAATTTGTAAAACGTAAACTGTGCCTAAACATTTTATATAATAATTACAAAAATAGTATAACTCTCTTTACAGAACTTTTTAATAATGATTTAACATTTTTTCCCTATACTTCGAAATGTTACACTCACTATATTTCATATAACTATATAGAATATGACTTTATTGTTGACTTTATTACTATTTTATAATGTTCTACATTTTATAACATATTGTAATATGGTTAGTCAAACATTTGAATAGAAGTGTGAAAGATCTGTAGAGAGAAATGAAAAAAAAAAAAAAAAAGAAAGACGAAAGGAGTGAGAGAGATTAAAAAAAGTATGGTATTAAACTGACCTCCAGAAAGACAAACTTCTCTTTGATCCAGGAGCAAGAGACAGACTTTAACTCCAGTTCAAAGCTTGTCTACTCTAGACTCAACAAACCCTTTAGGAATTAAAAAAAAAAAAAAAAAAAGAGCCGGTTTTGCCAATGTTCCTCCATCTGGATGGAGGCCTACTCATTTGTGTGTTTGTTAAAACACAAGCGTCATCATGTATTAGCCCCACAAAAACATGCTTTGAAGTTTGTAAGAGGTCATGCGCCCAAACAAAACCACGAGTCCCTGATCAAAACACAAAAAAACAAGAGAGACAACAGCACAACCAATAGCAGAACCTTCACCTGCACGATTCACCTGGAGCCTTTTTGATGTGTGTGTGTGATGTGCCGACCTGCAGCTGTGTGTTTGTACACGCACCGCTGTCTCAGTCAGACTGAGAGCTCTGACTGAGCCTCGGCCAACCTGATGAATCCCTTTCGAATCAGCATGTAGCCTTCCAGATGGGCACCGGACATCATGTTAGAACAGGCTGTGATCCAGGCCTTAAAGCAGGGATATTCAATTAAACTTTGAATCTTTACATTTCCTTCTTAAGTCAAAAAATAATTTGTAGTTAATAGGAAATCTCTGTAATTTTTAGACAGGCTGAGATGAATAACAGGGCTAAAGGGTTTTAGAAATATAAGAAGTCTCTTATGTGCACCAAGGCTGCATTTATTTGATTAAAGATTCATCACTAAAAACAGTAATATTTCATAATATTATTACAATTTTTCTATTCTATTCTATTTTAAAATGTAATTTATTCCTGTGATGGCAAAGCTGAATTTTCAGCATCATTACTCCAGTCTTCAGTGTCACATGATCCTTCAGAAATCGTTCTAATATCTGCTGATTTGGTGCTCAAGAAATATTTCTTATTATTATCCAATGTTGAAAACAGTGATGCTTATTATTTTTGTGAAAACCCTGATACATATTTTCAGGATTATTTGTTGAATAGAAAGTTGAAAAGAACAGCATTTATATGTAAAATATCACGTCGCACACAAACATACATACATACATGCAGTGTTGGGGGTAACGCATTACAAGTAACTTGGGTTGAGTAATCAGGTAACTTTTTTCAAGTAACTAGTAAAGTAATGCATTACTTTTTCAATTTACAACAAAATATCTGAGTTACTTTTTCAAATAAGTAAAGCAAGTTACTTTTTCACATTTATTGACTGACAGCTCTCCTGTCCCCATGTTGAGAGAAATAAAGAGCAAAGATTTTGTGTGTGCTGTGTGAACATGATGGTTATTGTAGTTCTAGACTAAATGTGAACATGCATTTACTCATCTCACTTGCACGAAAACATTCAGTATTCCTCAAAGTGAATAAAAACAGTAAAATGTAATCTCAGAATTTTATGCAAACCTGTAATAATTAACTATATTAAATTACACAAATATACTTTATGTATTTAATCTCACTTTATTAACCAATGTCTTTGCTGCTGACCTTCAATGATCCAATTCAACGATACTAATAAGCAAAAATTACTTTATATTAGATTTAGAAATAAGAGTGCTGAACTTCCTTCTCCTGTATCTTATTCTTCTTTAATACAGAATGGATTAAAACCCTCTACTGTACAGGCATAAATATGCATTTCCTTCAGCCTGAGGCTTATTCATTTAACTTTGAGTGAAAGGGCCTTAACATTTGCCAAAAATTAAACTTTTTTTGTTGTTATTAAAAAACAAAAAACAAGCAAGCCCAACCCAGGTGAGAAAAAGTAACGCAAAAGTAACATAACGTATTACTTTTCATAAAAAGCAACTAAGTAACACAATTAGTTACTTTTTTTAGGGAGTAACGCAATATTGTAATGCTTTACTTTTAAAAGTAACTTTCCCCAACACTGCATACATGTAGGCATGTGACAGTATCAAATTTTCATGTTGCAATAATTGCTTAAGCTTTTATCACGGTATGCGGTATTATCACGATATTGAAATAAGTTGCAAAAAAAGTGTTGTCATAGTATAACAGGTTCCAGAACTCTTTTTCTTATAACAAAAAAAACTCTGAACATTTAAATAAGCAGTACACAAATTATAAAATAAAATGTTTCAAACAGATTAAAGTGTAAAAGAATTATAAAGAACAACAGGTAACACTATATAAGGTCTCATTATTTAACGTTAGTTAATGCATTAACTAAGATTAAGAATGAGCAATAGCTACATTTGTTACAGAAGGTATTATTTTTTGTTAATATTAGTTAAAAAAAACTGATCATTGGTAGTTTTAGGTCCATTAAATAATAATTACAACTTTTGACTTTAGTAATGTTAATAAACATTAACTAGAAATTAACATTAATTAAGATTAATAAATGCCATTTTAAATGCTAATAAATGCTATAATAAAAGTATTTTTTCATTGTCAGTTTGGTAATAATGAATTAACATGTTAACTAATAAAGCCTTAGGTCATCAAGTGTTACTGAACAATAACAAATAATGAATTTTTAACAAAGAATTTTCAATCATTATAGGGCATGTTGTAGTCCATATTAAAATATAAAAATGTTTAAGTTTGAAAATAAATGGCCTATTAAGACTTTAAGTATTAAGTATTTGGTGCTGTGATGAACAACATTGCGAATACAAAAAAAAAAATGAATGGCTGTTTGAAGCATTTTAAATACTGTAGTAGCGCAGCTGCTTTGTTAACGGGGTTTCAGGGGTAACCGCTGCTGTTCCATCAGCGCCCTCTGCTGTCAGAGAGTGAACGTGCACTTTCATTCAGTGTGTCTCTTTCACTCGTTCTGCCATGTGCTTCTCATGCACATCGGGTTTGTTTACATAGTGTGCGTGCCTCTTTGATGCCGCATACAGTGGTGTTGTGGATTTTATACGGCTGATAGGTAAAGTATTCTTAAAATGTAATATAAAAATTTGAATAATTCATAATAAATAATTATTCACTGTATTCTGAGGTGCCCACGGTAACAATATCGTGTATATTCATTATCGTGATACATCGTATTACCGAATATCGGCAAATGTCTACATACATGTATATTCACTATAGAAATTTAGAAAATTTTATTAATTTTCATAACTTTCCCATACCTACAAATCGCAATTAAATTCTCTGACATTTCCTAATTTTCCATGACTAAGGGAACCCTGCCTGAAGATTCTACTTATAAGTGACCGAGGTTTATCCACCTGATCAAATCAATATTTAATTTTTCGTAGGGATGGCAAACACCAGAAAAAAATAAATAAAAAAAAAACATTAAAAAAAAATTCACACACAGGAAGTAGCCACTGAGTCCCATTCCCAATCTTCTGCACATGCTGGGTTTAACAGCAAATATGACAGTGTACATCAATCTACGGGTGGGAGCCGAAGGAAACATGGGAGAAAGTGAGAAAGCGACTGGAGCGGGATATGAATTCAGTATCAATCACACTTTGTTCTTTTTGTCAGTGATGGTGCATCGTCCTCAGTACGCCGTGGCCTGTTTCTCCGCTCCTGTCCTCATCGATCCATTTGCTTCAACAGCTCCTGAGCAAGCTCATCAATCTCTCTGTGTTTCTCTCCCAGACTGCAGGCCGCCGGCCACTATCAGGACATCACTCGTGTGGGAATGTGCAACAGCATGTGGACACACACACACGCAACACCATTCTCAGATGGCCATATGTTGTGCATTTAACAAATAGGCCAACACATTGAGCCTTGCATGCAGGGATTACATGTCCATTTCCTGGCACAATATCCTTTTCCCCTTGTTACTGGTTTAATTGACATGCTATGCTCACTCTTAACCTCTTTCTCTCCATTTCTTTCCCTTCAGCATACCTCTTACCTCTAAAACAACTCTCTCTGTTCATATTCATCTCTCCCTCTTACCCGCTCTCTTTAAATCTTTCCTACTTTCTAGGCAGAAGTGAGAGAGCAGGTAAGCAAGTGATTTACAGCGTCTATATGAGGGGAGCTTTGGATCACTTCATAAATCTCTGGCTGCGCTAATGGTCGCTCATAAGGGCTCTGGCCATAAGTGTCTGGATTTCCTGACACCCTACTTTAATAGAGCCTCACCAGCATCTTACTAACACATACACTGAACGACTTTCTCAGCACAGCCAATATACAACATAAGACGTGCATCAAAACTGCGTGGCAGCTACTGCACACATCCACTGTCTTGCAGAACAGGGCGCACGCCTCTCAGCACAGGATCTGATGGATATGGACTCTTTACAACAGTGACACTGCCTGGATTTATTGCAGGAAGAGGCACAGATACTTTGCAAACTGCCGCCACACCTCATCCATCTCTCATATGCTGTACAGTAGAATCGGAGCTGATGCTGAGATGTTGAGAAATGCTTACTTGTATAGGTTTGTGATTATTTGTGTGAGGTTACTGTGCGGACGCCACTCTCCTTCACTCACCTTGTTCCTCTCAAACAGCTCACACTGGATGGTCTTGAGGTCGGTGTCCAGGGCGCTGGCGGCCTGCCGGCGCTTGCGTGCCAGCTGCTCCTCCAGGTCTTCCATCTGGGCGCGCAGCTTTTTGTTTTCCCTCTCCAGAGCCAGCTTTTCAGTCTCCAGCCGCTCCCGACGACCCCACTCTGCTGCATTCTCCACCTGCAGACGCTCCATCTGCACACATTCATTCAGTAAGACAGGATTAAGGAAAGAGAGAGAGACATGACAACAAATTAGAAAACAAAATATTTGAGGACAATGATTTGAATGTAACATGTACATATTTCCCATAAACAAAAAAATGCATCACTATGAACCACTTCACCCTAAATGTAAATATTCACAATGGTCTAATATTTTTCCCTGGAGTGTAGGTTGAATTTATTTATTTATTTAAGTCTGTACATTATTGTTTAAAGGTTTGGGAACTGATGTTGAAAGAAGTCTTTTATGCTCACCAAGACTGCATTTATTTGATCAAAAATAAAGTAAAAACAGGAATATTGTAAAATATAATTAATTTATTCCTGTTATGAAATAAATTTTACTAGAAACCATGATACATTTTTTCAAGATTCTTTGATGAATAGAAAGTTTAAAAGACCAGCGTTTATTTGACACACACGTGACCCTGGACCACAAAACCAATCATAAGTCGCACGGATATATTCGTAGCAATAGCCAACAATACATTGTATGGCTCAAAATTTTTCTTTTATGCCAAAAATCATTAGCATATCAAGTAAAGATCATGTTCCATTAAGATATTTTGTAAATTTCCTACCGTAAATATATCAAAAATGTATATTTGTGAGTGGATATGCATTGCTAAGAACTTCATTTGGACAACTTTAAAGGCGATTTTCTCAATATTTTGATTTTTTTTTTTTTTTTTGCAACTTCAGATTCCAGATTTTCAAATAGTTGTATCTCGGACAATTCAGACAATTTTGATATTTTTATTTTAAAAATATTCAGACAATTTTGATATTTTTGATATATTTTTTACTAGTGGGTGCAGGACACTATAGTTCATTTACATAAGTGAGGATAGCCAAATAAAGTAAACTGACATATTATACCCAAAGATTCTTCATACGGTGAACTACCAGTAAAACTGATAAAAATCTGGAACCAAAAATTATTCATACACTTTGACCTGACCATGTTTTGCTTAAGTGTTATCTGACATAATTAAGATTAATTTTTTCTGACACAGAGATCATCTCATATTTTATTAACAATGTAAATGTACTTAAAAGTGTCTGTGCATAAATACAATGTGTGATCAGTGCGTCGAGCGCTCATACATGATTTGTTTGGGCATCAATATAACAGACTCAGGCGTGCTTCTGTACGTCACTGCAATCGTCTTTACTTTGACTGCAATCCTCATCCATCAAAACTTTCATAGCAAGAAGCTCGTTAGCTTTATCCAGCCGAGAAACATAGTTTTCATATCATCTGGTCATACAGCGGTGGAATGTTTCGACGCTCCGTTCAGACAGGATCAGCTCGAGGCGGGAGGGCTCGCGCTCTTCAGATACAATGACAGAATATGACAGAGAGTTTGTGTTTTAAAGCGAAACAAAAACTGGAATGAATAATTCTTTCTGCCATCTCTGATATAATCAACATGGACTTTAAGATCATCTAACTGCCTGACGTAAATGATGTTATGACGCAATTTCACATGCTTCCGTATTTTTTTTTTTTTTTTGCGCTAAATGTGTCAAATTATTTTAACGCGTTAAGGGTTTTGAATTAATCGCATGTGTTAACGTTGACAGCCCTAATATATATATATATATATATATATATATATATGTGTGTGTGTGTGTGTGTGTGTGTGTTATAAATGTATTTACCATCACTTTTGTCGATTATGCACCTTTAAAGGTGCAATATGTAAAATTTTCTGTCCACTAGAGGCCTATTCAAAACAAAGGCGTAGCTTGATGACGCCAAGTTTGAGCGCAGAATCTTAGGACATGTGGTCTTCACCTCACAGCCGGCGTAAAACAATTGGAATAGGACTCGGGAAGAAATCATGTTCATGGATGCGATTATTAATGTTCCTGTAGTATGAAGCAGAGCAGGACCGAGTGTTGTGGGAGCTGAATGAGGCCGCTGGAGCGATTAATTCGTTTTCTGTCTATAAATATATCAAAACAGTTGTTCCCTTGTCTATTAAAACATGTATATTAAAGCGTCTCTGGTGTTTCCATGGTTTCTACAAAATAAAACCGGAAACCAAGGGTAACGCAGGTATGACACAACTGACAGGCGACTCCTCACACGTCCCGGAGCCTTGGATAAAATTACAATTTTCTCACGATTTACAAATAGTTGGAAACATTTGGGATATTGTAAGTACTCAAGTGAACAAAATATATAACACTGGCCTAGAGGTTTTTGGATATTTTACTGCAAAATTCTTACATATTGCACCTTTAATGGTAAATGTATTTGTTTCTTCAATAAAATTAATAATAAAAATAATAATAATAACTTACTGACCTCATACATTTGAACAATCTTTTTGTTCTTTCCTTAGTATTTTCCCCCACTTTTCCATACAGAATGTTTCTACTTTAATAATATTCTGTTGACTTGCATGCACTGCATGTTTGAGATTTACGCAAAAAAAGGCCTTTTTATGATTGCCAGGGTGTATTTGCATATGCTAATTTTACGGTTTTATTTTTCAATTTGTTAAATTCAGTAAATAAATACTTCATAAAAACTGTTTTGGAGATATATGTCAAGTTTAATTTGTTTAATTAATTTGTTAATTAGTTAATAACTTCTTTCCACTTGGAAAATGCACAAAAAAAAGTTATGTAGGTTTGTGTTCCCAAAACTTTGCATGCAACTTTTTTTTTTTCCGTTAAGCTGCTTTGGAACAATTTGTATTGTAATACACACTACCAGTCAAAAGTTTGGAATCGGTAAGATTTTTAATGTTTTTAAAAGAAGTTTCGTCTGCTCACCAAGGCTGCATTTATTTAATTAAAAATACAGTAAAAACAGTAATATTGTGAAATATTATTACCATTTAAAATAACTGTTTTCTGTTTGAATATATTTTATAAAGTAACTTATTCCTGTGATTAAAGCTGAATTTTCAGCATCATTACTCCAGTCTTCAGTGTCACATGATCCTTCAGAAATCATTCTAATATGCTGATCTGCTGCTCAAGAAACATTTATTGTGTACAATTGTACAAAATATTTGTGTACAATATATTTTTTTTTTGATGAATAGAAAGTTCAAAAGAACAGTATTTATTTGAAATATAATCTTTTGTAACATTATAAATGTCTTCACTGTCACTTTTGATCAATTTAATGCATCCTTGCTGAATAAAAGTATTAATTTCTTTAATTTCTTTTCATAAAAATAAAAATAAAAATTCTTACTGACCCCAAACTTTTGAACGGTAGTGTATAATGTTACAAAAGCTTTGTATTTCAGATAAATGCTGTTCTTTTGAACTTTCTATTCATCAAGGAATCCTGAAAAAAAATTACACAACTGTTTTCAACATTGATAATAATCATAAATGTTTCTTGAGCAGCAAATCAGCATATTAAAATGATTTCTGAAGGATCATGTGACACTGAAGACTGGAGTAATGATGCTGTAAATTCAGCTTTGATCACAGGAATAAATTACTTTATAAAATATATTCAAACAGAAAACAGTTATTTTAAATTGTAATAATATTTCACAATATTACTGTTTTTACTGTATGTTTAATTAAATAAATGCAGCCTTGGTGAGCAGACGGAACTTCTTTTAAAAACATTAAAAATCTTACCGTGTCCAAACTTTTGACTGGTAGTGTAAATGTTTTTTTTTTTTTTTTTACATACTAAAATTCTTGAAAACTACTAATGGAAATACTGTGTGCAGAACTCCAAATACATAAAATATGAAAACACAGCATTTCCCATGTGTATACCCATAATCAGGAAGGACTAATGCTGCATTAGTGCACAGAGCTACTATTAGCCCAGAATGATGTTGAACTAAGTGAAGGGCTCTCCAGTCTCCATGATTTCCCAGTTCTGACCTGCTGCTAAAAGCAGTTTAATGGGAAACCATCTCTCCTAGATTCACCTTAAGTGCTGGCTGACTTTCATACCAAAAAAACTCTCTCCTGACCAACTAGTCATTAATATTTCTATAATGTCATTTGACTGCTGAGACGAGGCAGTGCCAGAGAAAAGCCTCGATTCCTGAGGGCAGAGATGAAGGGAGGTCACCATGGGATTTTGGAGATGAGGGGACACAGTGGATCTGAGTCGACACACAGGAGTGGCGGCGCTCTTTAAGAAGCGCATCAAAGTGCATAATGTCACTCTCTCCTGCCGGGTTCATCTCAGCAACACCCCGCTGATAACACTGCATGCTGGGAATGTGTTAGAGCAGCGTTCTGTCATTACGCCAGCCTGACTAACAGAGGGACGTGGTGGTTGGCGCCATGCTAGTCGAAACGCAGGAGAGACAGTGGATGGATGTTTAAAGCCCTGAGGGTGTTTAACTTTGATGTAGATCACAGCGATTCCTGGAGTGACACCGAACCAGCTGGCCCATGCAAAACAGTGCAGCATGGGTAGGACACAGCAAATGTACATGTGTTTCACCTCTGTACGGAGCTCTGCCAGTTTCTTGTCCATGCTGGTGCGAGCTCCCAGCTCGTCCTCCAGATCTTCAGACATGCGGCCCAGCTCATCCTGATGCATCTCCTTCAACAAATTCAGCTGCGAAAGAAACAAAGAGTCATTCTTTTATCTCTGAACTTATGATCTTAAGTAAAACTTTCTTCCCCTTGCTTTGTTGGAGGACATCTATGGTATTCTAATAAAGTACACGGCCTAACTACGCCAAACTATGCAATACTCTGAAGGTGTCATTGGTATTCAAACCGATTTTACATTCTGATTGTGAATGAGTCTGGTTTTTAAACTCATTTCACAGTTGATGAAACTCTGTGAAAACTGCACTCATTTAATACGACTTGTACTGACATTCTGTGGCAATACGGTCTAGCACATTTGCCATTAAGCGAGAGGGGCGCTACGGTCAAAGTCTGATCTCTCTACAGCGTCTCACACTCGGCATACTGTGACTCAAACGCAGTGATTAACATTCGCTGCAGGTCGTGAGCTCACACAGCTGGGCTGGGGACAGGCAGCTCATCTATTAAACTACTGAGTGTGGCGCGCACACTCTTCCTACTCATCATCTCATGGTATTCATGCACATCCTTACAGGTTGAGGTTATTAAAAAAAGAGAAGCACATCTCTTCCTACTCATCATCTCTCCACTATATGCCTATGACGAGGTCTAGGTGTATGATGATGAATCAGTCCCTTATTCTCTCTATGGAAGGCTTGCATTGAGAGTGAAAGTTTCCCTGGGCCCAATCAGTGTGGCTGTCTTTCATAAAATTGCCTGACTGAAAGAAATCCTAAGCAGCAAATTCTATCAGTCGTGAACAATGCCAGACTGTCTCGTTCATAGGTAACAACTGCCCCCTGGTGGTATTCTTATGTACATTATCAGTCAAACTTTGGATACAAACAATTATACAAATATAAAAAATGTATTTAGTTATACATTTGTATAATAATATAAGTTAATAGTACTATATTACAGTTATACAACATAATTTTGTCTTATACTATAAAATGCATCTTTACGCTTATATAAAATATTTAATATTTAATTTATATATATATATATATATATATATATATATATATATATATATATATATATATAAAACAGATAATTATATAATTTAATTTATAAATATAGGCCAAAAGTTGGGCCTACATATGAATTTACTGAAAAAAAATAAAAGTAAAAATATAGTGTAGGAAAAGCAGCCAAAATTTTCCACATTTTAGAATAACAGTAAATAATGAGTAGTTGTGTCCAACTTTTTGACTGTGTTAACTTTATTATGAATTTGAAGCAGGTATGACTATGTATGAAGGAACTGTGACTCTTATAAGGAAGAATATGACATCTGGAAGTGAAGGTGAAGTGCTGGGTTTTGATGAACAGGCCACCACAGCACTGAACCCAGTGCACTCACCATGCATTCTTCCTACTGATTAGAGTTCTCACTATAAATTGCCCAGAGGAAAATTGGAGAAAAGGCCAAGGATTTCATGCTCTTTTAACATGAAAGTGCTGGAGATCAGTTCCTCATGAGAATACCATGTGGTTAGTGTTCTGGCATCAGTAATTTATTTGTTATTTGTAAATCAAATACGATCCACAAATAAGAAATACAGCATTGAAGCCAGAATACTAATGTTTACAATTAAAGCTCAGCAAATGGTGTCTCGACTTGATGCCGGAAAAGCAAAAATAAATTGCTTAAAATACCAATACCAATAAATGAAGCCAATAAATTAAATGTTCCACAGCTGCTACAAAACTATTTGGCTTTTAAGTGTGATCTATTGCAAGTTTCTGAAAAATAACTGTCATAATACACTAAATGCAGTAGAGTTGAGCGATTCAGCCAACAACAACAACAACAACTGTTTGTTTTTTTGCCAACCTTTTGACAATATTCAATATATATCTCAATATTTATGTAACTGCATTAAAGTGGGGTTTTTTTCAATCAGAGACAAATCATTTCAACCTAACTGTCCAGTCACTGTTGATCAGTAGATTCAGGGTATTAATGCACAGTATAAATCTAGTTAAAAGTAATCAAGGCATTTTTCCATGCTATTTGTCACTAAATGACTACAAGAAATGTTCATTATGTTGCTTGATTTTATATCACCAGCAAAATAATTGCAAACATATGAAGAATATCTCTATATAACATTCATCCCTAGTATTCAGAGCAGTTTAAGACAGGAAAAAAACGTTATGTTACTTATGTTTCTTACCTGTTTTAGGGCCTCTTGTTTGCTCTTGTTCAGTTCCTCATATTTGAGTTTCCATTGGCTCAGCTCTGCCTCCAGCTTCTCAATGTTCTTAATGAGTGCATGTTTATCCCTGAGAGAGAGAGAGAAATGAAAGCTTGACATGCACAGCACAGATCATCATCATGACAGGGTGAAGGCAAATCCAAATAGATTGTTCTCAAAACATCTGGTCTTCTGAGATGCCTCCAGTAGGTGATTTTTAAAGTCAACACAGATACATTCTTCAGCGTCTATGATGAGTTCAATTCAGCGGTTGATTGAAATCATTTTCACCCAAAAGTGAAAATTCTGTCATTAATTTCTCACCCTCAAGTCGTTCCGAACCCGTAAGACTTTCGCTCATCTTCGGAACACAAATTAAGATATTTCTGATGAAATCTGAGAGCTTTCTGTCCCGCAATAGACAGTCTATGTAATTGCAACTTTGATGCTTCAAAAAGTTCATAAAGAAATTAGAAAAGTAATCCATATGAATTTAGTGGTTTAGTCCAAATTTTCTGAAGAGACTTGATCGCTTTTTATGATGAACAGATTTAATTTAGGCTTTTACTCGCACGTCATTCAGGTTCGGTTTGGTTAGCCGTATTCTTCAAAATATTCTTTTGTGTTTAGCAGAAGAAATACATTTATACAGGTTTGGAACAATTGATGACAGATCCAAGATTCTAAAGGCCTTTGATTTCATTTATTGAGTTCTGGTCTGTTTGATGCATGTATTGTTGCCACCCGGACAATGATCTCTTACTCTCTTTCTTTCAGCAGGACTTTCTGGGACTCATCCAGGCGTAGTTGGAGAGCATTGAGCTTGCTGGAGTCCTCCTCCAGGGCAGCCAGATCCTCCCACAGCAGTCTGCTCCGGTCCTGCCGACTGAGAACTGAGCGCAAGCTACTGGCACTGCGAACGTCCCATGAGTCTGGAGCCTCTGACTTCGCCCTGAGAAGAGCCTCCAATAACTCCAACTCCTGAGACAAAAAAAGACAGACAGAAACAAAGAAACAAAGAAAGAAAGAAAAGGTTGCAGCTGTCAAAAGATGCCAAGAGGTTGTGTGACATGCCCTTTTCCTCGAAAAAGCATGAAATAACTACATAAAGAAAAGAGTTCTCTTACAAAACAGGGATAAACAAGGAGACTAAAATTTTAACTTAAAATTATATTAAATTCTTATAGAATGTTTTTGTTTACTTTTGTACAACAAACACTTCTGATACTGTGTTGCTTGCCAATCAATGTCCAAAGTAAAACCTGGCTTGTGAAGCAAAACCAGCTGAGAACCGCTGCCACAGTCAGGTGAATGTGATTTCTCCAAGTACAACATGTTCCTGGATCAACATCTTTGTTGATCCTGGAACAACATTCCAATCAACCAATCAGATTTGAGGGACAAGTTTACCATTTATGTCAAGTTTAGGCTTACAACCTGGGTTAGGTGCTTCCACAACAGTGTTATTCAACTATCATTTCCCTCTGATTTTAGAGATAAGTTATGGGTAGGGTTAGGTTTAGGGGATGGGAAAAGGTTAGGACTAAATTTTCGGATAGGAATGTTGTTCCAGGATCAACAAAATATGTTGATCCAGGAACATGTCTTACTTGGCAAAATCACGGTGACCACCATAGTAAACTTAGCGAGACAATGAAAACAAATTAAAAACATAAACAATAACAACAAAGACTCTCAAGCAGTCTTTTTCTCCTTATTAAACCAAACCAAAGAAGAAGCATTTTCTCTGTCATCCACATAACAAATATCACATTGCACCTTTCCCTTATTTCCTGTGTGCATGAATGAAATTCACAAGCTCTTTGGAGGAGTATAATAAAAAACAGCTCAACAGTTCAGTGCACCATCCTTTCTCTGTCCTTCCTACACACAGTAGGGATTGCATATCAAAGACATGGGCCCCAGGGTACAGACATGAGACACTAAACATGCTGCCAACTTCCTACAATCCCAGAACAGCCACAGTTGAGTCATTGTGCTAAAAGTGCAGCGACACCTCCCTACCACCAGGGGGAACCAAACGCATACATATAGAGAATGAGTTCCACATGTGGAAGCACTCAGCATGCCTGTGTGGAAACAGATCAGGAAATGGGATGGTATCAAACAACCCAGTAAGAATTAGACTAAGCTAACCTGTATTTGTTTACTTGGCTAAGATTGAATGAGGATACCTGATCCTACTTCAGAAAAGGAGCATGTCTCTGTGCTGAATAATAATAAAAAAGAGAGACTCTTGAGCTATCTAGGCTCCCCCCTGTTGATATCTGTGCAGAAATATACATCCATCATGCTCGAAACTCTGAAGGTCAAGTTTGACACTGACATTAATTTTTTCTTCCCTCTCTCTCTGCTGGTGCGATGTCTTTGCATCTATTTGTCAACCAAAAAAAGAGGTGGACATTTGTGTGAGGTGTAATTCTTTTGAAAGATTAGTTAAAAACACATTAAGGAAATAACAGACATGCTCAAACGAGTCTAGGAATGAAAAAGGGGTTTCTGGGTAGTGAGAAGTGGTGCGGTACCCCTGGCTGTGGCCCCATGGGTGAAACACATTGGGGGTTGTGCTGGTTCTAATAATAGGACAAAAAAGAAACCAGCACACAAGCAAAAAGCACAGAGTCAGGTAAAGAAATCACAGGGAGGTGCACTGAACCAGGTCTGTGGCTGACCTATTTACATTTGTCTACCTGTATTGAGAGTTAACAGCCTTGGTTATTCTTTGGGTTTGTCATATGGTTTGAGCATCTGATTTTTTTTTTTTTTTAATTCTCATTCAGTTTTACTTTGGTGTGCACCGGGTTCATTTGACATCAAAGTTTAATTCGTTTGGATGATGTTCGCTCCAAACTGCAAACCGTTACATTGTCTCCTTAAAAAGTGATCTGGCATACTGTTCTTGTGAACTTCAGTATGATTCTCAATGGTTTTGGTTCTTCTTGCAACCGAATTACTGAATTTTTTTTTTTCTACTTAGTTCCTTGCTCCTCTGAGAAAACACCCTAGCTCCAACCTCTGCATTCTGTTTCGGTCTATGTAGTTGATTTTGAGTGTCCATTTGGGGTCTGGTAAATTCAGGCAACCCACCGACTAGTCCTTTTCGAAAATATGTGACCTGTTCTGGCAAAATGAGTTACAATGAGCAATTTTCAAAAATGAGTTATTGTTATTCTCATATTCTCTTTATAAACCTTCAAAATGATGTATGATTTGTTGGAATCTGACAAAAAAAAAAAAAAAATACTTAGCTACACCTGTTTGAAGTCGATAGAGTCAGCAAAGTCAATTTTGAGGAAAAAAATTGAGTTAAAATTTTCTGAAGGTTCCAAAACTAAATCATCTAGCAAACATACCTTAAAATCCCTGGTAATACCACCAAATTTGGCACAAACCAAATCAAAAGCCATATCTATAGGAAAAAATTATATATATATTATACTGCTGGTCATATAATTAGAATATCATCAAAAAGTTGATTTATTTCACTAATTCCATTCAAAAAGTGAAACTTGTATATTATATTCATTCATTACACACAGACTGATATATTTCAAATGTTTATTTCTTTTAATTTTGATGATTATAACTGACAACTAAGGAAAATCCCAAATTCAGTATCTCAGAAAATTAGAATATAACTTAAGACCAATACAAAGAAAGGATTTTTAGAAATCTTGGCCAACTGAAAAGTATGAACATGAAAAGTATGAGATTGTACAGCACTCAATACTTAGTTGGGGCTCCTTTTGCCTGAATTACTGCAGCAATGCGGCGTGACATGGAGTCGATCAGTCTGTGGCACTGCTCAGGTGTTATAAGAGCCCAGGTTGCTCTGATAGTGGCCTTCAGCTCTTCTGCATTGTTGGGTCTGGCATATCGCATCTTCCTCTTCACAATACCCCATAGATTTTCTATGGGGTTAAGGTCAGGCGAGTTTGCTGGCCAATTAAGAACAGGGATACCATGGTCCTTAAACCAGGTACTGGTACCTTTGGCACTGTGTGCAGGTGCCAAGTCCTGTTGGAAAATGAAATCTGCATCTCCATAAAGTTGGTCAGCAGCAGGAAGCATGAAGTCCTCTAAAACTTCCTGGTATACGGCTGCGTTGACCTTGGACCTCAGAAAACACAGTGGACCAACACCAGCAGATGACATGGCACCCCAAACCATCACTGACTGTGGAAACTTTACACTGGACCTCAAGCAACGTGGATTGTGTGCCTCTCCTCTCTTCCTCCAGACTCTGGGACCCTGATTTCCAAAGGAAATGCAAAATTTACTTTCATCAGAGAACATAACTTTGGACCACTCAGCAGCAGTCCAGTCCTTTTTGTCTTTAGCCCAGGCGAGACGCTGTCTGTTGTTCAAAAGTGGCTTGACACAAGGAATGCGACAGCTGAAACCCATGTCTTGCATACGTCTGTGCGTAGTGGTTCTTGAAGCACTGACTCCAGCTGCAGGAGTTTGTGAATCTCCCCCACATTTTTGAATGGGTTTTGTTTCACAATCCTCTCCAGGGTGCGGTTATCCGTATTGCTTGTACACTTTTTTCTACCACATCTTTTCCTTCCCTTCGCCTCTCTATTAATGTGCTTGGACACAGAGCTCTGTGAACAGCCAGCCTCTTTTGCAATGACCTTTTGTGTCTTGCCCTCCTTGTGCAAGGTGTCAATGGTCGTCTTTTGGACAACTGTCAAGTCAGCAGTCTTCTCCATGATTGTGTAGCCTACAGAACTAGACTGAGAGACCATTTAAAGGCCTTTGCAGGTGTTTTGAGTTAATTAGCTGATTAGAGTGTGGCACCAGGTGTCTTCAATATTGAACCTTTTCACAATATTCTAATTTTCTGAGATACTGAATTTGGGATTTTCCTTAGTTGTCAGTTATAATCATCAAAATTAAAAGAAATAAACATTTGAAATATATCAGTCTGTGTGTAATGAATGAATATAATATACAAGTTTCACTTTTTGAATGAAATTAGTGAAATAAATCAACTTTTTGATGATATTCTAATTATATGACCAGCACCTGTGTGTGTGTATATATATACACACTTTTTTCCATGATTCCACAATTGTTTGATTAACATTAATGAAACAGACAGCCTATATATTAAGACCTACTGTAGGCTACCACACCTATCTAATATAATGTTACACATCTGATGTTTCCCCATCAGTTAACCAAAGGTTCACTTAAGACATAACAGATAATGTTTGCGTGAATACTCGGCAAGACAGTTATTTTGAAATACTGTAATTCTGTGTATGTGTGTATATCAGGATCTTGTGCTGTCTGAGGCGTCTTTGTTCGCACGCTTCGGATCAGTCAGCGCGAGAAAGATCAATTTGTTTACTTCAGCATGAGTTTGAAAATCACATTTCATTGGATCAGACTCATGCCATCAAGAATTCGCTATGAATATTCACAAAATTGGAATGCTGCGCTTTACAACGATACCAAACTTGTGCTGAGGAGAAGCACTAGTAGTCGAAAAGCGAGCAGAGAAAAACTGCATTTTTCATGGTCAAAGGAAAGATACTCCTCTCAGAAAACGTACAAGTAAAGATAATTTGAAATATTTAATTGCTATTTGGAGCATTGGGATTGCTAGACAAGGCCTCAATGAACTCATTTTTGTAAAAAACTCAATTTCGACCAAAATTGTAATTTTTCACTTGTTTTACCTGTAGCTCGACATTAGCCCGTGCACATTCCGACTCATTTTGCGAGCACTGGTCACATATGTAGATTTACATCTTTCTAAATGAGGAACACTCACCTTTTGCCTGTCTAGTTTGTCAGTGCCTACATCTCTCACAGGTTCCTGCTCTGGAGAGCCTGGCCCATCTCTCGCACTCTCCTCATCCTGATTGTTATGCTTGATGTCTGGTTCCCTTGGCTGGTTTGAGTGTGTGGAGGCAGTTGAAGAGTTGGATGCTGGTGCAGTGGAAGCATTCTCTGGAGAGTTCTGTTCAGCTCGGACTCTTTGGGCTTCCAGACGCAGTTGTTCGTTTTCCGCCGCCAGCTCCTGGCGCTCCCGTCGTGCCCCCGTCAGCTCTTTGGTAAGGGCATCCAGACGTTGTCTCAACTGCCTGACCTCATCCCGTGCCCTGTTGCGTTCAGCCCGCACCTTACTCCACTTCTCCCTCCAGTTGGCCGTACAGTCCGACCACCAGCGCATTGTCTTCTCCATCTGAGCTGCCCTTGCCCGAGCCTCCTCCAGCTCACGCAGACGCAGCTCCTCACGGCTCTCCCAGTCCCCAACACCATCACAGCCCAGCCCTGGAGACAGCAGCAGAGGAGGGCTTGAACTAGGCGTTCCCCCTGACGGGCTGGGCGTGTGGGTCAGGCTGTCCGGGGATCGCACCCGATCTGGGCCAAGGCCCAGGCCGCACAACAAGCCCGCCCCAGACTTGGCGGCCTCTGTCATGTGGGGGCTGGGTGTGTGATTCATCACTGAGCCAATGATGAGTCCAGGGATAGAGAAGATGGTGGTCAGGAAGATCTGATCAGGAAGCCATAATCCACATCAACATGATGCTTTTCTGTGAACCAAGAGCAAGATGAGTTTAGAAGAGTAAACAGAAGAGATCTGTTCAGTTCATTGTATATATGAATTGCAATGTTAATTTTGAATAAAATTACAGATAGGACAAAAAAAAAAAAAAAAAAAAAAAAGAGCACAATAATTGGCTCTGAAAAGCAGTATACATATAAATTCAGTAGGTGACAAAGACATACAGGAGCAGAGAGAGCAAAACGAGAGAAAAAGAATTCTCTCTGTCAACACGTCATTGCAACAAGTCCAACAACAATAATATTGTAGAATAATCCAGACCACACCATGACAACCAAGTGCAGCTTTAATTTACAAGTGCTCTCCCTTTCTCACACTCCCACACACAGGGCTGTATTTACTTAAAGAGTGCAGGGTTACAAAGGAGGAGGTTCCAGGTCAAAAGCCTTCTGCCAGAGCAGCCAGTATCTCTCATCATCCGTGAGGAAAGAGTTACAGCCCTACAGCTTAGGGGAGTAGGAACTTGTGTCTGTGTATGTAAAAAGTGCGAGGCTTTGGTGAACAAGGATTAGATTTATTATATTTTTAAAAACAGACCTCTATCTGACCTGTAAGACAACTGAGCATGTCATCTGTCTAAGCCAAAAAATGTTTCTAGGAAAACATCATAATGTGCTTTACAATTTAGGTACAAATAATGTTATACACAGACATGAACTCACTTATCTTGTTATTTTTCTGTGGAACAAACAAACAAACATGAGTATATTAATGCACCTAAAATGGAAGTCTGTGAAATTGTGGAAGCAAAATTGTCAAGTGAAATATGATGATTACATTTTTTTTATTTATTTATTTTTTTAAATCTGCAAACATTGTTAGTATGAAAGATTTTTGTCATTAATGTACTTCCATACATGTGGTACTGACAATTTATGTGGGTTCATTTTCCTCCTCCTGGTATTTTTAATATCCTTGTGCAAAAGTTACATAGTTTACTGATTTTAAATGTTAAATGATAAGATTTTAAAAACAGAGACATAACTTTGCATACACAACGCAAGTAAGTGCTTTTTATCTCTGTAGTCTAATGTTAACATGCAAAATGTTTAAGTCTTGTGCCTGCATTTTACATTTATTCTGGTGCAATGTCTTCCCCCAAAGATTTCCATTGTAAGAGCACTACTGTAAAGTTTACTGTGGCACAAAAAAAAAAAAAAAAAAAAAAAAAAACATGCATACGCCACTTTTCAAACCCTGAGGAAGTTTATGGGTGGGGCCTGTGGCTTTGGGAACTGCCGACTTGTGAATTAGTATATATTGGGGCAAGAAACAGGCATAGGCTCCTCATAAAACATTACTCATACAAAAGCCCCCTTTTTATTAGCTCAGCTGGGGAAAAAATGTTGAGACTATTAGGTTTTCTGCAAGCTAGGAGGGTGCACAAGAGTTTTGGTGGCAAAGAACAACAACTGTGGGTCAAAGGGACAATGAATCAGTTTCCTGGATCAGCACAGGCTACAACATGGTTTAGTCTATATGTCAATGGGTGTCTCTTTAGTAAGCTACAGCTGATATGTTAGAGGCAAAGCAGTTGTCATGCCAATGAGCTCCTACAAGGATGTCAAAGGGCAACAAAAAGCAACAAAAAAGCACAAGTGAGAAAACGAGAAAGAGGCAGAAAATTTTAATTAGCTCCAGAGGCTTTCACGGGAGATCCTGATTAACCCTGATGATGCAATCTGAGCAGCATCTCCAGCAGAAACATGAGCAGCACGGAGAGATGAGTGGATGAAGAGAAAGAGGTGAGGAAAGAGCGAGAGAAGGGGAAAATGCGTAACTGGACCCACTGCTATACTGCTGACAGCTAGAATAAAGAGCAGTTGATTTCAAAAGGACCACAGGGGAAAACCTGCTCACAACAAAAAAACTCAAATATCTTAAAGATAAACATTAACAGAAGATTTTATCTCCCCACAGAGCAGATATAAGGCCAGCATGGGTTTCCAAACTGGTTTGGTGCTGGTCTAGCAAAACTTAAGATTAAGATTAAGCTGGTTGTCCCAGGTTTGTCTTGCTAGCATCACATGTTAGGGACTTCAAACCACAACATATGCTTTCAAGGAAGAAGTAAATGTCTACTGAACACACGGCTGTTGAGAATTCAAATACATTCAATCACTTGGTCAAATTGAGAAACACTTGCCTAATACAAAAACAGATCATATTTAATAAAAAACTACAAAGCCAGGTTAATTATGACCTGCATTAGAGGATTAAATGATTTCCCTCTTGCCACAACTATTTTCCCCAAACATTGCTCCTATAGTGTATACCCTCAATAGGAAATCTTAAAGCCACAAATTTGCTGCCATCAGTTTAATTCACCATTGAACCAAGCTGACTCACCCATTTTAGGTCATATTTCACTGCCAAGGAAACATCTGGAAGCTCACAGTACCCTTTACCAAAACAGAATGAGGCTGACAGGCATAATGGAGTGTATACAAAAGCCAGTTAAGTTCAAGCACAAAGAAATCAATTAGAATCTTTGCCAAGACAAAGTACGTTAAATGGGCAAAAAAAATACAATGAGCACTAAGACAAACAATAATCTTTGAGAGAGAATAGCAAACAATACCTGAAAGTATGAAAAATGAGGGATAAGCCAAACAAATTAGCCCCATTATGCTTGCCATTTCAAGGAAAAATTGTTAAAACAATGTGCAGTTGTTCTTCAGCAAAAAGAACAAAAGTCTTCAGTTGATCAAATCAACCAGGAGCCATCTCATACAGTTTTGCTTCGCCCAGTGTTGTTAAGCTTCATTTCTGGTCATTTTGGAAAAGACGAATGAAGCTTGTGCATATACTATCTGGGATTTATATAAAAAAAAGCATACTCTGAATGGTTTAATAAATCTAAAAAGCATGTGCAAGTTAAAAAAATAAAATAAATTACAGTTTGTGTGTACACATACTTCCAGGATTAAATATATGCAAAGTTTTATACATGAGGCCCCAGAACAGTCATTGCTATTACATCACAGGAAAGTCAGAATGAAAATTTTAAACAACTGAGACCACACACGACGGAGCAACATCTCATCTGTCCAAACTCAGCAAGCAATGAATTACAAATCTGAAAAGTTCTTCAATGCAGGATGTAAATAACCCCCCTGTGTAAAACACTATCCATTTGTGTTTTTCCCAGTGGCTCTGTACGTGTTGGAGGAACTGAGACACAGTGTCACTCACAGGAGCCAGGGAAAGTGAAAACCGATCTGATGGCTGCAGTCCATTTTACTTCAAATGCCCTATTGTCACCTCCTGACATAAAGCCAGGAAGGAACACAATCTTGTGTTCCCTGTTTCATCAGTGATGCTTGTCAAAGAATAGCCTCAGGAAAAATCTTCCATCAAGACAAAGTAAAGTGTTAAAAGACAGTGAGACTCAGGGCAGGGAGTGAGTAATGTTGCAGAGATCTTAAACATAGACAGAAAAATGTGAACCTGAACACAAGAAGTCAATAGAAATGTTCTGAAATATCCAAGGAAGGGAGTATTATGAGCACAGCATGCGTTAACATAAATTTCAGTGATGCGAGAGTGAAAGCACACCTTGGCTGTAACCCGTGATCCTTGTGGTTTTCAGAGGAATTTGCCCCTAAAGGAAGAGGAAGTTTGTCTGCTTATAGCGCATGTGGTCTCCGACCGCAGACTGTGAAAGTGACAACAATCATTTTAAGTTCCACATTAGAGCAGACGATCTTGATAAAAGATCTTCCGCTGTCTCGGATGAAAGTGCTCTTGCCAAGTGTAAATAAGCAAATCTTAAAATCTTATCATCTTTACAGCCAAGTAAACTTGCTGAAAAGTAAGAGACAGCCAAGCTGTACTGATATTGTTAACATATGGTAAACACAAATGATATACAGTACCATAATGGACAGCATAAGTTAAAATAAAGTGGAGAAGGGAGGATAGAAAGATACACTCTCTGTTTTGCTTTGATTCACTAAAAAAATATCCTAAGAGGAACTGTCATACTGATTCTTTAGGGCATATGAATTATGTAGTGTTACAAAATATTAAGTCTTAGTATGCTTTAAATATTCTGGTTTAATAAAAGAACCTAACTTGAGACCAAATAGTCAGCCAGCCGGGGCTGCCGTTTACTTTAAATCCCCAAACCACTGGACGTAACCCATACCGCAACCAGAAATACTCATAATACTGGGGGAGAAAAACAGAGGCATCCACTGCAACATCATTTTCTCTGTTCTGCATTAAGTTTAACTTCAACAGTTAGTGATTCAGGAAGACAGTACAATAAATGTCCTGTAATTTCAAAAGAAACCCATTATTTTCTCTACAAAAGTTTACAGAGAAATAAGAGAAAGTGTAAACAGGTTCAGCTTTCTTCTCAAGCTTGTCATTACCTCACACTGTGACACGGCTGGTTAAATTCGAATGATTCACACACCAGAAACTGGTAGAAAAGCCAAAAATGTCACATTGTAAAAAAAAAAAACAACAACTATAGCCCCTCCAGGCACATCTGCTGTCGAGACTGATTTCAGCATCGCAGAGCTGGCGGATGGGCATGTATTTCATCTACATAACCTATGCACAAAAACACCAGCTTGACACAAGTGACTGACTGGGCCTTGTGCTGTCTTTGTGGTAATTACAGTATGTCGGGCAGAAAATCCAAACGTTTGCCTATCATCCATCGACCTCAAACATGGCTTATCATTTGAAACCGGTAAGTAGTAGCAACTTTACATGGCTGTTCGCTCTAACGTTAACCTAGATAAATGTGCACTATTATACTGTATATCCAAGTGTTCGTGCAGAGTGTGGAAGGCAGCTAAAGTATAGTGCGCTTTACTGCACGACATGAAGGCGGTTCGGATCATATCACAGTTATTAAGTCACGGATCGGATCATTTTTCGGATCAGCAAAAAAAAAAAAAAAAAAAAAAAAAAAAATATTGGGGAGTGGTAACTTTGCATTTATTACTTAGCCCACTTTAACTACTCCGATACCACAGCAAAAACTACTACCCTAACTAATACATTATTAAAGGCAAGTGAACAGACTGTAAAAAGAGCAAATACTGTACACTAATTACAAGAATAGATAAATACAACATAAAGTTACAAATAAAGTATAAGGTCTAACTCGTGTACAGAAATGTAATAATTACATGTAAAATGACACTGTTCACTGTATAAATTTAATATAGATTAATCTTTGTTAAAGCTGTGTTTTGTTGTTTGATTTACATGACAGACAACAGCAGGTATTTATAGGTTGCTGTCACTTTAAGAGTAAGACCCCATGCACGCACACATCCAATAGATACACATCCGAATTCTCACCTCGTTCAATTAAGACATAACCGAATGTGTTTACGAGAATACTTGCCGAGAGGGGTATTTTGACAGACATAATGCGTGTATGTGTCCATCGAAGTGCATTGAGGACGCGAAAGAGAAATCAATTTGTAGTTTGCGAGCTATCTGAAACTCGCCTCTCTCTCTCTGTGCGCGCGAGCCTTGTATGTATGAGCGCCTGTGCGCACCGATAACAGCTTGGCGTGCGATACCTAATTAAATCCTCTTTTGCCTCTTCTAGCTCTGGAATGGTTTTATATCTCTTTAATGTGTAAACTAGCAAGACAAAACACGTGCAAATGATAACCTTTCACTCTATTGTGGTTAAATTTGCAATTGATCCTTGAATCACATGCGTCCCGAACCGTGGGGCTTGGTCCGTACAGATCACGGATCAACAACGATCCGTTTAACCACTACAGATAAGAGTAATACATCATTCCCAACTGTAAAGGGTAAACTTTTATTTGTGTTCACTCACAATAACAAGAAAACATTGTGCTTTTGTAAAATAAAGAAAACAAACAGGACGCGCTTTCTGCCGTCTCGGTCTCCCTGAACAGCAACACGTCACATAAATGAACCAAAACTCAGCGTATAGGCTACTTGCCTCATAGACATTAGAAATATCTCTATAGAAAGCTTGAAACGTCTACTTTAAAACTAACCAATTCGAATCGAATCGAATTCTGATTATGTAATCCATATGAAAGGTGGATTTCTCTCTATAGGCGGGTTACTGCAGAGATGATGAGTCAGTATCGTCAACTTCATCTTTGCAGCCGACACTGATTCAGAAAACACTAATTTATAAATAAACAATTAAAATGTTATTTTATAATAATAAACTTGCACAATTTTTCCAACACATTCATAATCATTACTTTTGAAAGTGCTTTATGCGTGCGCTTGAGCGCGAGATATATATTCCACCCACCAGTATATTTAAGTACATAAATTAACATAAACATGTGACTAGTCGGCTAATGACTTAAATGAACGACTACTAGTCAACTAGAAAAATCATTAGTCGGGGCAGCCCTACACAAAATATGTCTACACTGCTGATCAAACAGTGCATTAGTTGAGTATAATTTCAATTAGTTTTTAATCATTTCTACACCTAATCTTGAAATGAACATTCAAATGTTCATATGGTGTGACAGGATATAGGCACAAAAACCAAGAAAAACTCAAATAAATCATGTTCAAAGTTTAAAATGTGTACACATTTTGTAGCAACACTATGTACACACACACTACTATATGCATGAAATCTGCAGGTCATGCATAGTACTGGGGTCATCTGTGGTTAATACATTTTGTCTGAGAAATAGGTAACATATGGTGTCTCCTTATTTTATGTCTGGAACGGAAAATTACTTGGACACCTTTAAAGTGAAACGAATTTCGCAAAGAACAGATAACATCTCTGAGGGCATCAACAGGTGAACATTAAGTTTTTCCTTGTTTTTTTTTGTTTGTTATTATTATTCTTATGTTATGGCCAAAACATTTTTTTTAAAAAAAGTTAAAAATTAACTATTTTAAATGCTACAAGTGAATTTAGGCATCACAACATTATAATCTATAGCATTAAAAAAAAGGATATTCATTTTGAGATTTGCTACAGATTTTTAAGTAAACTGCACAATTAAATAACAAATTTGATGAATAAATGATAATAGCAACAAAAAAAAACAAACAAAAAAAATCTCTAATTCACCCACATGCACAATACCAGTGAAAACAGTCTTGACATTCATAGGAAAAACTACAAAAAGAGGGACAGATGTCAATTCACTGACTTAGTGAGACATCAGGAAAAGGTTCATTTGGGGGTCAGCCGAATCTGTCACACACTTACAGGGGCCTCTTGTTAAAATAATCTCTAGTAACCTGATCAAAGCTAGTATCCCAAGAGGAATTTAATGGATCAGGGAGTTAGAAGGTCTTACATATAGAGTAGCATGTAATAGAGAGAATGATGAAGTTAAAGCAGCTAAAGAGAAAGAGATAAACCGAGAACTGGTCATATGTCAGAGGGTAGTGCTCATTTGAGGAGTGTTAAGCATTAAGATGTTAATCTCCTCATAATCTCATTCAACGAGGCATGAAACAACAATAATAAACACTCAAAATCCTGCATGAGCAGATTATGAGTTCGAGGTCAGGGCTGAGACCATGTATCAACCAGAACAAGATTTCAGTCATGCAAAACACTAAACAAGCGAGCTGAATAGAGCTATTGGGAAGAAGGTTACAGTGGAAGCCCATTTCTGCCTCAGAGCAAATATATATGTCCCAGTTCTCACATTATCTCTCATGTTGTGATTTTATATTTTGCAACAGTACTTTATATATTGAAATAGCGATGTCAAATCTCATAATGTGACTTGATTCGTTATTGTAAACTCTCTTTCTCAATTACCTTTTTTATTTTTTTGAAACAAACTTCCAAAAAAAAAAAAAAAAAGCCCTCTGAAAAGAGGGGTTTTCAAAATAAAAACATTGTAAGATTAAAATGGGGAGGAAAAACAGGAAGCAAAAGTAGGACAAAGACAGAAGGTGATGAAAAGTTGAAAGAGAGGTATCAACAGGACACATACCATGCAGAAAGGGAAGAAATACTGACGAAACAAGACAGGATTATGCCTACACTTGTGATTTCACAGTAAGATGTCAATCCTCCCGGGATGTGGAGGGGGCATATAGAGCACAGAAAATGACAGTCATGATAGCTACATAACCATATTTGTCAATTTGTCAGTCAAAGCACAACCAGCTATGAAATGCAAACAGCCACTTTCCTGTACACAAGTCTCTCAATTTTCTAATTTATCAGATTTCTGCCTTTCATTCAGGACTGACACAGTGAGGAAATTTTCACATCGTTATATAAACTTGAAAAGATGAAAAGTACTCTGTCATTTTACAGGATAAGATATTTGACTCGCAGGATCTGTTGCGCACCAAATCCTCCGCCATCGTCCTGTCATTCATCTCATCGCTCCTTAATCGTCACATAATAAGTGAAATCTGACTCCTGCTGCGACTCTGCAGATCTTGTTGTATGGAGCAGAGCAGACATTTTCAGTTTATAACAGTAGCGTCCGTTGTCCAACTAAACTAAATGGTTTTTATTTCTATAAAAAAGCAAAACGACAGTGGGGGGCAGTGCCGCGGTGGACAAGTAATGTAATCGGTGTATGGCCGAACAACACCGTGTAATACCGGTAACACCGACTACCGCAGCAAGCCTACGTTCATTAAATAGGAAAAGGAAACAATCACGGAGCAAACTACCCTGAGGGAGTCCAGGAAAACTGACACAATGTATGGCCGTCAATCATTCACTCGAGAGGGTTTAATGAAGGGACATGTAGTATTTGCCTACAGCACAAAAATGAGTGAAATCCCCCAACAACTAGCACAGAATTTTATACTTGCAGTTGTAGCACAGTGGGTATTCCTTATCCTTACAGCAGGGGGCAGTGAGGACCAAGCGGCAGAGCGGTGCATAATAATGAAAGAATATTTAACATGACTAAATCTCTTTTATCTTATGCCACTTAAGTACCCTAAGGAAGCATTTGCCTGGAGAGGAATCACTGATAAATCTAATAAAGTGGGACAATAACAGCAGAGGGATTTAATATGTTCACAACTACAATGACTATGAGATCACTTCAAAAACTGTTGTCATTTAAGGAAATATGAACTAACAAGGCTTAACTGTGTTTTCCACACACCTGGTTTGCACATAATACAAGATTCACAAAAGAATATGAGACCACACACAATAGGGTCAAATGATGTTATGCTCCTTTTATGACTGCTAATATATATATATATATATATATATATATATAAACATTAAAAGTGAAATTCAATACACCCTTTCTCTGAGGAGCATGTTTATCATTTCTGAATTTAAAAATATCTTGAAAAATATATATTTTTTAAAACTTTAATGAAATGAGTAAGATGTGGACACATATTACATTACTTTTTGGTTGATGGTTACACCACATGACGTCATTAAATCAATTTTTTTTTTTCAAAAATGCATTTCTAAGAGCATGAAACATGGCATGTGTGTTTTAAAGGGATAGTTCACCCAAAAATGAAAATTCTGTCATTAATTACTCACTGTCATGTCATTCCAAAAACCCTAAGACTTTTGTTCAACTTCGAAATACAAATTAAGACATTTTAAAGGATTTTACCTGTTCTTGATCATGGACACTATAACTTGTCATGACCTAGTATACTATACAATAAGTAGACCTGGCTAATATAAAATTATTCTGCCTTTCTGAAACTAAACGATCTAACTCAACATCTGACTCAACCTCACACAGTGCAGTTTGTCCTCTGGGTCCAATGTCCACCTTTAAACCAAATCCATCATTCTGAACATCCACCAACATGACAGAACAGACAAACACTGCACTCCCTGTATCCTCAGCATATGGTCTATAGTGTATAGGTGCATGTATGTAATGTAGCCTATATCCTGTGACAAACTAATGTATGTTAATGATACCCAACAGTCCACACGCACATGTGCATGGCTTAAAGATGAAAACAGGGTCAAAGACTCAAGGAACAACGCATTCTTCTTACCACGGTTAATGGTGCTCAGTCTTATAGCACCAGTTATATGGAGTATGTATGTTGATGCACCTTAATAAGGATCAGATGTTAAAGGCTGACAGACTCATGTGTGCGATAAGGATCCTGGAAAATGTAAAATGGAAATGGACTGGAATAATCCAAGCCAGACTGAATAATGCAGACAGTCAAAGTAAGGGAGGAAAGGTATGAAAAGAAGTTGCGGCAGAGGGCAAAGAGTTGAGGAAGACAGAGAGGAAATGGGACAGAAACTCAGGAGGAAAGGGAGGAAAAGACAGTTGGAGGAGGGGAAGAGGGAAAGTCTTTGTGGAAGGGGCAGATGGCAGAGGACTGAATGGGATTCCTCCTGCCACTGATGAAATATACTACACTTATTTACAGCTGAGCAAGTTGGTCTGTGTCCACTCTCTTTGTCCATGTCTTTTTAGGTCTCTTGCTCGTCCACAGCGTACAGTGTTAAAAGACAGGATGTGTGATTTATAAACATCCTGTGAAAGCAAGAATAAAAGGGCAAAACACTGTGTGACAGAGTCAGACATGCCGTGAAATGTACATGTGTGCTGGGACAGGGAAATGCAGTTCAGTGCAAAGTAAAACAAATAATAAAAAAGTGGACATTAATTTGTACCATATTATGCAGCGTGTGACAAATGAATCCCATTTAATCTGCTGTCTCTCTAGGGGAGCTAACCGATCAATTTAGAATTTGTGTTGATTAGAACCAGGCCATAAACAAGCAAAGTAAAACAAATGGCTGTAGTTTCGCTGTGGCAATCTCATATCCATGACGAAACACTTCCTCCAGCTTGACCATGTGACTTGGTCGGCTCCACTGAGGCAGTTTTCCATTAACATGAGCGGATCAGTCTTTCTTCAGTGAGGAAGGCAATGCTACATTTCTGCAACCATATGATCCATGAAATAGCTACAGACTAAAAAGTGAACGTGCAGGGGGAGAGAGCAATCTGAAATATCAAGGCCAAAACTCACCAGAAATAAAGATTTAGGAAAGCATGCTGCCATCCAGAAATATTCAGTTTAGAAAAACTAATACAATTAGAGAGAATTTAAAAGTGGATGAACTTTCAAATGAAAGCAATTTTACAACTGAATGGATCTATAACTTAATTAAAATGCTCTTGAACTATTGATCACTGTTCATTGCAAAACTGCTGATCTCTGGCAGGAAGTTCAAATTGATGCTATGCAGTGTGGTTACAGAGCAAGAAGAAACATGTTTGGCAGGTTTGATGTTAAGCATGAAAAGTTAAAACCTTGGCAAAAAAAAAAGACATGAATATCATGTAGTTGCCAAGTTATTCTCTATAAAAACACAACCTAATGTTTGTCAAATTATATAATAAACCCTGCAATTGTCATATGATGTGAATGATCATTATGTTCTACAAAATTTCTACAATTATGATCCAAAAGTTTCATAGGGCCTGTTTACATCTGGTCACTTCATGTGTTTTTACTGATCAGATATCTATCCGATTTGTTAAAATGATTCCATTTACACTTGGCCCCATAAATGTGTCTCGGCAAAATGAATATATATGTCTGATTTTCAATTCCCATGCTATATGCAAATTTCACGTCAATGAAAACAACAGATATGAGCTGCATTTTATTGATCATCAGCCTATTTCAAGATCAAAGACCACAATAAGAGAGAGAGCAGCATCAGCACTGATAAGATCATTTCTTCTCACTACTTTTAATGAAGATGATTGTGTTTTGAGTGTCTTTCAGTTTTATTTGCGTCAGTTTGCACCTTGGCTTGCTGAAGAGATACTCAGCTACTCATCTGCGGCGATGCGTGATGCAGTAGCACTGTCATATCTGGCTATAACATGTCATAGTCTATAACATGCTCTCACACATTTATTTAACATTTTGGGAGGAGTAAAATTTACTAGGGATGCCACAATTCTCAATATGATATTGAACCATTCAGTATGACATCCACTGTTCAATACGCACTTGTGAACGGCGTTTTTTCTGGTTTTGCATTTAAATTGCCGTGCATTTTATTTCTCTCCGAATGTACTCTATGCACGGTCACTTCCACATTTTTCCTCAGGCGCATATTTACATCCGGTGCTGTGCCGTAAGCCTATTTTCCTTACCTAGAGCTGTCAAAATGACTGAGGAAAAGATGTCTTTTTAGTGTCACTGCTCATAAAAACTTCCCCGGATTACTGTAAATGATATCTATCGCATTGTGAGGCTGAGAAAAGGAAAAGATATAGGCCTAGACATAGACTATAAAGTTCCCACCTCAATAATAAAGCTGCGAATTTTTAGTGCGAGTGCATACAGGCATGTTTGCTTCATAATACAACATAAAAGCTACCTTTTAGTGAGCAAAGGTGTCACCCTCACCGTGTGGTGACTTGGATTTCCAAGGGGAATCGGATATGCATGTTTAGACGTAGGTCGCATTTCCAGAGATCGGATATGTATCTGATTTAAAACCACATTTGGAAGTGGCTTAGATCGGATGTGAAAAAATTTGGATCTTGTGCAAATTTTTGTGTTTACACGTGTGCAACTAATTCCAATCTGTCAGATCTGAGCAAAAAATCTGATTTTTTGTGCCAGTGTAAACGCAGCCTTAGTTACTTAGTCCACTTCTTTACATTTTTTTTACTCTTACAGTTACGTGATGCATTTCTGGTCTCAAATTTCAAATTTTTTTACAATTTATAAATTAGTGAGCTGCCAGTGTTAATTTTTACATTTATTTTATACAATACATGAGGAATGTGTACAAGTGGTTTCTTTTTAGCTTTTAAAGTAAAATAAAGAATATTGCAATAAAAAAAGTATTTTTTCTCCTTAAAGGATTAGTTCACTTTAAAATGAAAATTAGCCCAAGCTTTACTCACCCTCAAGCAATCCTAGGTGTATATGACTTTCTTATTTCTGATGAACACATTTGGAGAAATATTAATAAATATCCTGACACATCCGAGCTTTATAATGGCAGTAAGCGTTACCAAACGAGTATGAGCTGAAGAAAGTGTCTCCGTCCATATCCATCCATCATAAACATATTCCACACGGCTCCTGTGTTTGTGTAAAAAAAAAAAAAAAAAAATCTATATTTAACAAGTTATGGAGTAAAATATCTAGCTTCCGCCAGACCGCCTTCCGTATTCAAGTTACGAAGAAACTTTTGACTTATGAAAGTTACAAAAGTTATTTAGTCAAGAATAGTCTGCGATCTTTTGTTATTTGATTAGCATTAAAGCGCAGACAGCCGCGCTAGGATTATGCAACAGACATTATACAGCCAAGTGCCTTCACGCAGTTAATTAATAAACCATTGGTTTTTTTATATCAGCCTTTTTCCTGCTATTGCTGATATGCCAGTGGTTGTAAATTGAGCAAAAATCGTCCGATAAATATCGGCGGGCGATACATCGGTGCATCCCTAGTTTATTGTATTATCTGTGTTCATCTGTATTCACAAAACATCTTAAGGCTAAAAGTAGCTACTAACTTGCCGATTTAGAAGAAACTCTTAAAATTAATGGCCGTGTCAGTCCTAAATTTAGGACTCCTGAATTTTTGCTCTAAGAATATTTCACAAAGCATTTTAACACTAAAACTAGCTCCTAAATCTGTGAAAAGTTAGTTTCTAAGTTCCTAAGTCATTAAGACCAAATCACAAACAATCCTAAAATGGTTGTTGCCGGCAGTCCGAATCAGCAGTCCGCCCAATGACACTGTACATTGAGGCAATAGGCGATAGAGCCTTGGGTGCTGAGCCTTTTCTTCATAAATGCAATAAATATTTTGATTTATAGATTTTAATCTGCGATGACATAACATGAAGGTTTATTTATGTACAGGCAAAATGTATTGAAAGATGGAGAATAAACCATTGCGGACAAGTTGAATTTCTCTCTTCCACTCCACTTCCTGTCTACTCACTGTCCTATCATAATAGATCGAATAGAGTAAAAGAGTATACAATGTGTGTATTTGTCGTGCTGTCCGAGGGGATCGAGGGCTCGAAGCTCTGAATTTAGCCCAAACCCAGTGTATTCCCCCGTATTCTGGGAATTGGAACCAGCCGAGAGTGAGGAGATGGGGTGGCGGAGGGATGCAGAAAACTTTCGAGGAATCTAGGTGAGTCGGCTGTGTATACAACAATATTTCTATGATTAAATCACTGACAGAGACCCCTCCCCCACCAGCCAATCACTGTGGTCATAGTTAGTAAGTGTATAGACATCATCAGTACCAATGAGGTCAACCCCGCCCTTACTCTTGCCTTCTCTCTATTCCTTAGTAAAAGTTTGTCTCAGCAGCTTTGTGAATAGGTTTTAAGAGAAAACCCTTACCTAAGAACTTTTACTGCTATTTAGGAGAACTCTTAGTGGTAAGAAAAAAATGTTTTGTAAATCACAATCAGATAGCTATCTGATCAGAGAAAATGGCTTGAAGTGACCAGGTGTAAAAAGGCTTATGGAAACAAAACTACTTGCGCAGTATTTTCGGTTTTCTAGTGTTGTAATAGTAATGCAAAAAAATGCATAGCATGCTAAACTAATTTTCTATTGCCTTTTGTAAAAAATATAATTTAATAATTTAAATTATTAACTGAAATTGTCATTAACTCTATGATGGCTGATTTGATGAACAAAATAAGCAGATTATTTAAGAAAATGTTCCATTTTGTGTATAACACATCAACCCTCAGTTTCCTGTCAGAAAGCATTTTTTCAGTGTCACTGAAAGGTGACAAAACCACAATTTATCTGTTTAACAGGTTATTCGTATCTGTATGCAAAGATAACATTACTCATCCTCGACAGAGTTCAAGAGCGTCTCATCAGCACGACAAAACAGCAATCACTTGCTGATTCAACTAAATGAGCTCACTCTTGTTTGCTCAAATGAGAGGGAGAAATATTCTGTCTTTAGCAGTGATCTATACTCTCTGCAATCCATCGCTAGTATAATTTCCCACTATAAATCTTCTCGTCCTCATAATCTCATTGCCAAAATTTCTCTTTGACCTCGCCTCTACTTCTTTTTCATGTTATCTGTATCACTTCCCACATTACGCCCATAAAAGCCAATTTCATGGTTTAATGCACTGATGAGGCATTTGTTTTCAGACCTCACCAATGATTCATTTAGAGGTGACATTTTCATTTTAATTCAAGGCATCATTTTAAATGGCTGTGAGCCAGTGTGTTAATCATATAGTCTAATTATCCCTATGCTCTGCCTAAACAGCATTCACACTATCTGAAGGTATGTATATTAGCAAGCTTCTTTTTTCTAACCTTCAGTGGTTACCCTAGTGGATCTATACCAAAATGTATTTAAAATACATTAATTTTATACTAAGTACTAGAAAACCATTAACATATTTACTGACATATCGCTTGAGACTTACTGATATAAATATTATAATTAAAACTTTATTTGGAGTACTTCTTTTATTGCACAATGCACATTTCTTAATATTAAATCGAAAATGTCATTTAATATCACTATTATTAAGGATAGTCTGATCACTGTATAATATCAATCTGTAAATGCAAGATATTTAAAGTGTACCTAAAATATACTTGCTATAGTTCCACTTTAGCACTATCAAATATATTTAAGTATATCTTTAATTGGACCTCAGCACTATTTCTGGATAACTAAAGTGCATTAAATAGAAAATTTGTTGTTCCAATTTAGCAGACTTTAAGTTTACCAATTTAGTATACAAAAGGTACAATTGCAGAGTATTTATATTAAGTACATAAATATGTAAATGTATTTGTAGTATACTTAGAATAAAATAAATGTATAATAAATAAATAATAAATAAACTGTGAAGTCAAAAAGGTTTTAAACTGAAGCCCCTTGCTTCAACACTCAGAATTGCGCTGTAACTGCGCTGTGACACTCCAGAAGCTTCACCCTTCACTGACACCAACTCATCCAAAACAGCAAAATCCAAGCAAAAGCTAAAAGCCAATATACCCTCCCTTTCCTATTATGAAAGTCCCTCCAAAATATGGCCAGTCAGTTTTAGTTGTCTTAAATATATCAGGGGTGGACACATAAGTACAAATTCCTATAAACTAGCTGCCAGTTCATCAATTTGCTCTAAACAAAAGACTATTGAGTGTCACAGTGTGTGGGGATGTGGCTGGCACAGATACATTCGTGCTCTTAATAGCAAATTTCCTTATAATTCATGTGATTGTGAAACAAGACAGAGATCTGGACAGCTCTCAAAGGGTCTGGATGTGAATTACTCCCATTAGAAGACTTGTGTTTTCCAGCAAGAGAGAGAATGTAGACTAGAGCTGTAAAATCAAACATTCAAAATCATTTCCTCACCAATTATTGTTGTTGCAACGTCTGTGATAAAGCTGGGTTTACATGCAAATAAGTTGCTGAAGAAAGCAAGTGGGTTGAAAAAGTGAGAAGGGGTCGTAACATTATAAGAAAACACTTTTTCAGTTTAATTTCACAGCACACGGTATGTTTTTCAATTTCGTTTTCTCTCTCTCATCTACATAAGACATATGATTCAATTTAACATTCAGCTTTGAAACCAAGCAAGCCAAAAAAATTTTAAAAAAATCTAACATCAAACAGAACAACTCAATCATACTTTAGCATGCATTTTCGGGGGCATGCTGTAAACAAAGCTTTGCATGGAACCCATGGATTACAAAAACTAGACCCAAACTCTTCTTGAAGAATCAAACAAAATGTTCTTCAGTGTTTACAGAACTTGGTAACAATGCAAACACACAAACCACTACTGTGTTACTTCAGACCAGGGTCAGCAACATAAGCAAGTTTAAGCAGAAAAATTTCAGTGGTGATTTGCACTTACAAGTTTGACTTTGAATCCAATATTACAATTTCAGAGTCAAGTGTGCAAAACTGCCTAAGCAGGACATGTGCAAATTCACATGAAAACTGCCATCAGGAGTATTACATCAAAGAATAGAATAGAATAATCTACAAACAGATTACATTTCAATAACGTATTTATTCAATCAATAAAATATGACAAGAACCTAGCCTAAAATACCTGAAAACAGGGCCTAAAACTAACTTTTTGCACACCTGCCAATGAGCTGTGACTAGTGGTTAAACGGATCGTTGTTGATCCGTGATCCGTACGGACCAAGCCACACGGTTCGGGACGCATGTGATTCGCGGATAATTTGCAAGTTTAACCGCAATAGAGTAAAAGATTATCATGTGCACGTTATTTGTCTTGCTAGTTTACACATTAAATAAATATAAAACCATTCCAGCGCTAGAAGAGGCAAAAGATGTTATCGCTGTTATCGGTGCGCACAGACGCACATACATACAAGGCTCGCGCGCACACACACACACACACACACACACACACACACACACACACACACACACACACAGAGAGAGAGAGAGAGAGAGAGAGAGAGAGAGAGGCGAGTTTCAGATAGCTCGCGAACTCCAAATTGATTTCTCTTTCGCGTCCTCAATGTACTTGGATGGACACATACACGCATTATGTCAGTCAAAATACCCCTCTCGGCAAGTATTCTCGTAAACACATTCGGTTATGTCTTAATTGAACGAGGTGAGAATTCGGATGTGTATCTATTGGATGTGTGCGTGCATGGGGTCTTACTCTTAAAGTGACAGCAACCTATAAATACCTGCTGTTGTCTGTCATGTAAATCAAACAACAAAACACAGATTTAACAAAGATTAATCTACATTAAATTTATACAGTGAACAGTGTCATTTTACATTTAATTATTACATTTCTGTACACGAAAATTAATACTACAGTTAGACCTTATACTTTATTTGTAACTTTATGTTGTATTTATCTATGCTTGTAATTGGTGTACAGTATTTGTTCTTTTTTTTTTTTTTTTTTCACAGTCTGTTCACTTGCCTTTAAAGGGTTAGTTCACCCAAAAATGAAAATAATGTCATTTATTACTCACATTCATGCCGTTCCACACCCGTAAGACCTTCGTTAATCTTCGGAACGCAAATTAAGGTCTTACGGGTGTGGAACGGCATAAATGACAGAATTTTCATTTTTGGGTGAACTAACCCTTTAATAAAGTAATAGTTAGGGTAGTAGTTTTTGCTGTGGTATCGGAGTAGTTAAAGTGGGCTAAGTAATAAATGCAAAGTTACCAACACCCCCTTTTTTTTTTTTTTTTTTTTTTTTTTTTTTTTTTGCTGCTGATCCGCAAAAATGATTGGATCCGTGACTTAATAACTGTGATATGATCCAAACCGTGAGTTTTGTGATCCGTTGAACCACTAGCTGTGACTTAAGAAAATTTAATTCAGTTCAATTCAGAATTCACATGCTGTCTGAGACGTGTATTTTTGGGCATGTGCTTTGGATGTTTGCGCGCAGAAAACTTCCCACACAGCGAGTAACAAATCAAGTTCCACGTCTTCTTGCATTTGAATAATTCAATTAGCAAGGCTTAAACTTTTGTGACAATGCATCACTGGCCCATCAACTGTCCCGAGCATTGTTCACGTTTTTTTCACGTTCATATTCTCACAACAATGCATTGCTAGAATTCATAAAAATATTACTGGCCAACTGGTGACTGACACCGTTTCATATACTCACCAACACCAATTTTTACTTGCATTTGGCACTTGGCGAGTGCTAAAGCGTTAGTTCATCCAAAAATGAAAATTCTGTCATAATTACTCACACTCATGTCGTTCCACACCCGTAAGACATTGTTAAAACAGTCGACGTGACTGTAGTGGTTCAAGCTTAATTTTATGAAGCGACAAGAATACTTTTTATGCACAAAACCAAAACAAAAATAATGACTTGATTCAACAATCTCTTCTCTTCCTGTGTCCTGTGTTGTTTACGTCCACCGCATCCAGGTTCTACGTCAGAACGCCAACTCATTATTGGCCGGCTCCTGCGTTAGCATCACACGCATGTGTCATCCTGCTCAAGTGAACAGCTTTGACCAATACCGAGCCGGCATTCGGACATAAACACGGAAGCCTTCACTGTGCTTGCTGCGTCACCTGCGTAAGCTTAATGACAGGGAAGAGAAGAGATTGTTGAATAAAGTTGTTATTTTTGTTTTGCTTTTGCGCACAAAAAGTATTCTTGTCGCTTCATTAAATAAAAAAAAGGTTGAACCACTGTAGTCACGTCGACTGTTTTAACGATGTTTTAAAGTGTTGATTATATTGCTGTCTATGGACGAGTCATATACCTCTCGGATTTCATCAAAAATGTCTTAATTTGTGTTCAACGACATGAGGGTGAGTAATAAATGGCAGAATTTTCATTTTTGGGTGAACTAACCTTTTAATTCTTAATAAAATAAAAACCAGCACTCACCAGCCAGAAAATTTATCAGACTGGTGATTTCCACAGTGAACTCCCAGAAATAATTAAGTTGTCACAACAAAGATCAGTTTTTCTCCTGTGCTTGTCTTTTTCTAATAAGCGTAAAGGAAAACTGCAGACTAAGTGTAAAACAACTCCATGCGGCCCCACCCAACAAATATATTTTTACTATGGCTCTGCTTGACTAGTGTGCCTGTGACCAATAAGACCATATCAAAAGGCCTGTAGGAAACCACTTCCTCTTCATCTGTGCAGGCCTGGTGTGTGCCGTGGTTGGAACACTTTAGACAAGTTCCCAATTCCACTATGATATTTCTTTCCAAAGTCCTCTTATAAAGGGCATCATTACAGGACCATTATTTCTCAATCGTCGACATTGTCCACAATGATTAATCCCATCATATATCAACTCCTCAGTGTCAACGGGAAACTCCAGGATTCCAGGTTTCAGGTATCAGTCTAGTTTAGGACACACTGTGCATTCCTGAACAATGACTCAATGACAAATGCATATATACACAGCACTCAAACCCACACACACATATGCTGGAGTACCTACAACACCCCAAAGAAAACATCCAGCTCATACATGACCACACTGATGATGATCAGTGGTTCTAACAGCAAACCAGATACTCTTGTTCTCTAAAGTTTTGAAAAAACTAAACTAAAAGTGAAGCAAAATATGCATTTCCAAAAACACCCTAGGCTTATCTTTTATAAAGCAGCTTCAGGCAAAGTATTATGGAGATTGAGAGTGATCTTCTCAAGGCAAATACTAAGAGAAGATCAAACTACTCTACACGAGTCAGAAGAAATTCCTCACTCCAGACATAAAAATTGGCTACCTTAAAGAAACCATCAAACACAATCAAAGTAATGAGTCAAGTAATGGTTATGAAATGCTAAAGAGCCTGTGAGGCAAAAGCTGCAGTGAAATCTCAACTGAACTCAATCTGAGAGTTGAAAGGGCTCAATTAAAAAAGTCAAAACACGACCAAAGGAATGTGTTTGGTGAGCAGGAGACTGTCGCAACACACATAGACACGCACACTTCAATCTTGAGTCTCGAGGGAATTAAAATGTAAATCATAGGAACATCAGAAAGATAATTTTTTGTAGATTGCATGAATCTAAAATAATGTCTTGTAATAAAACCTAAAACTTAATTATAACAGAAGTCAAAAACAGCTGTTTCTGCTTGTGTAATCATGTAATATCTTACTCAAATATTCTGATGATCTCTCAATAAATGTTAAAACCATGGTGGTCTACAAAAATACTAACTAAATGAAGCAACACAGATATAGCTGCGAGGGCTGGGAAATACACAGAATATTATATCGCAATATCTTTGCTGACGAAAATTAGGGAATACTGTGAATTTCACTATAAAATTTTGCATATAAAGGCAGTAAGCCAATTTCACTCCCCTTTTTTGTCTCATGACTATGACAGCTGATAGGTGGCTGCTTTCAAACGCTCCCATGCATATTTGTGTGAGCTCTCTGTGAAGCATTGGCAGTGGACTGAACGAACAAATGCACAATCGGTAAGCAATAATCCTAATTTGGCTAGCACCCAGAATGCCACCTAATTAATATTCATGAGCCAGGCTGATAAGGTTTATAAATGTGCCCCCTGCTGCATGCCACAGTTCTAAATGCAGACTGATGAGGACACTGTGCATCTACACTAATTAACACATGAGGCTTAGATCCTGTCCTTGGGCTAAATGTGTTAAATTCCTGCAGTGCAAGTGCTAAAGCTGATGTGATGGACACAGAAAACACCATAATTAGACTCAGCTGACAGTTAACTGGACTGAAGAGTGATTTACATTCGACACAGTGAGATGGATATTGATTTTGAGCCATAAGTCACTTCGTAGTTCGTACTACAGATCTAAATGTAACTATACGTCTTACTGCTACTGCTTGGAAATAGCCTACATATTATATATATTGGTTATGCATATACCAAATTCTTTACCACAACTACTACTCCTACAGAAGAAAGTCAGTAATGTTTAGAATCACATGAGGGCGAGTGAATGATGACAGAATTAGCAAGAATTAACATAGGATGAAGTCAAGTTGCAAAGCTGGTGGTGATCTGCAGCAGTGTCAGATGGCCATTACTTATTCAAAAGGATAGATCTGCCTCAGAATGAGGGCCCGAGAGAGGCGATATCATTTATCTGCTTACTCTAGCAGCAAAACTGCTGAGGTCTCTGCATCTGTCTAAAATCCATATTCAAAGCAGACATGGTGCTTTTTAGGGTGTGTTCACACTTGGCAGGTTTAGTGCGATTAAAACAAACTCTAGTGTGTTTGCTTTGTTAGTGTGGTTCCTTTTAATAAGTGACTAGGTCTGCTTCCAAACAAACTTTGGTGCAATTTGACTTAAATATGAACACAACATGGACCAAAGACATCTAAACAAACCAAAAACAGGATGTGATGTCACAATATGCAACCCTAAAAATGACAGAATGCTCACCTGGTTCCTCTTGTCATATGAGTGATGTTGCCTATTTCAGTTCAGTACAGGTGTCAGAAATAAAGTCTCCTGCAGTCAGAGTCGCAGCAAGAGCAGATTTCACTTATCACATGACGAGAGTAAAGAGAGATGACTGACAAGACGATGGTGAAGGAATAGGTGTGCAACAGATCCTCCTAAGCGACAAATATCTTGTCTTGTAAAATGTGCGGTCAGTACTGCTACTCCCAAAACAGAGTATGATTGATTGCGATTTCAAAAGTGAAAAGAAAGCACTCATTTAAAAACGATTTAAATACCATGCATATTGATAGCAGCTCCCTGATTCCCACAAGTTATATACAATATCTCCCCACCCGGTGTTATCGGTTATACCGGTGTTGTCACAAGTCTTTTTACCGGTGTAAATTTCCCTTACTGTGACATCCCTAGACTAAATGTATCATTTTCTTTTTTGGTCTGGACCAAAATAACCAAGAGAACCGAACTACAAATGTGACCACACCCTTAAAGGGACAGTTCACCCAAAAATGAAAATTTTGTCTTCATTTACTCACCCTCATGTCAATCCAAACCTATACGACATGCTTTCTTCAAAGGAACATGAAAGAAGATATTTTATCCATACAATAGAAGTCAAAGGTCACCAAAATGGTTTGGTTACCAACATTACTCAAAATATCTTCTTTTGTGTTCCTCAGAAGAATGTCAGGCATACAGGTTTGGAATGACATGAAGTTTTTTTAACTGTTTTTTGGTTGAACTCTCTGTTTAACCTCTGAACTGTTCATCAAGATTTTCATACAGTAAAACAATATTTAGAAACAAATAACTGTTTTAGTAATGTCGTATTGATTCAGAAGTATGTATTGTGCTTTGAGGTTTTTAATGTATTATTTCAAAGTGAATAGAAATAGAGCTAAATTATGTACCAATTTTTGAACCAACACATAACAGATGTTTTATTCTGCAACATCCTGGTCTGAGGCAGCTCTGCCAACCCTCCTGACCCCTCATGTGGAGTCAAACACTCTGGATTCAAAAAGGAGAAGTTTAGTCACAAAAGAGGCTTTTTGACCTCTCCCTATGGTTTCAAACTCCTATGATAAACTGTTTGGGTCCAAGTCATTTCTTTTGTAGTACAGTGCAACATAAGGCTAAGACACATGCAGAGAGGATGAGACCGTCTACAGTCCCTCAGACAGACTCCTCATGTTCCCCACCTCTAATGAGGATCAGATGAGGAACACGATACACCACAACACAACAGCACAACCACACACACGCACAACATTAAGACTCCACTTGATGCCTGTGGTAGGTAAAGATGTTAATAATATCTTAAAATTTGTTACCAAATATTGTATGATCTAAAAATATTGTAATGCTATACTGATTTTTTTAACTGCAGACATCTTGAGGCTATCAAGCTATTTAAGGTCATTTAAATAAGGATAATAGGGAGGTATATTAACTTACACGTTTCTTAATAATCATCCAACCACTGAAGAGAACTCTGGTTATGAATGGAGAAACAAAAGAGACTAAATCATCTAAACCATTCTGTGGTTCAGCCAGAGAACACAAAAGCCATCAGGAGAGCCCATCCGCCAGAAAGAAAACAAACACCGCCATTTCTCTCACATACTTTCCTTTGATTAAAGGACAGAGCGCTATAAACACAGTCATAATGTATGTTAATTTTAGACAGACGGAACAAATTGTTTCTAGATGCTTTGGTGTTTAAATACACAAAGTGGAAAATGATAAAACATAAGGCAGACTGTTTAACCGACCAATCAGATTAATTGTCCAGGCAAAGCAACAGGTTGGAGGTCACATCACAATATGCAATGGAAAGTTTATGGGGGTAAAACCATCAAAACAGACATAACATTTGAGCACATAAGCAAAGTCCATCAACTTCTGACAGCACATCCTGGGAAAACCCCTTCCCATAGGGGACTGTTCTCAGACTGACAATGTTTTTTCTTTACTTAAAGGGATAGTTCACCAATAAAAATGTAAATTTTGTCATCGTTTATTCACCCTCATGTCATTCCAAACCCTTAAGACTTTCATATTAGACATGTGCCGATATTCGGTAATGCGATATATCACGATAATGAATATGCACGATATTGTTATTGTGGGCACTTCAAAATACCGTAAATAATAATTTATTACCAATTAATTACCAGTAGATGCTCTGAATGAAAGTGCACGTTCACTCTCTGACAGCAGAGGGCGCTGATGGAACAGCAGAATGCAGCGGTTACCCCGGAAACCCCACAAACAAAGCAACTGCTAGTGAAGTTTTTAAAATGCTTCAAACAGCCATTCAGTTTTTTGTAATCTCAATGTTGTTCATCACAACACCAAATACTTAATACTTAAAGACTTAAACATTTTTATATTTTAATCTAGACTACAACATGCCCTAATGATTAGAAATGTTCTGATTATTTGTTATTGTTCAGTAAAACTTGGAGACATATGGCTTCATTAGTTAACATGATAATTCATTATTATCAAACAGACAATGAAAAATACTTATAAAGCATTAATTATTCTTAGTTAATGTTAATTTCTTAGTTACTGTTTAATAACATTATTAAAATCAAAAGAACTTATTTAGTGGACCTGAGATAAAACTAACAATGATCAGTTGTATTTCTTAACAAAAAATAATACTTTCTGTAACAAATGTAGCTATTACTCAATCTTAGTTAATGCATTAAATAATGAGACCTTATTGTAAAGTGTTACCTGTTGTTCTTTATAGCCTAATTCTTTTGCACTTTAATCTGTTTGAAAATTTTACTTTATATATTTTTTTGTGTATTGTATTATTGTATTTAAACATTCAGAGTTCTTTGTTATTACAAAAAGAGTTCTTAAACCTGTTATACTATGACAACACTTTTTTTTTGCAACTTATTTCAATATCGTGATAATACCGTATACTGTGATAAAAGCTTCAGCAATTAATCGCAACATGAAAATTTGATACCGTCACATGCCTATTTCATATAAACATTGATCAACGCACATGCATAAAGCATATCAAATATTGTAAACAGAAGCTTAAATGTGTTTGCTTGATGTGCGAGAACCAATGAGGTTTGTTGTCGAACACCACGCAAGTACGGTTGAGCTTCCATAAATGAAATCTTGTCATCATATAAAGTGATTGTGTCTCTTCAGAAGACATAGATTAAAGGATTAGTTCACTTTAAAATGAAAAATACCCCATGATTTAACCTCAAGCCATCCTAGGTGTATATGTCTTTCTTCTTTCAGACGAATACAGTCAGAGTTATATTAATAAATATCCTGATGCTCCAAAGCTTTATAATGGCAGTGCACGGAAACCACCGGTTTGAAGCTCGAAAAAAATTCCACATGGCTCCGGCGGGTTAATAAAGGTCTTCTGAAGTGAAGCGATGTGTTTGTGCAAGAAAAATATCAATATTTAACATTATAAATAGGGCTGCACAATTTATCGCACAATACGAAAAATAACATTGAAATCGTGCTTAAACGCAATTCTTAGTGCGATTATGAAATTGCAAAGGCTGCGATTATTTTTTTATGTGCAGCTTGTCAATGAAGTATGGCTCCAAATGTTAAAATATCTGAAAGCACTGCGAGTTTGAGTCGCTTTTAATGTACATTTGAAAAAGCAACACTCATGACATGAGAAGCATTTATTAACACCTTGTCCAACAAAAGACAACATTTAATAACATGTTTTTACTCCAAACTCACTTCATAACGACAGTTGAGCATAATTCTGTGAGACGATGTGGCTTCTTACACAGAATAAGGCAGTCTTGTGTTTATTAGTCATAGTTAATCAATCAAAGCGTTTAAGTCTTCTGTTTATTCAGCTACGATTGTATGATGCCCATAGGGATTTCCTGGAATGACCATAGAATGTAAAAAAGCATTTTTTGAAGCGAAAAAGCGGCCGTTGCCATCTTAGCTATCTTTACTGTCAATCTACACTGTCTTTTTTACAATATAGATGCTCCAGCAACAGTAATATTGTAATTTGTGTCAGGTGTGCAAATGACAACACGCAAAATCAAAACGGGACTCCATACCTTTATAGCGAAATAGCGATCGCGAGATGAATCCAATCCGTCGCACTTGGGTTAAATGTCCATGAGCGTCCATTGAAAAAACAAACAGCACTTTTTGTCCACAAAAGCGTTAAATCCTTGAAATATTGATATATTGTCCATTGTTTGCATCACATTTCTTCTGAATGATCTGCTCTCCATCATAGTTCTTCAAGAAATTATGCAACCTGAGCATAATTTCTTGTTGTAAAACTGTATACTGTATACGATCGTATACATTAGACTCTCACAAATGAGCCCGTGTCCAAAGTATAATTTTTCAAAATAGTGCAGCAGTTTTAGTTATAATATCCAAGCAGTGCTGTCGGAGTTTGTGGTGTCTTGAGAGGCATATTCTCCAGCCATTGTCATAGTAAATCTCACAAACAAAACTTTTATCGAATGCCAAGACGATCCAACAACATGGGTTCTGTTTATCTTCCGCATGCGTGCACATGTCCACAGACATACATGTGTCTCGACCATAAACTGCACAGCAAGCCATATTATTTGATAATTGTATGAAATAATCCTGAAAAAAACAAACATGGCAGAGATGCCAAATTCAGCGGCTGGAATTAGCTGAGGTAACATGACGGCTCACAGACAGCAGCGGCAATCTACCTGTCACTCAAGTGACCACGCCCTTAATTATGCAGAACTTTAAGGCTTAATATAATTTAAACGGATGAGTTATAAAAAAATTCACCCCCCTCAGAGTTGTCATGAAGGGCAAAACCAACTATAGCTGTATAGACCAAAATCACAATTTGTACCAGGCTGTAAACATGTTTTTTTTCTGCTGTAAAGTTGGGCATTTTAACATGGGGGTCAATGAGATTCTGCTCTCTTTTGGAGCCTGTCCCTAGCGGCCAGTTGATGAATTGCAGTTTAAGTCACTTCGTATTGGCTTCAAGAGAAACTGGGGGAGGTTGCCGCTTGGGAATGACTCGTGTTATCTACTTCTACGGCAGGGCATATTTTGAGTTTCTGTGCAAAAGCGCCCTCTGGCTTTCAGATGGAGAAGCATTTACTACTGATCACAGAGCCATACAGCTCTGACAAGCTGCACATAAAATAATCGCAGCCTTTGCCAAATCGCATGTGATAAAATTTGCGATAAATTGTGACCTATCGTGCAGCCCTAGTTGTAAAGTAAAATAACTAACTTCCGCCAGACCGCCTTCCATATTCAACTTACGAAAAAAGTGTAACTGATGTCACGTCAGTTATGCTTGTTTCATAAGTTGAATATGGAAGGCGTAGGACATAGCGTAAGCATTTTGAACTGTCAGAGGCATAACACTTTCTTCGTAAGTTGAATACTGAAGGCGGTCTAGCGGAAGCTAGTTATTTTACTTTATAACATGTTAAATATGGATATTTTTCTTACACAAACGCATCACTTCACTTCAGAAGGCCTCTATTAACCCCCCGGAGCTGTGTGGAGTACATTTCAAACAGGTGTTTCAAACAGGTGGTTTCTGTGCACTGCCATTATAAAGCTTGGGCTTAATTTCACTTGTGTTTAGAAGATGGACAAAAGTATAATGGAACAACATGAAAGTATATGACAGAATTTTCATTTTTGGGTGAACTATCTCTTCAAAATCATCTGTCTTGCTTCTTCATTTAAAAAAAATTTCAGAATGTAGGACAGGAACTTTAAACATAATATGTGCAATAACTATTAGGCATGTTTAGGCAATTTGCTGGTCAACTTAAAAAGTATGCAGACTCATGTCTGTGCGCCGACTGATGACTAATCAACAACGACTGCACTGCATCTGTGACTAACCATAAAAGCACTGTAAATATCTCAGCTAATGGCCTAACAGAGAAACTACAAGACCAAGGAGTGTGATGTGAACTCCCAAGAAAGAGACTCATTCCATTGAGCTATGGAGAGAAAGAGCGACTTTGTCTTTTTGAATCTCACATGATAGTTAATATTAATCTTCTTCCGTGAGGTCCAGTTCCGTGGGAATCACAACTTAAGTGCCTTACTGCCAAGCTAACGCAGCAGTGATCTCAATGGACAGCTGGCTTTAAACCAGACAACCAAAAAGCAACTGAAAAGAAATCTGAAGATACCTCTGGGACTTTAAGATGATTGTATCTAAAGGAACAGCACTCCTAATACAACTATTAAAGTTAGAGCTGATGGCAGCACAAAATAAAGCCTTGTCATGGTTTTCTCATCTATGCTCAGCGGTACAACGGAACAATACAAAAGCGTTCTAACATTTATGAATGTGCGCAATATCAGTCCCAATCCAGATATCGTCCAGTCAAGGCCAAAGCCTTCAAAACCCTCTTAAAGTATGATAATCATACTCAGTATCTGGCAAAATATTAAAGAACGCCTGCAAAACGTATGGTTTGAGTTCTGACTTGAGCTTAAAGGGAAAGTTCAACCCCAAAAAAGAAAATTGTGTCATTTACTCGTCCTCATGTTGCTTTCAAACCTTTTTTTTGGGGGGGGGGGAGGGTGAAAAAATTCTCAGACTTTCTTTCTTCTGTGGAACACAAAGGAAGATATTTTGAAAAATGTCCATGTAATGAAAGTCAGTGGGGTTCAGTGTTGTTTTGGACCTCACTTGACTTCCATTACACTGACATTTTTCAAAATATCTTCCTTTGTGTTCCACAGAAGAAAGTCAGTCAGAGAATTTTTGGGTAAATTATTAGGTCGTGTGTCCCCAAAGTATTTTTAGCCACCTGAAAACGCTAGGTGCTCTGCTGAAAACGTCTAGCTGTGGGCGCTTGAGAGCGCTTAGGCAGCACAGCTTTTTTTCCAGTTGAGACGCTTTCCTTGCTATGATCATAGACTGTAAAAAAATATGGACGTAGTATCCGTGACGTCACCCGTAAATTTTTGAAGAGCATTTTTGAAGCGAAAAAACATCCGCTGTCACTCCCTGTCCCTAGCGGCCAGTCGATGAATTGCATTTTAAGTCATTTCCGTATTGGCTTCAAGAAAAACTAGGTTGCCGCTTGGCTATGATACAGAAAGTCCGCTAGTATCTCATTTCACAAATAGTTTGTTTCTATATAAAGTATTTGCTCTGGCTCTTGTTTAAAATTTTGTTCCGTTATTATGCTTGTTGACGTTGTACAAGCAGAATGTGGTGGTTGGTCGGTGTTGTATTTGTCCCGTCCCTCCTCCACTGCGATTGGACGGCTGGGTACAAAGTGACAGTGATGAGCGCTCCATTTTACTCAAAGTTCTTCAACTCTTGGCGACCGGTAAATACCCAGAGCGTTCAGCGCTTCAGCGCGAAATAGATGCTAAGTGCCTCGTTACGCTCCTGCCGTTTTACAACAATTGGAAAAATACGCTAGCCACGGTAAAAAACACTTTGGTTGGCACATGGCCTCAAAGTGGGACCTGAAGTGGCCTGAAAAGTTTGGACAATATTTTATCGAGACATCCAAATTCTTTAGCTTTACAGTCTCTGAGGGGCCCGATTCCAGCTGTAGTCTAAATGAAGGGCAAGCAGCAAATCTCTAGGCTTGTGTGGACTCAGAGAGGGGCCTCTCTAATAACCATTCACAGACTGTATGCCACAGCCCTTCCCTCTCAAAGCCACAGACCACTGCTATGGTGCATCTGGCAGACTGCTTATGGGCCTGGGGTGCAAGCTAATTGGCCACAGGAAGGCACAGAATATCCAATGATGTAGTGCATTTATTCCCAGCTCGACTGGCCCCTGCTGCAGGGCCAAAAGGTGACTTATAAGCACTCTGAAGGCAGCCTGAACAGTTGTTTCTACACTAAGGAGAGTAAGTTGGGGGGGTCGTCATGGGCCCCTGAGACAACATCCTTTTGACTCTAACCCCCATTCTATCAGACTTCCTTCCTGGAACTCCAACTTATAGTGCCAAAGATCTTTATCAAGAATGCCTGCGATACAACACACAGATCCAGGTAAACAACAGCAATCAGAAAAATACATTTTTTTGTCCCATTAACATGATTTTAAAAGATCTCATTGAGAACTTGAAACTGATGAATGTGTAAGGAGCTGTGAGTCAAACAAATGAAAACTATGAACAACTGCTTTTCCCACATGTCTTTCTGAACAGCTAGTGTGGTCTTGACCAGGCTTAACTTTAGCACTCAGGTCACCACCATAATATACAGTTAGAGACACAGCTGGAGAAGTGACAAAAGAACAGGAACGAAAGAAAAAAAAAGGCTGAAAAAATATTAGCTGTGTGCAAACACAGTATGCGTGCCCAGTGCTTATCTGAAAAGTTTGCAGAATCAGTGGGTATTGCAATATGTCAAGATGTCACTAGTGATATGGAGCACAAAGTTGTAATGAGGGAAGAATATTGGTGCAATTATTAACTCAAGTGCTGGTTCATAACAGGACACAACACTCTTCATGCATGAATGAGGCAATTCTTAATAGAACATTCATTCTCTCCACACACATAAATTAGGGTGCAAAAAAGAAAGAAAGAAAAATAGAGAGTCAAGGTATCTGGCGACAATATGTGAGAATGCAGTGTTTCTTATCGCAGATCCTAATCCAAATCCCATGCATCAAATTCAGAGCTGACAGAACTTATCCTCCCATTCCATGGATATCCAATACTAAAGCCAGTCACTTCCCAGCGAAAAGCCAGTCTGACTTAAGAATTCTAAGGCTCTTTCCTTTAATTAATCCACATTATTTGGAGTTATTCATATAAGAATTAAAAAAAAAAAAAAAAAACCATCAATCACTGTGGAACAGATTTAAGCTCTTAAAATATACAATACTGCAAATGTAGGAGACAAATCATTCATATATGTTTTTGGCTAAATATTTAATTTAACTAAATGAAGCTACAGACAACGTGTAAGTCCAATGGCGAAAAAACCCACACAAAAAAATATGGTGCGCAATTATACCACATAGTCTCACTAAAAAGAATATTGAAAAGAAAATCTTAAGTCATTTGGAATAATCTTTTAATCTATAATTTTTTCTTAGAATAAAATTATTTTAACAAAACTGCCTATAAATATAATGTTGTGACTCCCAAAAATATAATATCCATGAATTAATTGGAAGTATACATAAATATTTCACAAATAAGTATATTTAAAAACTTTCTAGAAATAATACAAACTACCATTCACTTGTTTCATCAGGCCTTAAGACCAAAGGCAAGCACAATATGCTGCCATTTAAAACTGACTTAGCAGATGTTTTCCAACCAATAAACTTAAAAATAAACCAAAAATAAAAAGTGCTAATCATGCATTGTCGTGTCTGCTGCCTCTGCAGATAGAATGAGCTTTAATTTAAGTCAAATACACAGAAAAAAAGTGCAATAGTAGTGTAAAAAACAAAATTCTTGACTTTTGCAAACTTTTGAGGCTTCAACAGCACAAATGTACTAATCACACCAAACCCACAGCGCATCACAGGAATGCTAATCATGAGCTTGGCTGTCACTTCCAATTAGGAGCTTACACAGATCAATCATGACCCTCAACTTGACTTTATAAAACAGCCAGAGAATATAAAACTTTATCTGACGCTAAGGATTGTCAAGAGGCCGCATAAAAGTTCTGCGGTCACACAGACCTCAGTGTTGGCCATAATTATCACAGTGGGGGTGTGAGGTACCTCAAGAGGGCTGTCAGATCGTAACACAATAAGCTCTTCGGTTTCCTGCAGATCTGTTATCAGAGAGTTTGTATTTCATATTCAGAGACTAATCAATCATTTAGGAGGACCAGATTTTCTGTAGCCTTTTAATTCTGTCTACACATGCCTGAACTGTGTGAAACAGAAACATTTCAGTCAGAGCCTGCGTTCCAAAACTATCACAACCGATTACAGCCCATGAAAGAGGGAGTAGGAGACTGCGAAGCAGGAAAAAAAGAGGAGATTTTAAAGGTGAGGTTAGGGGACGGGTGTGGACCACCAGAATGCTTGTAACAGGCAATGACTGTACACTGTCAATTCAGCATGCAAGCTCTCTCTGCGAAAGCTCTTAGACAAAGAAAACCTGATGGCATAAAATACAAATAATGAAAATAATACCAATAAATTACCATATAAAACAACACCGGTTTGATTTAGCTACACTACGTGAAAAAGTACAGCTCTTGAAACGAAAACAAGGATGTGGTTTTCATACGTGAGACAAAGAGCAGCTTCTCACAATCAAAAAGCAAAGAGGAGCACGTACACAAAACCCTATATGAAAATCACTACCGCTCTCGTTCTCCCGCTTTCTCAGTCTACGTGCAGCAGATGGGTCAGAGTCGTCTAAAAATGCGAGGTCGCCATAGCAACCACTCACATGAGTTGTTCTCTTTTCAGTGAAAAGAAATGCATAAGGGGCAATAGTGCTTTTTCACCTTCCATCTGTCTGGCTAGCTGCCTCCATGCTTGGTGCACTACAGCGAATTCCTTGAGAAGGAGGGAGGCTCGGTGGCTTACGGAGGTATTTCACAAAGCAATCCACCATCTGCTGACCACTGCCAGGTTGACAGTTGAAAGGGAGGGGGAGTCTGGCAGGTCTGACCTCCAGACCAAAACAAGACGTGTAATTAAATCAAGCTGATGAAGGCCATCGACACACCTGAATACAGAAAGATCTCCATTACAGAAGCACTGCTGGTTTTCTGTGCTGTTTTGATCTTAAAAGGAATAGCTCACCCAAATTGACAATTCTGTCATTATTTATTCATGCTCATGTTGTTTCAAACTTGCCTGCTGTTATTTTTCAGTGAAACATAAAACAGGGAAGCACAATACTCTGTAATGGTAACATAACGGTTATTGGCCAATATTGGATATTTAATTGGTGCTCATTTCCCCTATTTTTACATGTAGATTATCTTTGCCGACATCTAACGTTCACTTAAAAGTAAGTATTTAGCAAGTCTTTAGTAAATCTTTAGCAAGTGTAAAATGAATATCAATTTTTTCATGATGTACATTATAATATTGTGATGCATAAATGCACTTAAAATTAATGACTTTAAAATTAATTAAAAATTAATTATTTAAAATTAATGACTTAAATGTTTAGTTTAATTTAATTTCATTTATTAAGACAAAATAGCATGAGTAATATAAAATAGCAATTCATATGGCAATTCATCTGTTAAAGAGTCAAGAATGACAAAAAAACAAACACAAACATAAAAAGTCCACACAACTTGTGTGTTGAATTCCAAGTCTTCTAAATTCTCAAGATTTGTCAGAGTAAAAGATTTAAATTTAAGTCACAATTTAGACTCAATGACTTGATTACGAATAAATGATCCTGTCACGGCAGTTGTGGCCTTAACAACTCACTGGAGAGGAACGCTGTCATTGATTAATGACATAAATATGTTTCTCACACTAACATTGCTTGATCAAAGACCTGTAATATAAAAATATTGGGAAATACTGCATGGACTATTTTTATGGTGCTTTTAGTGTAAATTCTTGGAGCTTAACAGCTATGATCACTACAAACTGTCATTCTATGATAAATATCTGTGTAAAGATGCTTAAAATATTAAATATTTGTTTCACAGAAGAAAGCAATGCAGGTTTGGAATGATAAAAACAATGATAAAATGTGAATTTTGGGTGAACTATTCTGAAGGAAATCCAAAGACACAAGAAGACAGAGGGACATTTTATGCACCAAGCCCAATGTCCTTGGAACTGACAAACTATATTCAAACTCAATCTGGTCCTGACAACATAACTGGTCATTGCGACTGCAGTTGGGACGGTCGTGGTTAGGGCGGCCACAGGGCCAGGCTCAGTGTGGCCTTGACTGTTCCTCTTTTCATGCAGTGATGCAGAGGAGGAAGAAGAAATCACTACATCTGTGGGCGACCAAAGTGCTCCAGATGTGGGATTCTAGAACATTCCTTCTAAAAGTTGAAGAAAAAAACATGAAGATAGACACAAGAGAAGAAAAAAAAAAATCAATGTAAAACTTCGGTCCCAAACATACAATTAATGTCATATTTCTCTAACTCTTACCTCATGTAATTTACAAATCATCATTTTGGGTGCATGTGTGTGTTTTTAGGAAGCAAATCAATATTCTTTCTTGGATAACTATAAATTAGTCACATAAACTCCTTTGACAGCTATTAGGGGATATATCACCAAAACGTATTTCTTTGTGGTCACAGATTTGCTATTTCAAGTGTGGAAAAAGTGAGCCTGGCTGTGGTTTTACTGAACTTGTGTGACCTCCAATTAACACTGTTTCTGTGTAGAGGAAGCCCCCTTTTTTTCCTTTACCTGTTTTACAACTGGGTGTTAAAGGGGACAACCCAGCCCCAGAGGAAAACAGATGTCATGGTCTTAAAAGCCCTGTTTTTCAACTGTCATTAGCCAAGATATGTAGGCCTACTGTAAGTTTGACAGAGGGAGAGAAGTGCATCATAGGCCATAAGAAACTTAATATATTATGTATTCTTTCAGAAAAGCATATTAAAAACACAACCCCTCGAATGTATACATTTGAATGGCTTTGAGTTACTGGGTTATATTTAAGTCTGTAACATGCCATACAAGATGAATGAATGACTATGGCTTGCAAAGGAAGTCGACTTTGTTCCATATAGAGCAAAATAGTGCAACTGTAACTTAAATTCAGAGTCAATTTTAAGCTTATGTATCACTCACTTGCTTTTTTAAGAGCAACATAAAGTCTGATACAAAAACAGTAATAAAACGACTAACGACAATGAAACCTCCATAAACTTTTCTATTTCACCTTTTCCATAACAGTTCTTTTTCACACAGGATATAGTAACTACATTTCCAACGACGTGACTCAACGTAACGAGATACTGTTTGTAACAGCAACACATCGGCTTCAAGGTAAACAGTGTAGCAATTCACGGGTAAACTGTATATTTGGGAAGTTCAGCGTGTCCACAACGACGTCTGCGCGCGCATTTCTGTCGTGTTGAATGTCACTCGACACCGCTGCTGTTCGGATAATTCACAACAATACATCTCTGATCATGCCATGATCCATTAGAACGTGCACATACCTGAACAATATGAGGAAGAACATACGAGAAAATCCTCCGGCGTGTTTTGGAGATTACTGCTTTTCCACTACAATTCCCGAGTTCAAATCCACCGTGGATGTTCCAGCAGGAATTTTCCCACCGAAGGAAAGAGCAATGTGAAGCGGAGGATGGAAGGGGAGGGATAACAGAACAGAACGGAGGCGGCGCCTTCACCGTCACCAAACTTCCAGCCTGGAAGCATTTTGTCAACACGGAATAACCTGTATTTTGCCATAATATTTGAGAAAACTGACAGTGCCTTACAGAAATGTAACAATGTTACATAGTTTATGCCAAAAATACCATAGTTACTACAGTTAATTGTACAAAAACTGCAATTAATGAATAAGATTAACCCCGTAAGCCCTGAAATGAAATAATAGTCAGAAAAATCCAACTTATTGAAATGGAACAGTTTATTGTACATTTAGACAAAGAAAACCAATCAAGTAAATGTTCATCTTGAAATATTAACACAATATATTTTATATAAAATCATTAAAGATTTTACACCAAAAATAAATATTATAAAAGGCTGTTTACTTGCTAAAATGCGTGAACTTTCCAATGAGAGGGCCAAAGATACATAGAAGATTGTGTACAAGTTTTTCAGGAAAGTTTTGATGTATGTAATTTAGAGGCATTCATGTAGCCTATCAAATAAGATACAGCAATATGACTTTTTTTTAACCATAGTTTCAATGCCATGGGTATGCAATAAACAAGGCTCTATATATAAAATCCCACTGAACCTTTTTTAAAGCGTTTGTTATGATGTGTGCACAGTGGATTGTGAACATGTGGAAGGAGGGTTGTATTGTGATGCAGATTTTGTTGTTTGTGTTATATTTTTTAAAGCAACTTACATCAAGGTACATTGTCTGTTCATTCAACACAAACAAAAAGAGTCCAGACACATGACCTCAGCCTGTAACAAAACAACACTGTTTTTGAATCTATTTAGCTTCAGCACCACAAACATGAGCACGGGTTCCAAAGCTAAAGGTTTTTTAACTGATTAATAGTGGCAGCGTAGATTACCCATGAACAAACTGTGCAGGCAGCAGATACGGCCTCCTGCCAAAGCAGCTGCATCTTTCTCTATTCTATCATCATCAAGAGGGGCCTGTCTCTGTTCTGGAAATCACCCCCTACTGGATATGGTGCGAGACAGAAGGGGTGTAAAGAGCAATGTAATTGGCAACAGAGCCAGAGGGAGAAAGTCTGTCAGTGAGACTGGATTCATTTAGAGCAAGTCACCAGAGAATGGGTGGAACATACATTTTTGTAGAAAGAACAGTATTTGAGGGAAATTAAAGCAATTTAAAAGCAAAGAAACATTCATTCACATCGTCAGAATACATTCACGGGTTAGTGGTTATCATGCTATATGGGCACCTGTTGGGTATCAATTTGTAAACTGACAAAAGTAGCAATATGCATCGCTATATCTAGGCCTATACGAAAACATGGTGAAGGGGAAAAAGTCCTCTAGGGGGAGCCATATCCTCAGTAATAAATGAGCACCACAATCATAACCCTATATAAATCTACCAATTCTGAACGTACTTTACAACAGCCTAAACCAAATTTTAGGCAGCTAGACACCATTTGCAAATATCATGCAATCTATTTGCAAAACTCTAAACACATTCTCACTCACTAAAACACATTTCGCACTGTGATGCTCGTGTTGCAAAACGGTAAACACAAGAGGCAGAAGTTAAACACAACTACAACACAGTTGTCATTGTTTACACACAACGACTCAAAATTGTTCACACTTGCTTCTAATGATGTGATCAAACCAACTGTACAAAATATAAGCCAGCTCAGAGTGCACAAGTTACACATGTGCACTGAATGTTTATACGAACAATGGATGGAAACAATCTGAGAGGCAGAGGAGGAAGAGTGTGTTTAAGAGGTGGTGGACAAGGAGGAAGAGGACGAGAAAGAGCAAGGTGTGGAGTGTTGTCAAGGCAGGATCCGGCACACCAGAGGGTTTTTTCCTTTGCCTGGCAAGAGACAACTTTTCCTGTGATGTGGACAAAGACGAAGCTGTGATGCTGATGCAGAATGAATCTCTCATTTTTTTTTGTAGTTGTACAACTTTTTGGAGTGTATTGTAACATGCTTTTCATTCAGAGTTTTCTTTGACCTTTTGGGCTTTTGCATTTGGACTAATACAAAGTTCTGGCATGAAACTCTAGATGGCGCTGGCTGATAGGTATGAAGGTAAAACAGTAGCAAAACTCGAGAGGTTGCTGATTTGAATGTGAGAACTTGTCGTATTAATATTTGTATTTGTAAATTGAAATTTACACTCACAGCCCTGATGTGAAAAGTTGAATGTTTCGATTTGCACACACAGACAACAATCAAAACACCCGTATTACGAAGTTGAAGTTGCAGATTAATAGTTACAAATGTGTAAAATGGCATTCACATAAACAAAATGACAGACACAAATGTGTGAGACATATTTACTTTTGCACTTTACTTCAGTATCGCTGTACAACTTCAAGTCGGCGCTTACAACCTCTCAGATCTGGCAGTACAAGGTTGAAGCCGTTTTATTGGTCGATGTCTGACCAATGAACAACGCCAGCCAGTGTACGCACTGTGCGTACACCATGAGAGGGCGCTATTTTTATTTTTTACATAGCCTAATTTTTAAATCGATTGTTAAAATCTATCTGCGTAAACTCATGACATATTAAGAGAGCAAGAGAGAATGAGAATAAATAAAGGTGTGCGTTTGTGTGTTGTAAAGTCAGTGTGTGTATGTGTGTGCATGGGTGGGCGTGGGGAATATGGGTGAATATCTGATTGGATAGTTTAGTTTCGTCGCTTTTTCTACACATGAAAAATGACGTTACAGATAGTTAATGTTTAAAAACAGGCTCAAAATGAGTAAACGCTCTCTAATACAGCTAAATTCGACTGAAACATTTGCAAAAAGGCCTAAAACCATTGAGTAGGGATGGAGAAATGAAGCCTCTTAAATCTTTGAAGCTTTTCTCTAAATGTTTCGAGAAAGGTTTCAAAGCACCAAGAGTGTCGAAAACAGTGCCATCTTGTGGCGGGTAAAATTTACAGCAGCCATAAACCTGTGTGCAGCTCCGTTGTTTTATCCCTTTAAGCACAAATGCCTGACGACGCTAAATGTGTTTATTTCAATAATATAATTCACATATTAAAGTTTGGCAATAAATGAAATGGATCAACAAAAACAATAATTATAATAATACTAATAATACATACTGAGTTGTTTGAGGCAAGTTGTGCTTTTATTGTTTAGTAAATGGACTTGAACTTCCATATATTAATGGTCTGGGTTCAAACAAACATCCTGACACGCAAAGTGAAGCATTCACCTGACTGTAAACAATGTGCGCCCCTGTTTTCATTAAAATATCATTAGTTTTAACCGGTTTTTATATTACAGTAAAAGAGCAGTAAAGTCGTTCATTGGTTGGAGTCAGCCAATGAAATGGCACGTTTTTGTACGCGATGACGTCACTACATAGAGCAGATCGCGCCGTTTTGGTGGTCCATGTAGCAGCCAATAAACGACTTTATTACTCTTTTACTGCAGAAATGCACAGTTTGCCATCATTCTGATTTGATTGTGCTTTTATCCGTTTTGAAATTTGAAAGTTGTTCTACAAATATATAGCATTTTGCAGATGAAGCATGAATGACAAAAGTGTTTATGAATTTTAGAATATCATAGACTTGTTTCGCTGAATGTGTGAAGAGTTTTGAAAGTGTGAAAGTGAAGCCACACTTTCAAAATTGATTTTTTTTTTTTTTTTTGTAATTATTATTATTATATTTATATTAACAACAACAGCAACAACAACAAATCCTGAAGCAATAATAATTACCAAAAGAAAAAGAAAAAAAAAAGAAACATGACGCGTGTGCAGTATTGGAGTCCCAGCTGTGCCAGGAGGCCTTTCTGAGTGGAGTTTGTATGTTCCCTGCCTGTTGATGTTGGTTTCCTCTGGGTTCTCCAGTTCACCCCACAATCCAAAGACATAGGACAGGTGAATTGGAGACTGTAAGTTTGCCCATAGGTGTGAGTGTGAATATGAATATGTGCGAGCGTGTGTCATCCCTATGATGGACCGGAAATCTGTCCAGGACTCCAGGGTGTTTTCCTGCCTATGACCCGAGACTCTGGGAAAGACTTCAGCCTCCCCATGACCCTACATAGGAAAAGCTCTTTGGAAAATGTATGGAATAGATGGATGGATGTACAGTACTGTGAGGATTCTAGTCCTCCCTCTCTCTGCCACTCTTCTTTCCTCACCAATGTGTCTTCCTTGATCTGTGTTTCCAAACAAAATCATTCTGAAGCCATCCTGATTTACTAAAAGATGTGTCTTAGCAATTGTAAAAAACTGTAATTAATAATAAATATTTGTTTTTATTAATAAATAAATACCTATTAAATAATTCTAACAATGTTTAGTCTTGTCAAATATATTTTCTGTTTTGGCTTAGTTTCATTGTGTTTTAGTTCTGTTCTCTTTTTCCTGTTTGCCTTGACCTAGTTTTCTAGTATGTGCCAATGTGTTCTCTTGTTTAATGATCCCGTTCACCTGTTGTTCAATTAAATAATTTAGTTTGTGTATATATACTCCCTGTTTTGTTCAGTTCTTTGTTTGGTCTCATCTTAGTGTAGTGGATGTGTTTCCCCCATTCTACCCTATTCTGTGGATTATTGAATTAAAGACTGTTTCAGTGAGTTTTTCGTCTTTGTGTGTTACTTATACAGCCACCGGTGACAAGCCTAGATCATATATAGGCTATAATGTTTTGGAATAATTTTGGGATTAGTTGTTTAGAAGTAAGATTTTACTGAATATTTTTCATGGTCTCTGAGAACCTATTATTAAAATATATTTATACAGTGTATATATATATATATATATACATAGCAAATTTTATTAGAGAAACAAATGCCTTTCTATTTCACCCCTGCAGGATTTGTCAGAACTTCCTCCTAATGTTTTCTTCCTGTAAATGGTTCATCAGAATACACCCATCCTTTACACAACATGGACCACCTCCCATTGCTGGAAATAAATGACATTATTTTTCCTTATGTGCTCTTCAGGCTGAAATTATTATAAAGCAGGGACACATAAGAAATATATCACACCTGTACTCCACCCTGCAACTCTGTCCCAAAATACACACATTTCACACACTCCACTTTCCTTCCAAAGAAGGTTAATGTTACGTTATATTATATTACAGTTTTTTCAATTGCTAACATACTTTTGTCCAATCTGTTTTCAAAATTCTATACACAATCAGCACAACATCCGTCTGTTGTGACCATACCATTAACACAATTCATGTCGTTTCTAAAATGCTTACATTTTCTTTTCACACAAGCTTACCCCAAACCAAAATCATGGATCTTTCTGATCTTATTTACAAATGCTTAAACACAGCAAGTCAGAAATTAATCTTTAAATATAGTACAAAACCTCTACTTCTGCAACTACAGCAGCTCAAAAGTATTAAAAAACAAATACTGAAACAATTGATAAGCAATTTTAATTAGCAGATCACTGAAATATTGAGAAATAGTAGATTCCAATCTCAGTTGGAGGCATAGTCAGGTGTTGAAGTTATGGACACACAGTAAAATACGACTCTTTGAATCGGATTTGTTCAGTGTGGATGCAGAACAACACAGAGGAGCAGAGAGAGAAAGAATAATTATGTCTGGGTAAGGGAGAGGAATAGATGAAGGAGGAGAGGAGTAGTTGGATCAGGACAAGGGAGAAGAATACGGAGAGGAGGAAGATTGTGTGCTGGATTGTACATCTCTATGCTTTGCTGTGTTAAGAGTTTAGAAAAAGTACTTTAAGTATTGGTAAACGCTTGTTAGCAATTGTAGAAAAAAAAAAAAAAAACTGTAATGGAACACAAGATGAGTACATTCTCAGCCAGGAAACTTTAACTGTGACTTTAACCAAACCATGACAGAATGGCCACAGACAGCCATAGCAGGCCAGTTTTCATTGCTTTGAGGTTATTAATTCTAATTTTCAAAAGTCAAACTTATATGTATTTCTATTCTCTACTATTTTGTTTCGATTTACTGTATATGTGCTTATAGGGGGTACATTTAGGTTACTTGTTATGTGTCTCATTAAAGTTTTGCTCTGCTATTACAGTTTTCAGTTGCTAACAATCATCAGCCAACACTGAAGCCACATTTTCAAAACTCTTCACACATTCAGTGAAACAGAAGTCTATGTGGACCAAACTGTTAATGATTTTTCATTAATTTTTCATTAATTTTTTAATTTTTCATTTAGTGATCCAACTCTTTTAAGTTGGAATTTTTTTAATCTCACAATTCTTTTTTTTTTCTTTTTTTTTTTTCTTGCAATTGTGAGTTTACATCTCACAATTCTGACTTCTTCCTCAGAATTGTGAGATATAAACTAGGAGAACTGAGAGTAAAAAAAGTCAGAATTGTGACATAAAAAGTTACAATTACCTTTTTTATTTTCTATTTATGGCAGAAATAAGCTTTCATTGGTTACACATATGTAAGGGGGAAAAGCATAGAGATGTACAATCCAGCACACAATCTTCCTCCTCTCCCGTACCTCTTCTTCTCCCTTGTACTGATCCAACTACTCCTCTCCTCCTTCATCTATTCCTCTCTCTTACCCAGACATAATTATTTTTTCTCTCTCTGTTCCTCTGTGTTGTTCTGCATCCACACTGAACAAATCCGATTCAGAGTCGTATTTTACTGTGTCCATGTAATGACAAGAACTTCGACACCTGACTATGTCTCCTGAGATTGGTATCTGCTATTTCTCAATATTTTAGTAATCTGCTCATTAAAAATGCTTATCAATTGTTTCAGTATTTGTTTTATATATTTTTCAATACTTTTGAGCTGCTGTTGTTGCGGATGTAGAGGTTTTATACTATATTCAAAGACTGGAACATTAGGTCCTCATTTCTGACTTGCTGTGTTTAAGCATTTGTAAATAAGATCAGAAAGATCCATGATTTTGGTATTGGGTAAGCTTGTGTGAAAAGAAAATTTAAGCCTTTTAGAAACATGTTACAGTTTTTCTCAATCGATTTGACACATCTCTCCAAACTCAGATCACTGTTCTCAAAACAGTTTGTAACACTTTGTAATTGTCCTAAACAGTTTGTACGTTTTCCTTCATTTAACACAAATTGCAAATCATGTGAATAATTTTCTCAAAACACTACACACAAACTTCTCAAATAGTTAATATATCCAACCGAAACTTTAATAAATCAAGAAAAAAAACGATCACAGCTTTTTTATTGGTTTTACACAATTCACAAACATTTCTGTACTATTTGTCCAAACACAACAAACAAAACTCTAGAATTTGTCATATTATCAAATGCACTTGGTATGTTTTCAATTAGCCTCAAACTGATATCTGCTTGATTAATACTACACACAACAGAGGAAATTCAGTTTTCCCAAATGTTCACGCATTTATCACAATTGCATTATGTAATAGGGAAAATATAAAAGGGAAAGTATACATAGAGCAAGAAAATATGCAAGAGAAGAAGGAAATAAAGAGGTGTAAGCATAAAGGTGGTGGTGTGTGTAATGAGAAGGAAAGGAAGAGTGGAACATAGAAGGAGATCATATGAGCAGAGAGGAGGAAGTAAAAAAGGAGGATTGGAGAAGAGCTGACATTGGAGGGCATTGGTGTAGTGGAAAGAGCAAGAGGAGAAATTGTAAGAAGACATGGACATAGTGAAAGTGGACAGCAGGGTGGAAGGGGAGGGAGGAGAGATGGTTCAGTGGTTCTTAATCCTGGACCTGGGGAGCACTATCTGAAGATATGGGGGATTTTGGATTCAGCCCCCAAATTTTATTTTATTTTTTGTAAGAAATTCAAGATATACTTTGGCATAATGTTATGTTTGAATATACATATAAACAAATTTTATAAATATCTGTAGTTTTAAAGTTGTTGAGATAATTGAAAAACTTTTGCTCTGCAATTTGTATGTTCTCAAATGTCAGGGTGGAACAACTGCAAATATTTTATTATCAACTGACAAGGTGATAACGTTAAGCCTGATACTGTAATGCAACATCCAGAGGACGCCAATAGATCATAGTGGCAGAGTGAAAAGGGTTGTAGATATCTCTCAAATACTGATAAAAACAGCTCAACATTTCATGCTAATTTCAGTTAATTTCATGTATACCCATATATTTAGATATATATTTACAAATATTTGGTTATACCACCTGACAAAAAAAAAAAAAATGAATTGAAACATTGTTCATGACTCAAAAATATGCATCAGTTTTTAAAGATTTTTTCAAAATACCATTTTGAAGCTTTATTTGCTCAAAGACCCATATAACAAAACCTGTTGGAAAAACATTACAATAAACTTGAATTTTCGTTAGTGTATTTTTACATACACAGCTGAAAACGTTCTACAATCAATAGACAATACACCTGTAGTTTTGATGCTAGTATTTACTTTCAATAAATGCATTACCATAAAAAAATGCAGTGTTTTATTTTGCAGTAAAGTTGAACTGTTTGGCAAATGTTAGAGTGTGTTTAGATCACTGTGTTAACTGTTTTGAGAGCAGGTACATTACTTTGGAGAAATGTGTCAAATCGATTGAGAAAAACGTCTCAGGTTACGTATGTAACCATGGTTCCCTGAGAACAGGGAACGAGACACTGCGTTTGAACGCATATGGGAAACGCCATCACGTGAACCGGTGTCTGAAAACAATTATCGAACCTCACCAATCCTATTGGCCGGCAACAGCCTATGACGTCATCATAGACACAACCCGGAAGTATAAAGGAGCGCCTAGAGAAGCAGTCAGTACCTTATCGTCTGAAGGGACTGTTCAGCAGGCAGCCCCGATGCATGGCAGGTAATGCAGTGTCTAGTTCCCTGTTCTCAGGGAACCATGGTTACATACGTAACCTGAGAAGTTCCCTTTCAAAAGGGAACTCAACACTGCGTTTGAACGCATATGGGGAACGATATACCCACGCCGCCATGTTGAGGGGAGTGCATGCCAAAGATGGCTAGACAAATGTCAGAACTAGTAATTTCAACTGAAATCCCAGAACCACTCCCCCTACGGGTCATACATAGGCTGTCAGTGACAGCATTCCCTATGGCCAACAGCCCAAGCTATAAGCCTCAAAGAGGCCTTCCACAGAAGGCCTACCAAGGCCACTCAAAGGCTTCTGGGACCAAACTTCTTTTCAGAGAAAAGAGGGTACCTCTAAGGGAATGTGGCCAGGGGGCCCGAAGGAACCCTAGCCAGTCACTTGTCAGGGGAATGTACTCGCCCTGATTACCACCAGGGAGGCCGACCTGGTCTCACAGAAACCTAGTCTTGGCCAACGACCTGTCTGAACACAGAGTCTCAATTCAGATTCTTCAGAGAAGATATCCAGTAAGAATGACTGCAAGAGGCAGTAACCAACTCAGACCAGAACGTAGAGACGGGCATCCTGGAGAGCAAGACTCAGCTTAGCGCTTTTTACCCTTACCAATGAGAGGAGTAACACTCTGCTCAATCCTAGGATCTACTCAGCACCTGATTATTTGCACTGAGAAGGCTGTGCACTCTAGAGGGACCCAAACAAGGGGAGTACAGCCAGCCTAGGGGCTGATCTTAAATAGGGAGGCCTCAGAGAGGCCTTCAACCACTGACCAGACTTAGGGAGCTAAGTACTATGCAGAACAACCTTCAAGCGAAGGGAGTACTGGGCTCAACCTAACAGATAAACCGTACTGTATGCACGAATTCATGGAGGCCCAAGAGGGGGCCTACAAAATGACGTAGTTCTACATCGTGTAGAAATATATATCACAGTAACCTTGCAAAAGGCCAAACATGTGAAACTACATGCTTAATCTGCTTAAAAGACACCCAGATGTGGGGGGAATAGCTTAAAGGGCGGCCTGTGAAGGCCTCACACCTAAAGCAGCTTAATTGCTGGTAAAGCAAGAACCCACAAACATGGGAACTCGTTCTGATTGAAACGAGTTAAACTTAGCAGAAAAGACTGTAGAGTGCCCACATAACAATCTACCTCAACACAATCCGACAAGCAGTGTACTCAGTAAAACACCTTTTACTCTTTAAACAAGAGGAGTACAGACTTACGCCATCATGTTCTGAAGGAGGCCCAAAGAAGGGCCTACGACTCCAGAAAGACACGTGGCGTCAGCTCGTGGCAGTGTCTAAGCTCTAAGGGAGCCAAATATGAAAACCAAACTTTCCAGTGAGGTTAAATACTCAGCCTGAGCTGAGTACAGGCAATGTACTCAGTAAAACACCTTTTACTCTCTAAGCAAAAGGAGTACAAAATACGCCACTCTGCTTTAAAAGAGGCCTGAACAGGGCTTACTATTGCAGAAATAGTGGCAGTGTCTAAGCTCAAAGAAGCCAATCTGAGAACCAAACTATCCAGTGAGGTTAACTCGGCCTGAGCTAATTTTATGCCAGGCAATGTACTCAGTAAAAACACTTTTTACTCTTTTAAGCAAAAGGAGTACAGATCTACGCCATCATGTTCTTGAAGGAGGCCCAGCCAGGGCCTACAAGGGAGCGTAATCTGAGAACCAAACAGTCAAGTGAGGTTGCCTAACTTAACTCAACCTGAGCTTAAATCTACACATTCCAACAGGCAAAGTACTCAGTAAAAAAACACTTTTTAACCCTTACATTAAGGGGAGTACAAAGGATATACGCCACCATGCTGAAAGGAGGCCAGTGCCGGCCTACTACTCCAATGATCATGGGCATAAAGCTGTGATAGTGCTAGTTTTAAGTGAGCAAACTCTAATTAAACATCTATCAACAAAACTTGTGATACAACAAGGGATTGTACTCTGAAGGAGGCCGAAGACAAAGCCTACTACTCCAACAACAAAATAAATCTTGTGGCAGTGTTACACTCTAAAATGGAGCTACATAGGAAACAAACTGTATAGAGAGGTTCCCTAAATAAACTCAACCTGAGCTATGCATTCCAACAGGCCATATACTCAGTAAAAAACAATTTTTACCCTTACAGCAAGGGGAGTACAGACTTAGTCACCATGCTCTGAAGGAGGCCAGAACAAAGCCTACTACTACAGAAACAGGTGCTAACCTGTGGCAGCAATAGAGTTATTGGGCTCACATCGTGTAGGGCAAAATATAGAACTGAAGGATTAACAACCCTGAGAAACAGACCCTGCCCCTGATCCAAATCCTTCAGCAGGTCAGCCTGGTAAGCTTGTAACACCGCCATGGTGTGTAAAGCAGCACCAGCCTGATCCGCTGCTGCGTATGCCCTGCCATTCAAACGAAAAGTCATCTTAAGGGGCTTGGAAGGCAGGACCAGAGCTTTCAGTGTCAGGGCCCACCCTGTGACGAGATAGTTTGCAAACGTCTCGTCAATAGGGGGCATCGACACATACCCATGCCGGCTCAATCCCTCAACATCAGCGAAATTGGCTCGCTGATGCTGGTGAATACGAGCCGAATATGGGTTCTTCCATGCCTTCTCGATCTTAACATGTAGATCAGGAAGGAATGGAAGGCTCACGGGGGCTGTCGGGTTATGGCCAGAAAGGAACCACTCGTCAAGCCGTCCGCGTGCGGCCCCTCTCTTAACATGTTCCTAAGGCAGCTGCAGTCTGCCAGAAGCGTGCTCAATTTCCTCAAGCAGCTCCGCATACGCAGGGCAGGGAGGCTTTGAAGAAGATTCAGCAGGCTCGCCCACTTCCTCATCAACCGCCATCTCCTGCTCTCTTGGGCTCAATGCCAGAAGAGCACTCACTGCTGGATCTGATGATGTCAACGAGAGGACATCATCATCGTTTAGCAGCTCACCCTCGTCAGCCTCTGGGGGTTGAGAGAGATTTACACCTCTCTCAAACTCCTCAGCGAGCTCCACCTGAGAACCCCATGATTTCAGCCGCCGCTCTGCCTCAGCACGAGCGGGACCAGAACCACCAGGCACAGATGCCGGCCCCTCTTCCCTCGAGAAGAGGGCCTGGCGCGAGCGGAGCGTCTTCATAGAAAGACGCTCTCCCAGACAGAAAACGCACAGATTGTGTGTGTCATCAAGTGTCAAAAATCTGGGACACGGATCCACACACTTCCTGAAACGTTTGCTAGACATAGTTTGAATATTCTTACCAGATTCGAAGAATCGCGATCAGACAAAACAGTCCCTGAAGACGAAAAAGATACTGACTGCTTCTCTAGGCACTCCTTTTATACTTCCTGGTCGCGTCTATGATGACGTCATAGGCTGTTGCCGGCCAATATGATTGGTGAGGTTCGATAATTGTTTTCAGACACCGGTTCACGTGATGGCGTTCCCCATATGTGTTCAAACTCAGGGTTGAGTTCCCTTTCGAAAGGGAACTGTAATTGATTTTGTGTGAAAACGACATGAATTGTGTTTGTGGTATGGTCACAACAGACAGATGTTGTGCTAATTGTGTTTAGAGTTTTGAAAATGTGACTACAGATTGGACAAAGGTATGTTAGCAATTAAAAAAAACTGTAAATAGTAATTATTAACACAACTAATAACAATTTCAGCTGAAAGCTGACCCAGGTGTCCTATTTTCAGTCTCCCTTACAGTAGTAAATTTTCGACGAAGTGGGTTACTATATACAGGGGTAAAGAATATGTAGTTCAGTCATGAATTATTTGCTTTATTTTACCAATAACACATTTATTTGCAAGCAGCCGTTCTGGGCTATTATCTTTGTCGTTGACTCACCATAGGATTTAACAAATGAGATAACAGTGAAATGAGACACCAGCAAGAAAAAATCAGGAGATGTTCATCAGGTCACACAATGTGAGTAGACTTCATGTTATGCAGACAGGATAAAATGTTAATGATACTAATGCTCATGAAATTAATTGGTTATAATAATGGAATTTTAACAAAAAGGATAATACAGAAGTCTATGGAATTCTTGAATTTATATTGATATAAGAAGTCCATGCTTGATTTGAGTTGTGTAATTGAGCACTTTTCATCTCTTTTTTATTCTCTCTGTTGCTTTTGGGGCATGATTTATGAAGCAGAATCTAAAGACAGTAAGGATGTGGATGATCACCTGTCTTTTGTTCAGTTTGTGTCTGGGTAAGAAAGTGATCACTAAGGAAGTCAATAAGAATTCAAGCATAGTAACAGGAAAGAAAATGTAGAAATCAACAAAGCAGCAAAGTTTGCAGCTTTTGTATTCATTCATTCAATCAATCATTCAATCATTCATTCATTCGTTTTCATCAAATCATTTAATGTGCTTGTTCATTTAGCAGCAACAGAGAATGACAGAGACTTTAAGATGTGTGGAACATGGCGCCATGGCAGTGCACCCCGAAATCTGAATTATGATTTGAGAACAGGCTGTAAGCCAATTGAGATTTCTGCCAATGAGAGCACACTCTCTATTCAGGGCAGTATCACAGCAAAGTGCACACGATCCTCATCAATTCCTCTGAATTCAAACCCTCTTCAAAATCAAAGTGATTTCTGTGTGCTCTGGGAGCCGCTGCTGGACCTGCTGATAGTGGAGGTGAATGGAAAGAATCACACTCTGTGTGAACCAAGAGACCTTCAAGAAAACTGCTGCACTGACCTCTCACTAGGGAAGCAGAAAAATGCTGGTCTGTATGGTATTGTGAAAGGCAGCATCCATGGTGATATCATCACCAACAATGTCATGGAAAAATATACATTTGAAGGACAGTCAATCAACTGCAGTAAGTTTGATTTTGTCAAATCAAAAGTTACACTGAGTGAGATCACTTGTGAGTTTAGCATTTCTGAGCATGTGATCAGTTTGGTTTCAGTATATTTCATCTGTTTTCCCACTTACAGAGGAGAAGTTCTGTGATGAGGCTATAAGTCAGACGTCCAGAGGAGCAAAAATGTGAGCCAATCATCATTTGATTTTAATTTGGTAGTTTGACTAATACTTTAAAGTGTTATGAACTGATGTGGTCTATCATGCAGATATCACCTCTTCCGTCCTTGTAAAGTCAGGAAGGACATGAAAAACAGTGGTTGAGCCACAAACAGGAAGCTAAACACCCTGGCTGCAGTGGCTTTATTAGTAATATATTCACTTTTAATGCACTTTTAACCTCCAAGTGCATCAATAGATCTTTAATGCATTGATAACAACTTAAAAACTTGCACTTTTTTTAATCATGCTACTTTTGCTCCATTCATGTCTGAATGTGTAAGAATAACTTATAACTTATTAATACCTACAGAAAGTAACATTTGAGTATCTGTTGTAGTGTGATCAAGTCTAAATGTATGTGTTTGTGCATTTTCGCAGGATAGAGAATGTAGTGATGAAATCCAATACAACAGGTCGTGTGGATCTACCTTGTGCTCAATTCACATTCATTGACATGGAAGAGGCCTTCACAGGATGCAATTTCAATGTGCCAGTAAATGACATTGACATTTTCAGAAGCAGAAATTTGAAATAACGTTTTAGTCACAAGAAAGTCTCTTTCTAGCACATGAATGAATACAAAGTCACATTCAAGTCTTTGATAAATATATATGCTACATTTCAGGCCCAATGGAATGTAGCCACAAATACGATTCCTTCAGTTTATCTTCCCTCCAGCCTGAGATCAATATCTAGTAGAAAATCCAAAGTGATGTGTACTTACTACAAGGACCAGAAATTACTTCAGGTATGACAATATTTCTTAAGCAGAAATAAATCTGATTATTTAGCATTATTATTTAGCTTTTAGGTTACAACATACAGTATGCAGCTAAATACAGTATAATACAACAGTATTTGTGTTGTATAGGGGGGACCATCTGATTCAACTCTTCTAGATGATGTAGTTGGACTCTCTGTGCAGAATGAGATCATCCAAAACCTCCCAGAACCTGTCAGAATCCGGTTCCATCACTCTGCTCTCCCTGTAAGTCTGTTTCTTTGTACATCATCTGTTCTACAGTCACCATGTCTGTTTTAGTGTCATGCATGTGCTTATCATGCATAGATACCATGCATGAAATTTTATACTTACTGCTCTTAATACTTTTTTTTTACTCATTATGGTTTATTTTTTACTGCCTCTTATTTGCATATACAAAATAGCACGTCCCAGTGCCCTCCACTGTTTATAATTGTGTATTGTCATGTTTACTAAATCAGCGTAGGAGACTGACAGGGGAGAGAAGAAATTGTTGAATAAAATCATGATTTTTGTTTTGTTTTTGCACACAATAACTATAGTAGTCAACATCTGAAGTGGATCAAAAAAAGTTAATCAAAGTTGTCCTAAGAACTAAGTTGTCCTAAGAAGAAGGTTTTAGGACAACTTTGATGAAAGGCTTTGATCCACTTCAAATGTTGACTACTGTATTTTCGTCGCTTCATAACATTAGGTTGAACCACTGTAGTCACGTGGACTATTTAAACAATGTCTTTAATACTTTTCTGGACCTCAAAAGGTGCAGAAACCCTCGGATTTAATCTTAGAGGGTTAGTTCACCCAAAAATGAAAATTCTGTCATTTATTACTCACCCTCTTGTCGTTCCACGTCCATAAGACCTTCTTCGGAACACAAATTAAGATCTTTTTGATGAAGTCTGAGAGGAGTCACATGGAGTACTTTAATGATGTCTTTTTCCTACCTTCCTGAACCTTGGAGTGGTAGTTGCCTTGGATCTCTATGGAGATAAAGAAACCTCTCAGACTTCATCAAAAAGATCTTAATTTGTGTTTCGAAGATAAACGAAGGTCTTATGGATGTGGAACAACACAATAAGTGTGAGAAATAAATGACAGAAATTTCATTTTTGGGTGAACTAACCCTTTATTTGTGCAAATAACAAATAAATGCCTTTTGACTATTAAACATATTTTGATGTTTCTATTTAATTCCACAGTCTAACTACTCTAAACAATGTGTTTCATGGGTCATAAGAAAAGGTGTGCGCCGATCTTTAAGCTCAACTATTATCATTAAATAGGCATACTGATTATTCTTCTCTAACGCGTATTCTTTCTCTGCAGACAGTGAAGTAAACTGGAGATCAGAGGGTTGTGAGACAGTTATCATAACCTTAACAGAGATAGAGTGCCGTTGTAATCACTTCGCTTACTTCACTGTTCTTGTGGTGAGAAGCAATTTCATGAGCAAAGAAAAATATTAAAATAGCTAATAATTATATAAATTTACATATAATTCAATTCATTTATAATTCTAATTGTTTACTTTTTACTAGAATGTGTGTTTAGATTAATTGCTGCTAATATTTCTCATTAAGACCCAAAATGTGTAAATTAAATGACTTGAATTACTTCATAAATGGTATTTCTCTCTTTCTTGCTAATGTGTATATTATCAAGAGGATGTCAGTGCATAATGATTTACACCTTAGAAATGGATGGCATGTTTTGTCTCTTTCTCCATTGTTTTAGCGAGTGGAACAGAAGGCTACAGTTCGCCATCTAGAGGCGGTGACGTTCATTACCGCTGTGGGCTGTGCCGTGTCTTTAGTTAGCTGTTTGATTCTCTTCTATTGGCTCTGTAAACACAGGCAACTAAGAGTTCATTGGCTTATATGCAATGCTTATTCTTGCATGGCTATTGTGAATCTGCTCCATTGTTTATTTCTATTTATTTTGTATACTTTTACTTTCTATTGTTTTCTTTCCATTGGTTTTCCTGTTCTCCAGAGGAGGGAAAGATAAGTCCTTACTGGTTCATCATGGTCTGATGGTGGCAACATTTTTTTTGTGCCTGTGCTTCAGCCTCACCAGTACACTTGCAAACACTGAAAATGAAACCGTTTGTAAGATAACAGGAACTCTTTTGCACTACTCGCTGCTCAGCACCCTCTGCTGGATGACTGTGGAAATGTTTCACACGTTCTTGTTAGTGAGCTGTGTATTCACCTCAACACTTCCTCCATGGGTCTTTTACCTGGCAGGCTTTGGTGAGATAGTTAAATCATTAATTATGTCCTAAATGCCATTTAAACCAAAAAAAAAAAAAAAAACTGTTACATTTCCTCAATTTTAAATGAAGGTAAATAATTCTATACTCCTTTATACCTTTAGGTATCCCAGCTGTACTAGTTTGTAGATTGCTCTCTATAGGTGATTTTTATGGCTTAAGGACAATTATGCCAAGTGAAGATGCCACCAGTCTATATTTTATGTAAGCAGACTTACTTCGTAAGATGTAACCATGCAGTATGAATAATAATAATAATAATTATTAGATTTTTTTTTTTTTTAACTTAGGTGCTGGATGTTGGATTCTGACAGAAGCAGACTGGCCCATTACATCATTAATTTTGGCTTACTGGCAGTTGTGTTGAGCTCTGGTGCAGTCATGCTTTTCTTTGTGGCTACAAAGATACGAAATCGGCCTGAGAGGAAGAAAAACTGCATGGCTTTTCTCAGTATCTGGGGTCTCGCTTGTCTGTTTGGCACAACGTGGGGCCTCTTCAACTTTGTCCCTCTCTCAGAGGCCACCCTCTTCCTTTTCTGCATTATCAATTCCTGTCAAGGTGAGTTTTTTTTCTTCTTAATTAATACGTAATTATTACTTAAAACTACTCAAAAAAGATCAAATACTGGCCGTGTTAATTTTATTGTGTCAATGTGACATAATATAATCAATTAGGAACAGTAAGATGTGTTCCTGTAAGTCTTTCTTTGTAAGGTTGTTTCAGAAAGCTTGCGTGTAACTCATTAGATTCCTGTCAGATATGCAATCATACGAGTTAAGAAGCCATTTAGAGTTATAATTCTCAATCATTGATTATAATCTACTAATAATAATCAATGTTTTTGTATCTAAACAGGATGTTTTCTCATGCTGCGATACTATACTCTTGAACGGATGAAAAAGAGCTGTGAATTAAGTTTGGATGGGGGTACTGCAGGATCTGTTATGTTACAGTGCAGAGATGGGGAATGAGTGTTTGGACTGCTCTCATCCTGTAGGTCATAATATTGAATGTCTCAGATGACATTGTGCTCTAGAACACAGTCTAAGGATTTAAACATAAATTTAATTTACATACTGTATTTTTTAAAATCATCTTGTTTCTGCAATTTTTTGTGTTAATCTTCTGTATGTAATCTTTGACTTTGTATCTTTGACTTTGAAAAACATTTTTAACCATGTTTATTAATGTAGCAAAGTTAAATACTAATCTGACAATATTTGCAGTATACATTTTGAAAATATTTGCAGTATACATTTTGAAAATATTTTTAATAGAAATTGTATTTTTATATTTTAATGATATTTGCTGATTTTTAAAAAATATTTACAAAATATTTTCTAATATAAATTATATTTTTATATTTTAAGAGCTTTGATTCAATTCAATTCTATTCGATCTTTTAGTTACTTTTCTCTTTGTGGCACATATGCCTGGCTTGGATTTCTATTGCTTTTTGTGTGAAAAGAAACATCAAACTACCTATACAATTCATTTAAATGTTCAGTCAAAAAAAAAAAAAAAAAAAAAAGGACATTTATTGAAACTAACTTGCAAAAACTGACTTCCTTATGACATCACTTGATTGTCTTCATTTACACTCCTGGTCAGTTTCACATGATTGATGTTAATTACACCATATCGACAAGTCTTTTTTGTGTTATATGAGTGAGTTATTGTTCAATTCGCAACATCAAAATTAACCAAATGAAGTTGGCCTCAATCTTTAATTTTCCATTTCTTTAGAATAATTATCACTCAGTTTAATTTTCGATTCCACAAGTGTGTTTTGTTTCGTCCGAGTCTGATTTTTGAATAAACATAAAAAAACGACTCATTATTCTGTGTTTTCATTTACATAATTAGCGCTCGCGGTTGGATCGTACCAGTACCGCCGGGGGATGGTGTAACGCTTTGCAGTTCTTTGTTCAATTCGCACCATCAAAATGAATCAAATGAAAAGTTGAACTGAGCCGAGCTGTACCACGCAGTGGAAAAGCGCCATAACACACGCTGTCACCAAATTCAGTTCACACGTCAACGCTATTCTGCTGGTCATACTACAACATTTTGTTTGGTAAAATGTGCTTTTGCATAATCTTTATGATTTTTATTATATATAAAAAAATATTCAATAACTTCACTGTTATTAGAAAAAATATTCAATAAATTCACTGTTATTAGAAAAAATATTCAATAACTTTACTGTTATGCAGTGTAATGCCATCAAAAAAAAAAAAAAGTGCTTTTGCATAGCCTAATTGTTATGATTTTGTGAAAATGAAAATGATTTGGCTATAATTTTGTAAAAAGACATTTGTTCAAACTAAGTGTTGTAGCACAACCAGTGGGGGAGAGCATTGATATGTGAACTGAATTTGGTGACCGTACAGTGTTCCAGTGAAGTTACTGAATATTTTTAAATAAAAAAATAATAAAAATAATGCAAAAGGACGTTTTATCAAACCAAGTGTGTTTAAAGTACGACCAGTAGGAGACCATTGATGTTTAAACGGAATTTGGTGACAGTACAGTGTGTAACATTGAAGTTATTGACTATTTTTTTCGAGTAATAACGCTTTTCGGATTTTGCACTTTGCAGACGGTCCCTTTGGACTTGTCTCTCAAAGCTCGTATTGAGGAAAATTAGGTTGTGGCTCTTTGTCTACATTACTATGATTGGAAAGAGTTGTCATTTGTGTTTTAAAAAACGTTTAGCTCACGAGTTATTAATCCAGGAACTTTACTGAACTCCTCGAGTTCAAAGTAAAACTCTAAGAACCGCTCCATTACAGAGCTGACTGAAACACTGCCAGTGAGACTTTAAACAGGAAGTGTTTGTCCGGAAAAGCCTCAAAAGAACTATCCACAAGTTTCCTACGCCCCCGAGGCTTTGCGTCAAAAGTGGGAATATCTTCCGTTTCGAAGTAAACAAGCGGGACGTGACACTCATTCATTCAACTGCTGACAGTCATTCAAGATTTAGCGATCCAAACTTGTGAACGTTTGGCCTTTACTTAAAGACTTAAGATTCCAGCATCAATATTTGAACAATGTTTTACAATAAAAAATGTTAGAGTAACAGTAATTTATTAATTTATGTCAGGAGTTCACATCATATCATGGTGTATCTAACTGATATTTATATTGACTTCACAAGTTCTGCTTCTGCACTGCTGCTTACATTCGCCCGTAATGATGATTGACAGGACTGAATGTTTAGGCTCCTCCCAAACCTACGTTTGGATATAAAAAGAGAACACACCTATTCAGTTGCACCTGCTTCCATTTATTTACAATCACAAAAAGCAACTCCATATTAAGGCTTACACATTTAAAAAATATATTGATAAAATACCCTATGTTAAATACCCTAGCCTTTAGCATCGCATATGACAGTGGAAACGCGACTGGCTCTGGCACGCACGACACCAGTAGCATCAGTGACAGGTGAAGTACAGACAACGGGTTGTTCATGTATTGCAGGGCCAGGATGCTCTTGTAGTCATGCAGCACTTTTGTGGAAGGTCAGTAAACAGTATAAAGTGTTATATTATTATATTATATATTATACTATAGTATAAAGTAAAGTATATATTAGATAACTAATAAATGTACTAAACTGAAATGTTGTCCCTGAGCGCCGTAACGACATCTTTCATAAAGGTTTGCAACTTTACAAAGTAAACAATAATCCGAAAAACCCTTAGCCTCTTCGCTAATTAACACACAAAATACCATTGGTATGCTACTTCCGCCGCCTCACCGGAAGTTGTACCCAAGTTCTTTTTTACAGTAGCGCCCCCCGGAAACAGGTGGATAAAGAAGAGGAGAAATCTTTGCCGTCCCTCAGCACGTTGCCACTAGTGCTTCTCAATTCTTATTTGTGCATCCTCGTTTCCTCTCCTCGCTTCCTTTCCTTGCATCTTAGCTTCACCCCTTCAGGATGCGAGGGAAGGACACAAGGAAAAGAAGCGAGGACGGAAGAATCCCTTTATCGTCACTTCAAAGCGTCATCAGCTGCAGTGGCCGTAGCTGTATCCCTTCTAGTCTTTACCAGGATCTGCCCATATGTTGTTAAAGTTTGGATATTTAAAAAATATATATATAATATTAATAAAGCAAGATGCCCCGTTGAAATATGTGAGATGTAAAGTTTATTTAAAATGCAAAAGTAAAGCATACATTTAAATTATTGTGACAGATATGAAGGGGGAGGAGAATTTATATGTGCGTCAGGTTTTTCGACGAGAAAGACTTCCGCAAAGGATACACCTGTGTATCCTTGCTCATGACTCCTCAGGAAGCTTCCTCACTCCTCGATCCTCGCCTCCTCGCGGTGCAGTTAGAGAATTGAGATGTCCTTCAAGATGGCTGAGCTTGATCGTTTTCCGGGTCAAAGGATGGAGGACGGAGGAGCGAGGAAACGAGGAGGGATATTGAGAAGCACCCATAGTGTAGGGCAGGCGAATTATTGCATGGCCAGATGTGCCATAGTATTATACATAACGCTACAGCGCTCTGAATACATACACCCCACAGTCCAACCAATGTTTTGTTCATAGATGCGCAAGAGCTTTGGCCTCATTTGTAACTATTTCCATTGGTGGAGCAAATATAGACAAAGAAACTGGCAATACTGTCTCTAAAATGTAATGTACTCAATATCGACTTCTTATTTATGGAAGTATTGTATAAAATCAATATCACATTTGCAATTATGGTAGCTAAACTCAAGATCCAAAACAGTAATTTTACAGTAGCCCTAACAGAAGTAAATCCAATGGCACGCTGATTCATAATGCTCCGAAGCTTCCTGAAGCAGTGTTTTGAAATCGGCCATCACCATATAAGTCGTTTTTTTTTTTTTTTTTTTTTTTTTTTTTTTGGCGCACCAAAAATATTCTCATCGCTTTATAATATTATTATTGAACCACTGTACTCACATGAACTGATTTAAATATGTTTTTAGTACCTTTATGGATCTTGAGAGAGGAAATGTCATTGCTGGCTATGTAGGCCTCACAGAGCCATCGGATTTTAACAAAAATATCTTAATTTGTGTTCTGAAGATTAACAAAGGTCATGAGGGTGAGTAATAAATGACATTATTTTCATTTTTGGGTGAACTAACCCTTTAACTGCGATCCATTGCACACCTAATAATTAAAGAACACACTTATCATCATGATTGCTATCTTACCAGAGATGGAGAAAAATCCTACTCCAGTAAGTAAACGTGTCCCTGTGAACCGGTCCTCAAAAATGTTGGTACTCAAAAGCGCTTCCCTTTACAGTTTTTCTCGATTGCTTAAACACATTTCTTGAAACTATGCCTCATATTCTCAAAACAGTAAACACAAATCCATAACGTCTCACCCAATTCCCCAAACATCCTATTTTCAGGTCAAAATGAAGCTCTACACTCAAAACCATTCACTCTTGCTGAAAAACCAAACTTTGCCCTCAGACATCACACACAAACCTTCAAAACACACACACACTACAACATAGTCTTACACACTGGTGAGATAAATTCAAAACAATACTACAAAAAACAAAAACCAGTAATAAGTTGTGTTGCTTGTGGTTCTCCTCCTCAAGGAACTTTTTACATGATGATCGTATATACATTTGCACATTTTTTTATTCCTTAATGTACTGTACAGTACAATACACCAAACAACAAAAAAATATTCTGCCCCAGCATCACATCTTTGGTCTGGGACAGTCCAGAGAATCTCATCAACATCACAGGCTGTACTGGTCCTATCCAGGAAGCGGGGTGAAAATCCTCTTGCATGCCTGATCCACCCCTGGCATGCATCAACTTTAATGTCTAGTCAGGCTTCTTCCATTCCTTCGTCTCTGTGTCCTACAAAAATAGAAGTACTGATTACTGTAACGGTAACACATCCTTTTTACAAAATGGAAGCAGACAGAAACTCCATCTGTATGTAAGGCAATTTGATGCATGTGTTGTAACAGAGTACAGCACTCAAAAGTTACAGTAGAGTACACTGAGGTACACCTGCCTGTTTTCCTCCCTAAAGGTTCTTATGATCGAGGTGACGGTGAAGCAACTTAAGTTTGGCTGAACTCATTGCCCAGCCTCCCTCATAGTCATACAATGGACAAGGACATGGTCAACTAGTGGCACAAATTTCATCTGAGACTCCTTGTCTCCTCATCCTTGTCCTCCTCCTCTTCCTCTTCCTTCATCTCTTCCTCCACTCTTTACTGCTCTTGCTCATCCTCTTCCTCCTCCTCCTCCTCCTCTCTGGTGTCCTCGACCTTTTCAATCACGTCTCTCTGGATCCAAATCTGAATGAACTGACTCGGGCTCTTTTATCTATCTATTGAATGTTCTGATTGGTGTGTGATAAATTCTGACTCATAGTGTTTCTACGTGGGTAACTGTGTGCTAATTGAGCTCAAGCTGTGCTGACTTGAGTGAACAATATTGAATGCTAGTGCTTTCTAAATGACAACATGGTGAAGGCAATGAGAAATGAAGGGATTTGTGTGTAGAGTTTTGCAGAGATGGTTCAACAAATCTGATTCATGCGTCAAAACGGGAATAGTGTTTATAGTTTAGGGAAATGGGTGTGCTTTTTGATAAATGCCGTTATGGTTTTGAAATTTTAGTTCAAAAGCCTGGTTATAGTGTATAGAGAAAAACTGTAATGGGTATTCGCATAAAAACTCTGTAGATGATTCTTTCAGCTTTCTCTCTCCAGTGGTAGGATGCATTTTCTAAAGCACAATCACATGTGCTAATATTTTATATTATCCTGAGATTCCAATTGCTGTGTCATCAGTTTTGCTGCTTATGGTTTACTCTTGGATAAATGTGTGCTATTTGAGTTCACATTGTGACACTTTATTATATATAGTTTATTATATATATATATATATATATATATATATATATATATAGTTTATTATATATTATGTGTTTGTGTTTTATGAATAAGATCATGGTTAAATCTGGCATTTTGTGTAGAGTTTTGCAGAAATCATTAAGAAAATAGTATGTGTGTGACAACAGATGAAATGTGTTAAAAGTTTTGAGAAATGAATTTTTGTTTTGAGATCTGAATAAATGGTTTAGGAAATTGTGCCAACTGAATCATATGTATTAGCAATCTCGAAAAACTGTGATGGAAATGTCTAGCCTACTGCTCACTATGCTTTGGTACCACCTTATAATTTGATACATATAGCAGCACGGATGAAGTAAATTACATAAACAAAAATGTTGAAATGAATAAACTAAAATACTGAGAGCATGTTGAAACAGGCTGGTGATAGTGACCTCTAGTGGCTGTAAGTAGTGAAGCATATAACAAATCGACCTGCACTGGCCTATCAGGATATTATGTCTTTCTCTGTGTGCTCAAGGGAGGTGGATAGGAATGTTTTAATTCATGGTTTATCAAAATCACCGTTTGACTAATGTATCTGCTATCTTTTTGTTGCATTTCCTTCCTTCCTGTTAAGCATGTAAACTGCTCCAGTAAACACAGTTTACATGGGTGGGATAGAACTAGAAATTTGATAGTAGCATAATCCTTAAAGTTGTAGGACATTTAAAGCTATCAATGTCTTAAGAGGTTTCAGAATAGTGTGGCTCTACTTCAGTTCTATGTTGTCACTATAAATTAGCTGATATGTATGCAGTCAAATATATAATGTTTTTATTTGTTTGATCCAGTGAACACGCAGTAGTAAAATCAGATTAAGGCAACCCTGGCAACCTTTCACTCTAAGCTATTAATAAACCAGAATAATTCACCACTTACAACGCTGGCAGTGGCAGAAATGACCACAGCCCCCTTGGGACCAGATTTAAACAGCATGTGACAAGTCAATGAAATAACCATGGTGACAGTAGAATGACCAATTCCCAGTTGCAATCACAATGCGAGAACAGCTGATTCTGTCTTTGAATTAATTTTAATAATGCAGGGGTGAGTGTATCCATCTGTAGATGTTGGTTAACCCATCTGTCAGTTGACAGGGTAACCGACTGATGACCATAGAGCGTCATGATGCAGACATGATGCAGTCGCTGCTGCTGAGCAGACACCACAATGACACGCAAAGACCTCCTGACTTACCACAGCAGGATGAGGGAAAGAGAAAAGAAACAGAAAGCTAGAATATGTAAAAAGAGAAGCAGAATGGGGGGAAAATGCTTAGAAAAACAAGATACAGCATGAGGCTATAGTGGAACAGCATGTGTCATTGGTGTTGTGTGTCAATGGCAGGGAGTCAAAATGGTTTTGAAAAAAACTGGTGTAGGACTCAGAAACTGCTGATAAATTTTACAAATAATTGCAAAGAAATGGCAAATAATATTTAATTAAATGTGAAATTTTGAAGTAAAAACTGATATTTTCTTGTAAAACATACTATAAATATATAGTTATTTATTTTACAGTTTTTCTGAAATGCTAAAACACATTTAAACACATTTCCCATTTAGGGATGGCAACACTGTTTCAGGAAGCTTCGGAGCATAATGAATCAGCGTATCGAATCATGATTCGGATTGCGTGTCAAATTGCCAAACTGCTGAAATCATGTGACTTTGGCGCTCCGAACCGCTGATTCGACACGCTGATTCATTATGCTCCGAAGCTTCCTGAAGCAGTGTTTTGAAATCGGCCATCACTATATAAGTCGTTATTTATTTATTTTTTTGGCACACCAAAAATATTCTCGTCGCTTTATAATATTAATATTGAACCGCTGTACTCACATGAACTGATTTAAATACGTTTTTAGTAACTTACCTTTATGGATCTTGAGAGAGGAAATGTCATTGCTCCCTATGCAGGCCTCACGGAGCCATCGGATTTCATTACTGGATTCTTACTGTTTACTGGTGTGGAACGGCATGAGGGTGAGTAATAAATGACAGAATTTTCATTTTTGGGTGAACTAACTCTTTAAGCCTAATAGGCTTGCAAGGGGTGCAGTCAGTCGCCCCAGCTTCACCCCAACCTGGCGCATTAATCGCTGCAAATGTGTCTATTTACAATGTGATTTTGCAGCATTGAGTATTGTAGCCAAGCACATGCATTACTCTTGAAAATAATGGCCAATCAGAGGTTTTTAAGTAAGACTCAGCTCAATATCCCTCAAAACACTGAATAAGTTTCTTTCCTGTCATAAAAGTGTAGTAGACACATTGTAATTTAAATACTTATTTGAAAGACTTTGTGACTTTTCCTACTTTAGTACATAAAGTGCTGAACTTGGAGAGTGGAAATGGCTAATATAAGCCAATTAGTGCTTATCTGCCGCCATCTAGTGGTAGTTTTTTGTGTCTTTTTTTAGTTTTAAATAAAAGTGTTTGTTTTCCATCAAATGTTGGATTTCCTACATCATGAAACTTTCAGTTTTACAAATGGGGACAATCTCTGAAGGATGAATAAATAATGTTTTTTGTCATATTCAAAATAACATTTGAAGTGCTGGAATGTCCAGTTACATTGTGTTTCTTATTCAAATTATTTAATATCTTCAAGCCTAAAATCAACCCTTTATGCTGGGTAAATAAACAACCCAATCTGCTGAGTAAAATTAGCCCAACCAGTGTTCTGTCCTATTTTTACCCAGACCCTGGGCTAAAAACAACTCAAAATATACACATGTATGTGAAAGGAGAATGTAGGTGTGTGAGAGAGTATAAATATATGTATGTGAAAATAGAATAGACTGTGTGAGAGTGCCGGAATGAACTATGGCTTGTACGAACACATGTAGGTATGTGTGAGAGTATAAATATATGTATGTGAAAGTAGAATGTAAGTAGAATGTGTGAGAGTGCCAGAATGAATTATGGCTTGTACAAACACTCATATATACAGATACACACACAAATATAAATGCAATAGCTGCTGATAATACTGAGGAGCTTATATATGGATGCTGTGATTGGTGACGTATTCCTGTAGGTTGACGCGAGTCACCTGGGAGTCAGCTGATGCGAGCTTGACTGACGTGACCTGCCGGAACTGATGCTAACGCTGGGTTTTTGGATATATAGTTATTCAAAAACTAAAGCTCTTCTTTCATGAGCTCCCATGTACATTTCTGTACAAGACTGAAAGTAATTAACAGAGAGATGTTCACGGTAAACTCACGGTAAAATTCACGGTAAACACGAAAGCAAGATTGAAACCCAACTATTTATTTTTTTACTGTTAGCATTTGTGGTTGTGAATATTAGTGTATATATTAGTGTGAATATTAGTGTATGGTTTTGCAGATTTGGTGTGTAGTTCTGGTGTTTGAGTGTCAGGTTTCAGAAATTGTGTGACAAGTAAGGATTTTGTGTGTAAGCAGTTGAAAAAACTGTAATGTTATGAAGCGACAAGAATACTATTTGTGCTCAAAAACAAAAATAATGAATTCAACATCTCTTCTGTGTCATTCTCGTACGCTGTTTACGTCCAGCGCTTCTAGGTTCTACATCAGAACAGCAGCTCAGTATTGGCCGACACTGTTCATGTGAGCAGCATGACGCATGCGTTTGATCCGGCCAATAATGACTCAGCGTTCTGACGTAGAACCTGGAAGCGCTGAACGTAAACAGCATATGAGATTGACACCGAAGAGAAGAGATTGTTGAATAAAGTTGTTATTTTTATTTTGTTTTTGCGCACAAATAGTATTCTCGTCGCTTCATAATATTATGGTTGAACCACTGCAGTCACGTCGTCTGTTTTAACAATGTCTTTAGTACCTTTGTGGACCTTGAAAGTGGTCGTTAAATTGTTGTCTATTGAGGGGTCATAGCTCTTGAATTTCAACAGAAATATCTTAATTTGTGTTCCGAAGATGATCGAAGGTCTTACAGGTGTTGAACGACATAAGGGTGAGTAATAAATGGCAGAATTTTCATTTGTGGGTCAACTAACCCTTTAAACACAAAACCAAATTTTCAGACTACATTCAGAGACCCTCTGACTCTTCTGTCAAAATCAAACAATTGCCTCAAAACCATTTTATCTGTGATCAAAATCAAATAATGCTTTCAGATCACAGCCAGTCAAAATATAAACGCTACAGATCTTTCATTAGACATTACATCAGAAAATGGGGAACACATCATCCAAAACATGCATTTACAGAAAAAAAGTATATTGTAACATAAATTATCAGTAACATAAATTGATTTTGCAATTACGTAAAAAGTATAGTAATCGCAACTTACAGTAAGGTGAATAAATTGTGTACTGTATGCACTGCAAGTATATTATAGTATTGTACTGTATATTCTATTCTGAATGTCTGTATATTCAGCACTTGCATACTGTAAAAATACAGTAGTCCAACTGCAAAAGCCAAAAAGGTAAAAAATTAAAAAGCATGTTACAGCTTGCTGTAAAATATTAAAGCATGTTTGCATAGGCAAACAGTCTTGTACAGAACAGGAACATAGATATTTAACGTTTCAGAGTCCACAAATAAAACAACTGGTAGGTGTAGGACTAGTGAATTTGCTTGTCACCTCAACGTTATTTGCATTATCCAGTTATGCATTTTATGATGTGGGCTTGAACTTGTTTTCATTTTTGTGTCTGTGTTTGCCTATGAGTGCAGAACTCTTTCATGCTGGTACCCTTAATCTCTCTTTATAAACATCAATTTGGAGTTCCCCTGGACTGTGAGATCACCATGGATTTACACAGTGGGAGTCAGCGCTGCTTCACGACGGCTTAGAGAACCAACAAAAGAGCGGAACCACTGCCTTTGTTGGCTGGTTGCCGTCACTATATACCATCTGCACTAGCTGCCATCTGTTTCGTGCTGCTTTAGATTAGGCCAAAATAGAGGTAAACTGTATAGAGTGTACCAAAAATGTCTGAGTGTGCGCATTAGAATACCTCTTTGAGCTATGCACTGCTTTATTGCACAGAGGCAGAGCCATGGCGTGAAAATGCTGTGAACACATTGGACAGGGTTTCCTAATGCCATCGTAAAGCAGTATTGATACGTTGGAAAGTCCAATAAAACTGGCAACTTTGCAAACAAGATCCATAGTAAGATTCTTAACACAAAGACTGGAGCTGTGTGAAAAGCCTGTTCTTTTTTTCATCTTGCGTACAAGTTCAGACATGATTGCTGCAGTAGCAATTTGAAACCTCACTGAAAGGAGTTAATGTACTGTTGGGGAACAAGTTACACATTGTCTATAGCTTGACCATGAATATTAAATAGCAGAAGGGAAATTCTTAGTTCTTTTCAGGATGTGGTGACCAATTTAGAGATTTCAGTACTGTATGAAAACAAATTAAGAACATGTAGTCTATGACTTTGAACTAATATGGGTCAACACAGGGGAAAAAAGTACTTTTATAGTTTGCATTTAACATTTCACTGGGTTACACTATGATGACTCAGAGATCGGACAGATTAAAGATGACTTAGATCAGACAGATTATGTTTCTTTGTAATTGTGTATTACAATATATATGTGTATATATATATATATATATATACACACACACACACACACACACATAACCAGCTGCAATAAGAGACTTATAAAACACAATCAAACATGACCTCAGTGTAAATGTCTGACTCCATATTTATGGTCTTTCAGCATCAGTCTCCTAAAACAGAAAAGCCTTTGTCAGACTTTGGCCTTCATAAATGCTGTCGAAATAGCAGCTGAGACGCACAGGAAGCCAGGTGCTCTAACTGATCAACCGACAGCACACACACACACACACACAGAGAGAGATAGAGCTCTCCTTCTCCTACTTGTCCACTTCCACTACCTAGAAGTGGAATCTTATCAGCATTACGGCTTTATTGTAGGGTTTAATTTGTAACAAATTCCAAGATATAAGAGAGGTTGCCCTTGAAAAGAACATGTTGATAATAGTGAGAAAAGACCTGTTTTGCACTAGTTTGTCTCAGCTTTTTTTGTAAAGCAAAAATAAAGCCTGACAATGCAATCTATATAGCCAATGTTTACATGGCATCGCTCCTCCCTTTCTAAATATACCTGTACTGCCTGGCCGCAGATTTCTATGAAATAATCTTTCTGTAACTTCTATTTCGCAAATAAAGCACATAAACAGGGAACCATGTTACAATAGTTTATAATAGAGTGTTTCTATGAGATTGACTGTTGCTGGAGTGTTTCTATGAGACTGTTGAGTCAGTCTCAGTAGTAGACTACCTCCGCTTTCCTCATAACTAGAGTACTACACGATAATGTGACACGAGCTCCTTCAGTTCAGTAGGCTATTCACACGCTCTGAGAGTAACTGTGTGCGCGCGCCTGTGAGTGTGAAACTCACTTGCGTTTATCGCTCTTCCACTAGTTTTACATTACGCGTGTTTTGACATAGGCTATACTGTCCCACCGGGAATATTACTTCAAAATAACCAACGACCGTTTACGCGATTTTGCTGACCGTTTTCCGAAAACCAAGTGTTTTGCGTAGGCTACGAGAGGCAAGATAGCAAGTGTTCTTCGTTTGTGTATGAAAGGTAAGACAATTTCTCTAAATGTTTGCTAACGCACCAAACAGATGATCTCCAATCAGTCTATCTGTGAAGGTGTTTGAGTGTGAATTTTGTTTTCATACATTTTTTGATTCCATTTTGATTTTGATTCGATTCGAATTTTCTTACATGTGAAATGGGGGTGATTTGTACCCCGCCGTTAGTTTAGTTTAAACTGATTAGAAAATTATGAACCTATGTAGAGCTAGTAGTTGTCACACTTTTGACTTAAGTCAAACAACGAGCACCGATATTAAACGCTCTGTAAGTTGTCACAGTAGCCTAAGAACAATAAGTTCTGATAATAAAAATGTGACAGCTTGCCCCGGTCTGATATTTATGTACAATATCATTTTCAGTTTAACCCTTAAGTTAAAATCTACCTTCATTATAGCTGACCATTGCCATAATTGATGCTACAGTGCGGTTGTATTGTGTTCACTTCTTTAGAGCTATAACAAAATATTTTGATAGTGAAATTTTAGTTTAAAGGGTTGAATTCACAATAATCAGGTGCTTAAAGCAATATATGAATGCACTGCTAGAGGAAACACATTTGTGTTATCAAAACCTGAGATATAGCACTTGTTTGTTGTGACAACTAGCCCCCGTCTCCCGTCATTCTTTTGTAATCACATAAATGGGCTGGGTTTTCGTATTTTTCCTCGTGTTTTGCATGTGTTTGCAAGGACACTAACGAAAAAACTGTCAAAATGGCCCAAATCTGTTAAATTACTGTCAAATAAACCATGTTAAACAGCTTAAAGTAACACATTAACACATATTAGCATGCTATAACCTTTAACAGGGTTAGATTTGACCTGAGCTCACCTCAACCTCTATAAGATAAACATGCAGTTTTTCTGTTTTCTGCGTGCATTTCTCTCTATTACATGTTCATTTCAACATTTCACGCTTACTGCAGTAATATATGAGACAAGGATCTCCTTGGGGAAATTGGAGCACAGGTGGAGGAGCAGCACCCGCATATTTACTCCGGGCTATGAACATATCAAAGACACACAGAGACTGTGCTTTAGTGAAACCCTTGACAATCCTGTAACACCCCCCAGTCAGTCCACCTCAATAGAAAGGAATGCTCCCATTATCTGCTTTCTATAACTGACTGATTGAGCCTGTGACTACAACTGTCATATGCTTTCATTATTTCTGCAAATTCAAATTGAATTTAGCTTCATAAGAAATTTTCTTTAGTAATTGGTGGAATGCTTATTAAATTGCAGTCAAAGATGTTTTCATTTTAGCTTCTCTTTATGTCTTGTAGTGTGTCTTGGTTTTCCTGTCTGAACCACGATGGTTGATCTACGCAACTAAACAGAGATTTTTTTGTTGCTTTATTGCAACTTAACGGCAATGCAGTTGCCACTAAATTGTCTAAAGACCTTTGCCTTCAGTCCCTGCTATTTGTCAGTTCGGCTCAGAATGAAGCGAGCTGAAAGGCCTCTCTGGCACTGATGTTACAAAGGAAAAGCACAATAGCTTGACCTAGTTCATCTCAAAGTTCACATTCTTGTTCTGTGCGCGTTGTTAGCTTTGCTAGACACAACATGAGCCATGGAAATGCTGTAGAGAAACAAGTCTTCTGTGGTTTATCAGTCTTGAGACATATGTAGGACGTCAAAACAAGCTGAATCATTTCAAGAGATTTTATCAGAGCGAGGAAATTCAGGTGGCAGGAACGGAGACTCATGAGTTCAAGACAGAGATTATTAAAATTTCCACAGAGTCATTATAACTGAAAGAGAAAGTGTTATATGATGTTGAGTGGTTTATTTTTAGTAGCTGTTGAGTGGGAAATAACATAGTAAGGGTGAGAGAATTTTTTTATTCATTTGAGCAAAAATTCCTTTATTTGCCCAGTTTAAAACTGGCAACATGCTCTCTGTATAAATGGACTGCCCCAGCTTCCTTTCAGTGGTGCTTGGAGAGAAAAGGGACATTCTTTGATTGCTGTGAGGTCCACATAGCTGGAACAATGGCAGAGGGAGAGAGGGCCAGAAAGGGCGGAGGCATAGACGCACCCTTCTCAAACATTGCACAGAGGAACTGGGCACTCTCTGTACTTAATAGGCTGCTCTGTTATAGCCACATTGGGCTGTAATTTTTATACAGTGCATTGCTGACATATTTGGACAAATACATTTTTTTCAGAGATTGAAACTCTATAGAGTTGACCATTAAAGGGTTAGTTCACCCAAAAATGAAAATAATGTCATTTATTACTCACCCTCATGTCGTTCTACACCCGTAAGACCTTCGTTCATCTTCGGACATCTTCAACATCTTCATCTTCAACAATGCAATGATACAGTCGTTATTTGAAGAACTAGTTCCTGTCAAAAGGTGATTTATTCCATTTTAATCGGTAACGTAGACATCAGGTCAAAGGTTTAATATACACGGGCGAATCGTTGTCATTTAGGAATTAGATCATCTGGGTGATGAAATAGAGAACGCGATTATTTGTGCAGCTCTCTCTCTCTCAATCTCATTTCAATTCAGTTCAAAATTGCTTTATTGGCATGACTATAAATAATACAATATTGCCAAAGCTTGAAATACATATGTGTGTATATATATATATATATATATATATATATGTATGTATGTGTATATATACATAAAACAATAATAAAAAAAACATCAATATAATTGAATAAAATATTATCAAATATTAAAGCACTATCAAATATTAACATAACTTAAATTAACTTTGATTGACATTTGATACCACAGAGTTTTAACATATATACACGTATTGACTACTGAGGGTCACTGTGGTGGATAGTAGGGAAACACACTGAGGTCAAACACACATTCTCTCTCTCTCTCTCTCTCTCTCTCTCTCTCTCTCTCTCTCTCTCTCTCTCTCTCTCTCTCTCTCTCGACAAGATCATTGGATTCAGATGTCTACATGCCTAAATGCATTGAGTTGCTTCCATGTGATTGGCTGATTAGATAATTACAGCCGTAAAGCACTTTGAATTGCAATAAATAAAGTGTGCTTGATTGATTGATGTGTATCCCAAGTAGTTTGCATTGCAAAAACAATTTGTTGTTGGGGCCTGATAGTATCTGGTGGCCAGTGAGGGTGGAAAAACTATATTACCAATTGTCTAACCACATCAGAGGCAAGAAGATGGCAAATGTCTGTTATGTTGGGTGTTTTCGTTGTTAAAAGGTTTTTTGTTTACTCAACATTTTTTCCATTTTGAAAATTATTCCTTTTCAAAAAGTTTGTCAGAACACCTCATAGTGTCTAAAATGTGCAAAATTAAAAGGCAGCATGCCCTTAAACCCAAAAATATTTGTTGCTACAGTGTCAAAATTGTCTCACACATATTCCATTACACTGTGAGCACTGTTGCAGAATTGTGCACTAACTCAGTATGGCAAAAGGGAGCATATTATATACAGTATGCGCACATGTTTAGATTTATCGTTCTCTCTACTCAGATGGCAGCTTATGCATGCATGCATTTTCATAGCAGTTTAGTACGTCTAGAATAATAGTAGCAGCAGTGGTAAAGCACATGATGTAGTTTCGTCGTCAGACCAAATGGAGGATCTGCAGATGTTGTGTTTTGCATAATGTCTGCCACAACAGGTTGATGCATGTTTGTGCTCGAAGTCGGTAAATGCAGGAAAGCCACAGTGGTGTCTGATCTTAACTGTGTGCTACGTTCTCAACTGTTTGGCTCATATCTCTGAAAGATGTAAAGGTCAGCATGCAGAAAGGCGACATTTTAGATCAGCATTATATAAGTGAGAACTAGTGTTAAAGTATGTGTATCATTGACTCTATGGTTGTTATCTACAAGAAGGTTAGACTTTATTTGTGAAAACATCATACTGCACTGTTTAACTCTGTTGTCTTATTCTTAAGCCCATCATCTGGGTTTAAAGTCACCGTGAAATCAAAATGGACAATTCTTATTTTTTTATGGAATATTGCAGTATTTCTTATAAATTATTTGTGCACATCATTATTTTCTCAAAAGTCATGTGCCCTCTTTAATCTTTACTCAAAGTAACGTCTTCCCGAGCGACATCTCGTCTCTGATGATGTGTTTACTGGCGTGAGGGTGGGACAACCTGTCACTCACATGAGATCACAGCAATAGCAAACACAACAATCCAATCAATTCCTGATGGACACAATCAAGTCCCATCCTACTTTTTTTTTAGTTTGAGAATCCGTTTCACTTTCATCCGTTTCAATCTGAAATGATATTGTGGTATCTTTTTTGATTAATATTTACTCAATATTCTATTTTACATAACTTCTCGAATGCTTACCCACATTTACACACTTTTTTTAAACTGCAATATCACATTTTTCTGGTGTCTGATAGCCTCTCAGTGAAGTGAGAAAAAAACAGCTTCTTACACTTCTTATACTATTTTTCAGAAGTGACTTGTAGACTGCTGTGTGCCTCAGTGATCAGTGCTGACTCATTCACTGTCACTGGCTGTGAGTGTTTTGACACATTGAGACTGGCAGTGTATTATGATTCATTTTATTGCTCTTTGTCTTGACCATAAGGGCTCATGTATTACTACACAAAATGAAACAAAGATTGTGACACAGAGATGGCATCATATCTGTATGACTACAATAGCCCCTATGCTGCAATAGAAAGTCTGTTCTCATGGATAAGAGATGACAGTTTCAGCCTAGCATGTATCAGTATGTATTTTTACCCTTGCATGTATGTGTTCTCATTGATAAGAGTCCAGGAATTGACGTGTTACTAGATAACTGCCTCTTTGTCTCATGAATAATGTGTTTGTAAAGAGGAAATTAGTTTTTTTTACTTCCACACAGATAATGCAGACATGTATCTTTTACTAAAAACTAGGTGGTAAGAGGAAGGAACAGCCAAGATATTGATAACATGATTTCCTATTCATATAAGAAGGCCTTGCATGGCTCTACTGAGTTATGTCATAGTGCATTTTTCTCTAACTGAGTTCTCTGTTGCTCTTCAGGCATCATCTATGAGCTACAATGAAGCAGAACCCAAAGACTGTAAGGATGTGGATGATCATCTGTCATTTGTTCAGCTTGGGTCTAGGTAAGTAGGCGATCACCAAGGAAGTGAAATTATGTACTAGTTGCATATTGATGATGGATTACTGTTAGCATCTTGTTTAAAGCTGCAGTCCGTAACTTTTTTTGGTTAAAAATGATCCAAAATCAATTATTGAGCAAGTACATAACCAGGCATTGTATAAAAATACACATAGTCACGCAATGCTGATGTCGTTAACATTAACAATTTGAGAACAAAGTATAACAACAATAATCATTTGCACGTTTTGATGTGATATGAGATAAGCGATTGTTAGATTTAAACACCATTGGCAGCGTGATTTATTGTAATGCTTTTTTTTCTCAGTTGGTCAGAACAAAAGCGGCAGATTTGTTACTTGTTCAGATGACATTTTCTGGTGAAAATTCTTATTACCTTAAAATTCTGATGGTCATGCTTCCAAGATGTAGAATCTGTGATTCCGAAGTACAGTATCCACACCGGTGTGGTGACTGACAGCCACACATTCTCCTAGACATTAGATTAATCCGCGCCGTGCCAATGCACAACCCACGTAAATACTAATTCCGGAAATTATTAACGGCATTTTGCAGGTTTCAAACAGAAATGGCAACAAAGAGGCAAAACTTACGGTCTGCATCTTTAATGAATCTATTTTTTAGAAAGAAAATGCACACTTGATTAGTGCAAAAATGAAATATTTTGGATAGTTTGTTAGAAATACTTTTAGAATTCAAATCAATATATTTTGCAGATAACATTTATTTATATTAATTTTATTTACTTATTTACCATATTTTGTTCATTTAGCAGCAACAGAGAATGACAGAGACTTTAAGATGTGTGGAACATGGCGCCATGGCAGTGCACCCCGAAATCTGAATTATGATTTGAGAACAGGCTGTAAGCCAATTGAGATTTCTGCCAATGAGAGCACACTCTCTATTCGGGGCAGTATCACAGCAAAGTGCACACGATCCTCATCAATTCCTCTGAATTCAAACCCTCTTCAAAATCAAAGTGATTTCTGTGTGCTCTGGGAGCCGCTGCTGGACCTGCTGATAGTGGAGGTGAATGGAAAGAATCACACTCTGTGTGAACCAAGAGACCTTCAAGAAAACTGCTGCACTGACCTCTCACTAGGGAATCAGAAAAATGCTGGTCTGTATGGTATTGTGAAAGGCAGCATCCATGGTGATATCATCACCAACAATGTCATGGAAATATATACATTTGAAGGACAGTCAATCAACTGCAGTAAGTTTGATTTTGTCAAATCAAAAGTTACACTAAGTGAGATCACTTGTGAGTTTAGCATTTCTGAGCATGTGATCAGTTTGGTTTCAGTATATTTCATCTGTTTTCCCACTTACAGAGGAGAAGTTCTGTGTTGAGGCTGAAAGTCAGACTTCCAGAGGAGCAAACATGTGAGCCAATCATCATTTTATTTTAGATTAGTAATAGTTTCACTATTACTTTAAAATGTGATGAACTGATGTGGTCTATCGTGCAGATTGCAAGAGGTGATGTTTTGCATGCTTATAAGAGAACAATGATGAAGTCGGAGTGAAAAACAGAGGTTGAGCCGCAAACAGGAAGCTAAACCCATGCCTACAATAGTTTTCTAATTTATATGCTTAAGGCATGGGCAGCCAAGTGCATCATTGAATTTTTAATACATTTATCACATCTTCAACATTTTATTTATTACAATACATCCCATTTATTGTGCATCTTATTAAAATGTTTAAATGAGTATTGTCTTATGCATACTGTGTTTAGTGCAGAAATGGGTGTACATATTGTGTGGTGTTTACTGTGGTTTATATTGTAACCATAACTCGTACACACCCTCCACAGTAAAATACTATAAATAAACTTATTTCTTTGAATGGAAATGGTGGTGATATTGTGGCATTGATGCAGTTTGGGTTCATGTGAATTCATATGAATCAGTGCAGACAGAATGCCTTTTCTATGCTTTATATTATATTAGCTGTTGTTATTCTTTTAATAATCGTATTCTAAAATAAATTTGAGGATGTGATAATGGAGTCAGACAAAAGTAAATTGGAACTACTTTGCCACACTGAAAAGACCGAACATGCAGGAAACCATCACCCACTCTATTGGAAACCGTCGTTGGGCGGGCCTTACAATGTGAATAAGTAATAGTAACTTATAATAACAACAGTATTATTTACTGTTGGTATTACAAGTTATTATTACTTATTCACATGATTATTCAACATGATTATTAAAAGTATATACATTTGTATATATGTTGTAGTGTGATCATGTCATAATACATGTTTTTGCGTGTTTGCAGGATAGAGAATGTAGTGATGAAATCCAATACAACAGGCCATGTGGATCTACCTTGTGCTCAGAGCACAGTCATTGAGATAAAAGAGGGCTTCACAGGACTTAATTTACCAGTAAATGATATTCACATTTTATAAGCAGAGTTCAAATAACTTTTTGAATCACAGAAAGGTCTTTTTCTTGCATATGAATAAATATGTGTTGCATTCCAGGCCCCTAAAACTAAAGCACCCTCCATTTATCTTCCCTCCTGCCTGAAATCAGCATCAAAGAGCAAATCCAAAGTGGTGTGTACTTACTACAAGGACAAGAAATTATTTCAGGTAAGACAATATTTGTCAAGCAGAAATAAATCATGTGGAGCTATGTATAGTATGATACAACAGTACTTGTGTTGTATAGGGGGGACCGTCTGATTCAACTCTTCTGGATGATGTAGTTGGAATCTCTGTGGAAAATGAGATCATCAGAAACCTCTCAGAACCTGTCAGAATCACGTTTCACCACCTTCCCTTTCCAGTAAGTTTGAGCATGTTCATTTGTGTGTGTGTTTTTCATACTTTTTCATGTTACACCATATTTATTATGGTGGTAAAGTGCTATTCATAAGCTTATCTACAACTGTGGCTCACATCATTTTCTACCGAGTAGACAAGGGGTGTGTTCACACTTGACAGCTTTGGTCTGATAAAATCAAACTCTGGTGCGAGTGCGTTTCATGCTGTGAGTGCTGCCATCTGAACCGTGGTGCACAGCAAACAAACAGACAGGGCTCGGTCTGCTTCCAAATGAACTCTGGTGCAGTTTAAGTAAAATATAATCGCAACACAGACCAAAGGCATCTAAACGAACCAAAAACAGGACGGAATGTAATAAGATGCAACCCTATAAAGGACAGAATGCTTAAGCATACCTGGATCTTTGTGTGATAGGAGCTATGTTGCCCATTAGGCCTACAGTTCGTTTCAGGCACTGAACCACTGTCTTTTGACTCCTTTACACAAACACAACAAGAGCATTTAGCCCAGCATACAGCAAGTTTCATTCTAAAAAATATGTCATAAAAGTTTTATGTCATAAAAATTTTCTTTTTTGGTCAGGAAAAACAAACAAACAAGAGAACTGAACTACAAGTGTGAACATACCCTAAATGTCTTCGCAATTGATATAATGAATCTCCAAACAGTACTGTATGTGCCAAACTACTCTCTTCCTATCCTCTTCTCTTTCATTCCACAGGCTAACTGTTCTAGAAAATGTGTTTCATGGGACACAAGAATAGGTGTGCTCAAGCCTTCATGTTCATAAATACATCATCAATAATTATTTGACACCAAGCAAATGTTTAAGCAATTACTGATTGTACTTCTCTGCAGACAATGAAGTGAAATGGAAAGGCGACGGTTGTAAAACGTATAACATCAATGAAAGAGAGACAGAATGTCGATGTAATCACCTTACATACTTTGCTATTCTTGTGGTGAGTAGCAGGTTTACCAAGAAAATTAAGTTAAAAAAGTGTGTTTTGCTCATTGCTGGTAATATTTTACACTGAGAGCCAGACTTAATGAAGAAAAGGTGTTTCTCTTATCCTTATGAATTTGCATAGCCATTGGGAGAGTGTAACAGATTAAATCATAGAAATGGAATAATGCATACCATGTCATGTCTATTTTTCTTCAATGCTTTAGCAAGTGGAACAGAAGGCAACAGTTCGCCATCTAGAGGCTCTGACGTTCATTACCGCTGTGGGCTGTGCCGTGTCTTTAGTTAGCTGTTTGGTTCTCTTCTATTGGCTCTGTAAACGCAGGTAACTATTACTTCATTGACTTGGAATTTATTACACTATCACGAATAAAAAAAAAAAAGCTTGTTCAATGAATCTATTTTGAATCTCACCCCCATTGTTGTTTGTCTTGTTTTTTGTCTTGTTTTGTCTCTGCATTCCAGAACAGGGAAGAAAAACCAGACATCACTGGTGCACCGTGGTCTGGTGGTGGCAATATTTCTTTTGTGCTTCTTCTTCATTCTTACCGGTACAGTGGCCAATGTTGAAAATAAAACAGCTTGTTACATAACAGGATCTCTTCTGCATTACTCGTTGCTTAGCACCCTCTGCTGGATGGCTATGGAAGTGTTTCATACATTCTTGTTAGTCCGCAAGGTGTTCAGCTCAAATATTCCTCCATGGGTCTTTTACTTGGGGGGATTTGGTGAGTATAAACATGAATTTATTTATTCGTTTACTTATTTATTTAAAAACAAGCAGAAATTGTATTTTCATGTATCTTTAGGAGTATTTATATGAATTTAAATGTAGTAATTAACTTTTTATATAACAATTATTTTCTCCATTTATAGGTCTCCCAGCTCTGCCAGTCATCATACTGCTCTCAATAGGGGATATTTATGGCGAAAGGAAGATTGTACCAAGTGGAAATATCACCGGTCCTTACCTCATGTAAGAAGACATATTTTATCATGAAAATGTCATGAAAATCTGACTTTTTCCGTGTTTAAGTGCTATAATCTGGTTCCCGGTGCATCTACCAACGTGAAAAAGGACAACCCAGTAACTTTGTTTTGGCAAGCCTTAAAGGATTAGTTCACTTTCAAATTAAAATTAGCCCAAGCTTTATTCACCCTCAAGCCATCCTAGGTGTATATGACTTTCTTCTTTCTGATGAACACAATCGGAGAAATATTAATAAATATCCTAACGCATCCAAGCTTATAATGGCAATGAACGGGACCAATGAGTATGAGCTGAAGAAAGTGTCTCCATCCACATCCATACATTTTAAAAATACTCCACACGGCTCCAGGGGGATAATAAAGGCCTTCTGAAGCAAAGCGATGTGTTTGTGTAAAAAAAATATCCATATTTAACAAGTTATGAAGTAAAATATGTAGCTTCCGCCAGACCGCCTTCCGTATTCAAGAAAGTGTAACTGGCGTCATGTCAGTTACACTTTTTCATAAGTTGAATAGGGAAGGTGTAGGATGTAGCGTAAGCTTTGTGAACTGCAAGAGTTTTACACTTTCTTCTTACGTTGAATACGGAAGGCGGTCTGGTGGAAGCTAGATATTTTACTTCATATCATGTTTAAATATGGGTATTTTTTTTACACAAATGCATTGCTTCTCTTCAGAAGGCTTTTATTAACCGTGTGGAGTACACATTTATGATGGAAGGATGTGGATGGAAGCACTTTCTTCAGCTCTTACTCATTGAACCCTATCACTGCCATTATAAGCTCGGATGCGTCAGGATATTTATTAATATTTCTCCGATTATGTTCATCAGAAAGAAGAAAGTCATATACACCTAGGATGGCTTTAAGGTGAGTAAAGCTTGGGCTAATTTTCATCTGAAAGTGAACTAATCATTTAATCTGCAAGCATGTGAAAAAACGAGCCGCTCAGATTTTGCTCCCCTTGTGACATAGGAAGGGAATCTTATTATAATACTACTGCCCCTTAATCTGCACGTTTCCACCCACGGCGCCGTCTTTTTGTTTTCGCAAGTGAAAATGGTTTACCAGTTCTAAGGCCATGGCAAAATTTCGAGCAAAGCATGCTAACTGTTCTGTCATTGGCTGCACAGACAAGCACAGAACACTATTTAGAGTCTCGTTAGCTTGGATAGCCTGCAAGTTGACCCTGGCAAGCTCGATTGCTAAAAAAGGAGAGTTTCTGTCCGAGCGATATTTTGGAAAAAATATTAGACCATTCACAGCATTTGATAGCAATCATAAACATTAGCCAGATGTGTATGGCTCTGTTTGGCAAACAGGTACTCTATGTATAGTGGACGTCCATACGGGTTTTGCACAAAAGATTTAACATGACGGCACATGCTAGTCGATGAGTTGAATCAACTCCACAGCAACTACATAAATGTATCCACTAACCAATCAGAAACGTCCAGTTGCATTCTAAAAGTTGTAACTTCTTCCTGAGTCACTCCATCAGTGTCCGACTCCAGTTTGAACAATGTAAGGCTGAACATCGTTACTGACAATTGTCATTTTGGTTGCGTGTGAGATTTTCCAGCTTTGTTGTTGTTGAGCAACCAAAGCGCGAGCTGTTAAAGCTCCGCCCTCTTCTGGAAAGCGGGCAGGGAGCAGCAGCTCATTTGCATTTAAAGGGACACACACAAAAATGGCATGTTTTTACTCACACCCAAATAGGAGCAAATTTGACAAGCTATAATAAATGATCTGTGGGGTATTTTTAGCTGAAACTTCATAGACACATTCTGGGGACACCAGAGACTTATATTACATATTGTGAAAAGGGGCATAATAAGTCCCCTTTAAAATAATCTTTGCTTTACTCATCCAGGTGCTGGATGTCTGATGGTGACAAGAGTCTACTGGCCCATTACATCATTAATATTGGCTTACTGGCAGTTGTGGTGAGCTCTGGTGCAGTCATGCTTTTCCTTGTGGTAAAGGAGATCCACAATCGACCCGAATGGAAGAAGATTCACGTGTCTTTTCTTAGTATCTGGGGTCTCACTTGTCTGTTTGGCACAATGTGGGGCCTCGGTTTCCTTGATTTTGGCCCTCTCTCAGAGGCTATCCTCTTCCTCTTCTGTATTATCAATTCCTTACAAGGTAAGCTTTCTCTTGAATGCAGTATCACAAAATACACAAGGTCAGATAATGGCTAGGCTATTGTGTCAATGTAACTTGATTTCCTGTAGCTGCATATAAAAATAAAACAGCCCTCAAACTTGTTTCCTTTTGTTATTATTACTAAAGAAACCTTGCATTTAACTCATTAGCTTCCATTCTGTTATATAAAATTGCATGATGATATCCTATTCCTGTGTATCCTAACAGGGTTTTTTCTCATGCTGCGATACTATGCTCTTGAGCGGATGAAAAAGAAAGATGACTCCAGTTCGGATGGGAGCAGTTCTGGATCTTCAAAACAGCATATGCTACAGAATCATGAAAAAAGTTAAAAGTCTGGTGAAGCTTAAACAGTGTCTTTCTGAAATTGCCAAATTTCACAGGGTTTTTTTTTACCATGAAAAATTATCCACAAAGGGCATTTGTAAAGATAATTTTATATCCTGCTGGTCAGGAAGTTGAAAGTTCCTTAGATAACATTGCAATGTCAGTGAGTCACAGAGCGTTAGATAGTTGAGCACAAATGCTTCACCTGTCATAAGCTGCATTTCTGTATTCATATTCTTAGTGTGAGTATGATAGTTTGTTTAGTTTTCTCAAGCGACCCTTGCACTTTAGCTTTTTTTTTACAACTGTGTAAAACTGCTGTATTCATTGTGATGTAAATAGGAGTTCTAGCAAAATACTTTTTTAGTAAGAAAAAAAAACATTTCATTTTGTGTTCAAAAAGTAGTGAGTTATGAGTTAAAGTGTTTGTGCAAGTTTAAACTGCCAGTGCATTCCTCAATGTGTGTTTTCAGAATCAAGGTAAATGAGCTCAGCAAAGTCTGTATATTTGGTTTAGTTCTGTCAGAAGTTGCACTTTCTTTTATTCAGAGTTTTGTAATGAAGCAAAGTAAAGCACAAACTTTACTTTTTGGTTTGTTTTAAGTATTTTTATGTGTATTTCTGTTGGAATATAATAATATGGAATACATAATATAAATGTTATTGGCGTTTGGTGATTTTTCTTTTACTTTTTTTTTTTTTTTTTACATTAATTGTTTTTTGTTTGTTGTTTTTATTGGTCATCTTTTACAAGACCAGGCGGATAGATGGGTAAAAAAAAAAAAATCAATATTAATAAATAATATAATAAACTAATATTAATAAAATAAACTATCATTAAAAAGGTTCTTTAAAACATCATTTAAGGTTCTATATAGCAATTTAAAAGCATGGTTCTTTATGAAACCTTATTAAAAGCTTTCTATTCAGCACCAAAAAGAGTTCTGATATTGTTAGAAACAACCAAGGAACCCTAATCTGTTCATGTTTATAACCATTTTATCAGGCATGTTATTTATTCATAAAATCATTTATTAAAATGAAAAGAAAATTTGTTTGTAGCAAAAACTTTGAAGCCCGCTTGGAATTTTTTACTTATTTGAATTACAATATGAAACCATGATCCATTAAAACGTGAAAATAATAGTGTAAATAATATGATGCTAAAACAGGACGTATGCAGAGAATTTTATTCCACAATAACCAGGTGAAATGTAGGGTCAGTTAATGAAAACAACACAAGCTCAAAATCCACAATTAATTAAAACGTTTTTAATAATAATTAAAAACACAGACAACATTTTCAGTTTAAAACCAAAAGGATGATAAACAACAGAAATAATTATTTACCGTTAAATGAACTAAATTGTTTAGAACTGTTCATTGTTCATGTTATAGTTCACAGTGAATTAACTAATTTTAACAAATACAACTCTTGATTTTAATAATGTAATAAATGTTGAAATTAACATTAACACAGATTAATAAATGGTGTAAAAGTGCAGTTCATTATTAGTTCATGTTAACTAATGTAGAACTAATGCTAACTAATGAACCTTATTGTCAAGTGTTACCAAAATAATAATTCGGTTAAGAGGGGCGACCTCTGGTGGCAGGTGTTTGGAGCTCAGCCCTAACAATCCGGACCATAGTGTTGGGAAGAGCTGGGAGTGCAGAGACGTCCAGATCTTGTCAGTCAAAGGTGAGGCGAAATGGGCGAAGTGAGGTGAAATCTGACTCCTGCTGCTGATGTGTGCTGCGACTCTCCTTCAGCCCACTGAATTGAGCAGACGCGTTCAGGTCTGTAACTGAATAGTCACATGACATGCAGAATAAAGAAATAAAATATTAATTTTTGTTACCAAATTTAGATTTTTTATTTGAATATTATTTAGCCTATTTGTCTGATTTTTAATGATTTAATTATAATTTAATTAATTGCTTGTCATCAACTTGCAGTTCTCTCACGAACCCCCCGTTTGGGAAACCCTGTTTTAGAACATTATTTTAAATTTCTTGGTGACGCGTCATGCAGCCACACTGTGAACGGTATCTCGTTTATTTCGTTTTTCCTTTTTTATTTAAAATATTCACAAACCTGTTAACTAGGCTATATCATGAAATATATGATATATTCCGATTGTCAAATATGTGGAAGTGAATGTGTTTTGTTGTTTAAACACCTTTATAATGATCATGTTAGTTGATAAAACAGAGGATCTGTCGGATTTACATCACGTAAATTCATCCATTTTTTCCCGAAATACATAAACGTAAGTGGGTGGTGAACTGGGAGAAGAGAGTAAACTTTATTGTTTCATACCTACACAATGTAATGACACATGCTTTTTGAGAGTGTGATATGAATAAAAAACTTCGTCAAATTATAATTGAAAGGATTATTGCAGCTTCCATATGAGTGCTATGGAATATTCATTTAACAAACTATAAATGTCTTTTTTATATATAGCCTAGACCTCATTTAAATGTCTGAAACCTCAAATATGTGGTTGAAAACACTGAATAGTTGTGAAATATGAAAAGCACTGAGCGCGTCCATCTCTGGCTCAGCGCCAGCAGCGGAAAAGCAGGTTTGAATTTAGCAGTGGCGCATTGAACGCATTGAAAGTGAGGGGGCACAAATCAGATCTGAGGGGGCAATGCCTCGTGGCGCCGGGCCTGTGGGAGTGTCTTTCAAAAAAAAAAAAAAAAAAAAAAATTCTTTATTGCTACTGGAATTTTGTCTGTTCTTCTATGCAAAAATTCACAAGTTTTAATTGGATAGGAACTGTTTGTGAAATACAATGTGTTTTTTAAAAATATTTTATTAATTTCACAGATACTCACTGGGATTTGGATCTGGGCTTTGTTGTGGTATTTGATGTTTGTTCCAGGTCATTGTTGGTTTGGTAGATGAACCATAATCCAAGTACCAGTACTCTTGTGGATTTCAGCATATTTTCACCTTTCTGTATTTATCTCCATTTATTATTCATGTTCATGGGTTTCCTAGTCACCTTAGAAGATAAAATATAGGCCTACCTGAAAGATGTCACTACCACACTTTACCACCTCTGAATTCACTTAATTTGACATTACATAAAACGCACAATCTATACAATACTTAACCCTCTGAGGTTGTTCGGTTTTGAAATTTTAAAAATCACTATTTCATCTGAATGGTACGAAACTCTGTGACTTTGCTATGTGACCACAAAAAAAAAAAAAAAAAAAAAAAAAAAACTTTATTCGAAAAAGCTAAATGGTCATAAAAAAAAGTAGTCACACTTGTGTTGTTCGCATTCAAAAATGACCGCCATTGGAAATAAATGGGGAAATAGGCAAAAATACAGAATTTTTTTGTGTTTACAAATCAGCCATGATGCTGAAAAAAGTACACAGCAATGAAGAGGTGACACCCCCCACCCACCACCCCTCCTGTACCTGTAACACAAAGCAAGTTTTTGCAAATACGTGAAATAAAATAAAAAATTTAGACACAATGCAGAAAAAAATGGACATCAAGGAAGAGGTTACACTCTAAAACATCTAGAGTACAAAACACACACACACACACACACACACACACACACTATTATACACATGCAAATGAACTGCTGTGGCTGTAACAATATGGTAAAATTGAGCCATAACTCAAATAAGAGGTTGAAATCAGGTTGATTAAGCTCTGATAAAGCTTTCCTGTTTATTTTCATTACATTTTTGTTGAATTTTGATGTTATGTGTAACAAAATGTCTTTCTCTGTGATCAGGTTTGACTGTAGTAAAATTTATGCAAAAACACACTTCAAATCAACATTTAAAAAATAAATATAAACCTTGACAAAAAGTAGTCTTTGAGAATGTCCAAATATATATCAAAATCCACAACTTAATAAAATAAGTATTTATGTCTAAAAACAACTAGAGAACTTATAAGCCTTTTTATAGAGCTATATAGTGGTTACACAGTGGTTTTACATAAGTTTTTCTTTTTTTTTTTTACACTTACCAGATGGCACTAATCTGCCTTCAAAAATTGGATAATAAAGATTTTAAAGTCTCTATTTTAACATTAAATTGAAAAGCAATTACAAAATTAGAAACAATAATTTGTATTATCTTCAATGGGAAAAATTGATCATAATTATTGCATAAATATTAATTAGTACCATGAAAAATATTATTGAGCAAAAATATGTTACATTGATTTTACTGAAAAAGTTACATTTCAGAACTCTTGTGTTACTATTATTGAAGGAATAAAGGTTTCAGTATGATGTCTCATGCTGTGTTAGGATTGTACCAAACTTAATGAGCATTACAGTTGAGTGTTGAATGTGTGCATTGTTGGCAACATAGCAACATACTATCGAAACGTGAATGAGTCATTGCTTTATAGAAAGTACAGTAGAAAAGAAGAAAGTATCAGAATTGCTGAGGGCAGCCACTGGTCAAATGAGTCCCCTATGCAGAACTTCATTTGCCCCCTTGGTTGAAATCACTTTTCTGGGGGTGGTGTGTTGATGGTGCCCCTTAGTGCCCTACGCAGACCACATATTCTACATATATGGAACAGTGATACAGGAATCATTGTAGTAAAAGCTTTACATGAAGCTTTTACTGAAATGAAAACATAAAATTGCTGCTATTGATCAACAACAAATCCAACATACATGGCCTTTGGTTATTATGGAAGTTTTTTTTTTTTTTCCTCCACAGATTAAAAAAGTATAAAAGGTAATTGTGACTTTTTATCTCACAATTCTAATTTTTTTACTTGCAATTGTTAGTTTACATCTCACAATTCTAACTTTTTTTCTCAGAATTGTGAGATATAAACTAGGAGAATTGAGAGAAAAAAGTCATAGTTACCTTTTTTATTGTCTATGCATGGCAGAAATAAGCTTTCATTGGTTCCACATGTGTAAGGGGAAAAGCATAGAGATGTACAATCCAGCACACAATCTTCCTCCTCTCCCGTATTCTTCTCCCTTGTCCTGATCCAACTACTCCTCTCCTCCTTCATCTATTCCTCTCTCTTACCCAGACATAATTATTCTTTCTCTCTCTGCTCCTCTGTGTTGTTCTGCATCCACACTGAACAAATCCGATTCAAAGAGTCGTATTTTACTGTGTGTCCATAACTTCAACACCTGACTATGCCTCCAACTGAGATTGGAATCTGCTATTTCTCAATATTTCAGTGATCTGCTAATTAAAATTGCTTATCAATTGTTTCAGTATTTGTTTGATATATTTTTTCAATACTTTTGAGCTGCTTTTGTTGCAAAAGTAGAGGTTTTATACTATATTTAAAGATTGGAACATCGGGTCTTCATTTCTGACTTGCTGTGTTTAAGCATTTGCAAATAAGATGAGAAAGATCCATGATTTTGGTTTGGGGTAAGCTTATATGAAAAGAAAATGTAAGCATTTTAGAAACGTGTCAATTGACAGCATTTTGTGTGAAAACAACATGAATTGTGTTAATGGAATGGCCACAACAGACGGATGTTCTGCTAAATGTGTTTAGAGTTTTGAAAATGTGACTATAGATTGGACAAAAGTGTTAGCAATTGAAAAAAAAAAACTCACTAAAAACTGTAAAAAACTCACTAACACCAAGTCTTTTATCCAGAGTACATTTATTGCATTGGAAATGTTCGCACATTCTTTATGCTGTTTTTTTTTTCCAATATTTTTTCTAAAAAAATGTTGATGAACTGGTTGAATGTTCTATTGTCTTTATGGTGTAGACAGGAATGTAGGCCAGTGTTGCATTCTGATGTTCAATGGAAAATATTTACACAATATAAGCATTGCGTTAAAGTTCCCCTTTGTTCAGCTTGATTTTTATTTAAACCCCTTGTTCATGACTTCTTCACTGAGTTGCAGCTCCTCGGAAAGTTACGTAAAAGGGGTTTTACTGACTCTTGAGTGTAAATTCTTACATTTGCACTGGATCTCTGAATTCACAAGAAATGTACCAGAGAAGACAAAAAGTATACAATTACTAGATGTATAATTTGACACTTAATATACAGATTATTTATGATATATATAAAAAACAGTAAAGACATTTATTTAATGTGTTACTTTATTGAGTCATTTGTTCATTTTTTAAAAATAAATAAGAGTCAATGACAAGGCATAAAGGGAACAAGACTAAGATTTCCATCAAACAGTATGGAAATGTAGACATTGCTTGCATTTGTAGTGAATTTAATTCCTTTCATTTGTTTTTCAGAAAACATTCCAGTAAAGTGTATTGTTCAAGTAATGATGAATATCGACTAGTTTTATTGGTTAGGTTACTCTACAGTTCAACAGTGTTAATCATTGTCAGTGTCTGTTTGCCTGTTATCTTTATTTAATATAATGTTTTGTTGCTATAAATTCTAAATAAATTTTTATTTATGTACAATAAAGTATATAGGCCTACAAAAACAGTTCAATAAAATAACAATATAACTACATAGTAAGTTAAATTGACAATAGTTTTGTTCTTCTTCTGAGATAACAGAGCGTGAAAGTGATGAATCAATAAATGACTCAGAAGATTCCACTTTCTATTGTTAGTTCAGTTACTTTGGACATCCCCTTTTCTGTAAGATGGAAATATCACTTCCCATTCACTTTGTCACGCTGAAATGGTGTAAGACTTAATATAAAATTTAGCCTTGCAGAGAAAACCCCCAAGTGTTTGGCAGAAACCTCTTTGTGCAATTTCGGCAGACATCTGAGAAAAAGAGGAACTGCTCTTTTTTTTTTTTTCTTTTTTTTTTTAAGAGAGATGGAGTCACATTGATGAACTCATAATTAGATAGCTGTTGATGAAGTCTGTGTTAGTCATGTGATACCTACGTGACTAGAGACAATTCTGACATGAACAATGGATACTAAAATGTCAATAAATTAGTGTGGAGAGCCTGAGAGGTTAATAATTAATAGCCTAACTATATTTCCACTCTGTTACTGTCTTACATTTATGGCTATTTTGTAAAGGTATTACGATTCATGTGGTCATATGCTACATTTCAGGGAAAAAATAAGGCAGTAGGCTACAAGTTGCTCTCAGTTTACCCCCTTCCTTGCCATTCCCGAGATTGCGTTCGGCTGGTCACGTGATCTCAGGATGGCGACCCGCTTCATATAAAATCAAACATCTTTTACTACGCTATCGATATTACTGGAGTCGTCATCTCATGTGAGTGTAGGCCTACATGATTTTTTAAACATATTTGTCAAAACTACTATTCATATACATGTATGTGCATGGAAAAAAAAATGTGATCAGCAATGAAATCGGGTAGGCTATCTTTTCCCCCCTCACAAATCAGTTTATCTTTAGTTCAGCTTCCTTTTTCTCGCGCCCAGGTAAATCAAAAAGTTGAAATGAAGTTTTTCAACACTACGTGACAGTTAAAATTAGCCGGGGATTTCTGTGAACTCAGCCAATAAGACACGACATAAACAAGCGACGTGTCATGAGCACGCGATCTGGGGCCGGGCTCTCGATTCCTTTCATTTTCAACAGCAAATTACTCTAGTCGAGCAGTCTCAGTATAATCAGCGTCCCAGCAGAGTTGAAATTGACTGAGTCCAGAGGAATGGCTCAGGTCAGTCATCTGCAGATAATTGATGAGAAGCACTTGCAAAATGTAGTTGTGGTCAGAACGAGTGTTGGTGCGTGTTTGCGAGGACATTTCGAAAGGACAGGACGCAAAGTGGCTGTCAAGTTAATCAAGGACAGGTAAAGTGCATTTTTAATCATCGTACCTGTGGCAGATAATTTTTTTTGCACGTTTGTTTGTTGTGCTTTGCATAGTAAATATAGGTTAAATATTATATAATTAAATTAATTTCTATTAAAATATATTAGGCCTATTTAAGTTGTAGTAAATTCATTATTGATACAGCATTAATATGAATTAATAATAATAATAATAATAAATTTAAATGCTTTGTGTGTGTGTGTGTTGTATCAGTAAGTGGACCGACAGGTTAAAGAAAGTGTCAGGTCAGGTGTGCTCTGAGCGAATTCTACTCCCGTTGGGTGTGTACACAACTCACTCTCTAGTGGGGCTGGTGTGGGACTGGATGACTGAAGGATCTCTAGATTCAATACTGCATGAGGTAAGCACTTAGTTAAAGAGTTAATACTTAATTTAAAAAGGTGTTTTGAGTCACAGACAGGTGCTTTAACATACTTGATGTGAAAGTTATCTAAAGCAGGAAGTGTGAGTGTTTGTTTTTTGATTTTGGAAAGGTGTGTTTATGTTCCTCACAGTGAGAGAATGGAAATCCCCTGGGAAAGGGACCGTCTAGTAATGTAACAGTAAAAAAAAATAGCGCCAACGAACAGCAGTAGCATTCCAATACAATGCATTAGCATTTCAATAGCTGTTGCATCATCTGTGATATAACTCTTATTGTCAGGAAATATCTCTTTGTGTATTCTACTGGTCTTATTTCATTTAACTGCAAGTGATACATTTTTTTGCTTTCTTTAGACAAACCTGTACCCAGAGCTTTCGGTGGCTCTTTGTCTTCGGATCCTGTTGGATGTTGCTGAAGGTTTAGCTCATATCCATGCCATTCCGCTGCCTCATGGAGCCCTGAAAGCTACTAATGTTCTTCTCGACCAACAGTACCGTGCCAAAGTATTGCCTTGCCTAGTCCAAAGTTCCTTAATATTGTGCATATGCATGACAATTTTTCTTATTTTTAAAATTGTGTCATTGTAGTTGTGTGACTGGGGCCAAGAGATAGACATGCACTTGAACACTTCTAATGGTCGTGGGCCATGTTACAGAGATCTGGCCTATGTGTCACCTGAAGTCTTACAAGGTGCTCTTCCTTCTGTAAAGGCGGACATATATAGGTGAGGTGCATTATCTCGAAATTGAGTGTTTCAGCTGTATGTTAGAGTAGAATTGTTGAGTTAATTTGAACTTTTTAATGATTCTACAGTTTTGGGGTTCTGCTGTGGGAAACCCTGAATAGAAAGCGTCCATGTGAAGGTATGTTGTCATCTCTTCAATGCATCTTGTCTTATTTTGGGAGAAGGATTTTTCAGTCATTCATTGACCTGAAACATTTCCTATAAATTTGTTTTCATACAGGTATTGATCAGCTTCAGACCAAATTAGAGCTTGGTTTTGGGGTTGACCTCCTGCCAGTAATGACCCCTCAAAACCATGCTCTTACCCAGCTCATCGTTAGATGCTTGAACGGTGAACCTCAAAAACGCCCATCGGCTGAGGGTTAGTTACAGCATTTTTTATACATGGAGCTTAAAGGTGTTATTTAAGATCTGCTCATCACTTATTAATTAATTAATTAATTAATTTATTTTTTGCTCCTACAGAGTGTGCAGTGGTTCTAAGGACAGCTTTAGCAACGTTTGATCCTCAGACTTTCACTGAAGATGTTCTTCATCTGAAAAAATGCAAGGTACTTGTTTAATAATTAATGAGCTGAATAACAGTAATAACTTTTATACATTGGGGTCCAAAAGTCCACATTACAAACTTTACAAAAAATCTGGCATTTCAAAGTCAGCATGCTAGTCCTCATGAACATAACAGTCTTCATTTATCCCAACATCTGAGCCACTGAAGACGCAGTGGATTAGGGAATGCACCACCGATATAATATACACATGCGATTTCTGTCCCTGTTGTTTAAGTTCACAGATATAACCGACTGTGTTTATGTTTACTTTGTGTTTTTGACATAACTTTGTGTGTATTTGGCAGTTTAAGCACAATAAAATGTGAAAGAGAAGTTAGTTTAATACTCACTAGACGTCTGACAGCCAGCTTTCTGTGTGCTTCAGATGTGTGCGCTCAGAAAATGATAAATTAGAAGTTTAAATATTTATAGCTTTAAAACAGATAATAAACTTTCATGACGAAGAAGAACTACATTGTCCCTGAGTGTGATCGCGATATAGATGATAATCAAAACCAAGCAGGGGGTATTCCAGAAAGCAAGGTTAACTTACCGTCACATATACCCTGAACTCTCAGTTGATTAACCCAAACCTTTCTTACTCGAGGTATGCTGGTTCCAAAAATGCGTCGGGGAGTAAGTTCAGCCAATTCAGAGTATGTTGCTGGTTAACACACAAGACATCCTTAACAGAGAGACAAATCGATGATTCACCACGGAAACAGACGCTAAAAAAAAAAAGGGCGCCATTCTACTTCCGTTGTCTTCTTTTGTTTAATGGTGATTTACATAACCTACTTAGTGCACATTGCCACCTATTTGGTGGTTGTACAATAATTTTTTCAGTCTTTTCATTTAATAAGTAATCTTTATTTACTGATAATAAGAATTATATTGTTTGTTTGGTGCTAATTATTTAAAAACATATCACATATGTATTTTATTATAAAAATTATAGCATAGAAAATGTCCTGTTATATATATATATATATATATATATATATATATATATATAAAAAAAGCAGATTCATGTGAGATGACAATAAAATAAATACATAGGCATATATTAGAATTGAATAAACATTTAAACATTACTTCTTTATAATAGTGCTTTATAATAAATTATATATATATATATATACTGTATATAGCCTATATATATATTATAAAGCACTATTATAAAGCAGTAATGTTTAAATGTTTATTCATATGTGTGTGTATATATATATATATATATATATATATAGTATAGTATAATAAATATAACTGTAGCTATATAACAAATTGTTACATTAATATATCTATATTAATTACATAATATGCATCTAAATAACTCTTAAAGGGGACATCGAATACAAAATTCATTTTTACATGGTGTTTGGACATAAGTGTGTTGGCAGTGTGTCTACACAACCATCCTATAATAATAAAAATCCACCCAGTGCTTTTTTTTTAATCCCCACAAATCATAAGCACTTTGTCAGATCAAGCCGTTCACAGATTCTTAGCAAAGTGACATAAATTTGCACAGGCCCCTCCCACGACTCTTGACGGACACTGCCATTTAGCATAGACCCGCCCTGAGTGAGCTGTAAACGCCACTGTTTCAACACCACGCAGGTGTAGACAAGAATGTCTCCAAAGCAACTGAGGCATTTTGTTATTGGATATAAGAATGAACATAGCACTCGTCCTTTACTCTCGACATCTGAGCCGCTGAGGATGCAGTGGATTAATTTTGTTTTTGAAGGAAATGCGCCCCCGGATCTACCTATATGCATTTATGTCTGTTAAAAAGTTTGTTTTGCTAAAAAGTTCCTGAAGGATGGATCAGTACCTCCAGAAGATGTGAGTAACGTTATAGGGTTTTTTTAAAAATCGCCTTTCCTAATAATGCGCTATTTAGCAAGCTCGCGACGAATGCGGCTAAAGTTAAAGGCCAGTTCACACCGCACAGATAAACGGATCAGGACGCAGCCTCTGAAATGAGAAAATGAGAAAAAAATAATTTTCAAATGTATTTTAATAGTTTTTGAGCATTTATAACTGCATAAATAAGAATGGTGAGTTCAGTGCAATATCTGCCAAACAGTGTTTACAGCCCGCCCACAGAAGATAGGGGTGGGGTGAACAGTAGCTCATTATCATTTAAAGGTACTGTTAAATACTTGTTCTAGCCAAGCTGTGACATGAACCAGGGATTCTGTAAGTTCATTTGCAACTTGTGACACACTACTTCCATGTATATAAATAACAGTGTCATCCGCATACATTTGAATGTTAGTATTAGGACAGACGGATGGAAGATCATTGATGTACAACGTAAAAAGTAAAGGACCCAGAATAGATCCTTGTGGAACACCAGTGGATATACTTATAATAGACTTATAATTCTGTATACTAACATACTGTGTACGACCTGACAAATATGATTCAATCCATCTTAAAGTATGTGGAGAGAAGTTAAAACCTAATAATTTAGCCATAAGAATTCTGTGGTTTACCGTGTCAAAGGCCTTCCTGAGGTCAAGAAACACAGCCCCGACAACCCCTCCTTTATCTAATAGAGACTTGACTTTTTCAGTGAAGTAGCAATTTGCCATCTCAGTTGAATAGTTTGCTCTGAAGCCAAACTGCATTGGATGTAAAGCACAAGAACTATTATTCAAGTGATTAGTGATTTGTGCAGCCATCAATTTCTCTGCAACCTTTGAGACTATAGGTAAAATACTAATAGGTCTATAATTATTAGCAGAGTGAGGATCGCCACTTTTGAATATAGGCACAATAACAGATGACTTCCAAGCACAAGGGAACATCCCCTGAGAAACAGAAAGATTGATCATTTTAGTGATAGGATTAACTAATGACTCACAAAGCTCTTTAAGCATTACCACTTCCATACCAAATATATCCTTTGCTCTGGATTGTTTAAGAGATGTCGCCATACTTCCCCAGCTGATTGATTACATTAAAACATTTTTTGTATTACAAGTTTTCTAAAATGTTATGTTTAAATATGCAAATTAGGTGTTATCTAATTAAATATGCACCAATTTGCATATATTTCTAGAACAAAAATCGGAATATTGGATGACGTCAGGTTCAAAATTCTCATTTAATTTTTTGGACACATTAAATTCAAAGGTTTTTTACAGAGGGAATTTTGGATATCTCTTTTTATCACTTTTTTTATAAAAAAAAAAAAATTCACCATTTTTTTTTTAGGAATAAAATGTATAAAATCAGGCAAATTATATATCAACAAATCCCTCTGTAAAAACCTTCAGAATATAGATAGGAATAAAACTGTAAAGTTTGGTGTATGTAAGTTCTGCTGAAGTGGAGATTTCTGACTCAGAGCAGGAGAAAAAACTCATTTTGAGAAAACGGCCTTTAAAGATATTTACTGTAATTGAAATCTGTAGACACAAATAGATAAAGTGCTATAAAATATACACTTAAAAGTGTATTTTGGATGTTTTCTTTCCACCAGTCCGGAAAAACACTTTATGAAAAGCCAAAAAGCGCAAAATCTCAAAATTGACAGGTGCCTGAAAAAACAGTGTTTTTGCCTGTAGTGTCTCCCCTTAAAGTAAGGGCTTGTTCCACTGTATTAACTGGATAGACTTCTGTATACTTAGGAGAGAAACTTTGTGCAATTGTGACTACCGAGTCAACAAAGTAATAATTAAGTGCTTCGGCTACAACAGCTTGATTGTTAGTCAGCTTCCCATTTACCATTAATTCAATTGATGACCTATCTTTTCTTTTATCTCCTTTTAAGTAATTCAACTGATTCCAGATTGTTTTAGAATTACCTCTTGCCTCTTCAATTATTCTCAGGAAAAAAATCAGCCTTTGCTTTTCTCAGAGTCTTTACCACCTTGTTCCGTAACGTAGACTTTTCATGAAGACCCCAAATAATCATGCCAACTTGTGGAAAATTGGCATCCGATGTCCTCTTTAAGCAAACTAACCCTGTCACATAACCTGCTTTCTGGAATACCCCCCCCAGATGTCTTGTTAGTATTTGGCAGAGTATGTGATGCATGCAGGAGCTGTGAATGAAGGAATAGGGGGCGGAGAGAGCAGTACCTCACTTGCATTTAAAGACACATGCACGAAAATAGCATGTTTTTACTAGCACTCAAAAAGGATATTTACAACATGGTATAATAAATGATCTCTGAGGTATTTTGAGCAGAAACTTCACAGACATTCTGGGGACACCTGAGACTTAAATTACATCTTGTAAAAAGGGGCATAACAGGTCCCCTTTAAGGAAACATTTAAAACAAAGAAAAAACATTAAGAAGAAATAAGATTTCCTGGTCACTAATCCAATAAGGAAATTATATAAACATTATATACTCTTTTCAAGTGGTCAGATGTTCTTGATTCCATTGAAGCATAAGGTGCTCTTTTATTCTCAAATGCTATCATCATGAGATAATCACATTTAACTGGAACAAAAACTTGTGGCGTTCATACAGCTCAAGTGCTGCTGTGATTAAAGCAAAACTATAAAATTCATGTTAATTTTTCTAATAAATAATTTTCACTCAATTGTTATGCAGAAGTATTTAGTGATAAGCATTTTCCCTAGTAGTCTGAGATTTGTGAACCACACACCGTGTTGAATATGTTCTTGTATAAATTCAGATTTATTTTAATACAGATGTGAAGAATTTGACAGTTAACCGATTATGTATGTATTAGGTGGTAATGATTATTTGTGGGCTGTGTGTCTGTGTTTCACCAGGAGAGGAGGCTACAGAGCTGTAAAATGCTCTCATCCTGGGAATTGCCTATTGAGCTACATAACCTAGAGGTAAAAGACAACTACTGCAATTACTGAACAGGTTTTACTTGATTTGGTGAAGAAATGTTCTCTCTTTTTTGTACCACAATGTTGATATTGTTGAGCAGGTACTCCGTTCAAAGCTATATTTTGTTTTGTTTGTGTTCATTATAAATTATGTGCAAATATAACACTTCTTACAACCATGGCCATACGCAGGATTTAAGAAAAACAGATCAAAAATGTTTAATGGTAATGTTAAAATGTTAATGTAAAATAGCATTTGGGTTTGAAATGAAAAAATTTGAATAGATAAATCTTTGATTTGATTGAGCATCTCAGTCATTTTGACACTGACATACGCTGTTACACTGCTGATCAGTGTTGTAGAACATTTTTGCAGCACCAAAGAACAGTTATTATTAGGCAGTTATTTCATGACTTTTATCATACACCTCGAGAACCTCAGTGGTCAGTATGGCCATGCTTACAGCTTTTGTATTCTGACCATTGACTGTCTTTTACCACCAGCGGGACAATAGTTGCAAAGGTCTCACAAAAAATTGGACCTCCAAGGTGATTCCACAAAATGAAACTCTGCCAATGTCTTCACTGAGGGCAAAAGGAAAGCCCTCTCTGCCAATGGCAACAAGAGATTGTCCTCAGACTGGATGCTTTAGGGGTTAGTGAGCTCTCATTTAATAGTATTTTGGATACATTTTCTCACTTTATTAGTGTAAAATGTCTTATAATTACATTTTCCCTGCTCATGTCTTTTGTAGATACTGGAACAAGTTCGGTCCAATCCAGTAATACCTCCAATGATTGTGATTTCACTCAGAGTAATGGGCGTTGTGGAATTTCCCAGAGACAGAGTCCCACATCTTTAAGGTCCCCATGTGTTTCCCCTACAACGCTGTTTCAGAGCACCCCACAACACAACGCTGGCAACCAGGGTGAGAAATTAGTTCTGTCTCCAAAATGTCCTTACAGTCATTTTGTTTGAATCTCTCTAATTCCCTCCATTCCTGTCCTGCACGTCTACAACATATGAGTTTGGACCACAAACATAAACACTCCATTGTTGCATACTTTAATCCATCTGGAAAAAGGTCTGCTCTCTGTCAGTCTCAATTGCCTGATGTTTTTTTAGCCAAATAAATCTGGAGGAGCTTTGTGTAAATATTGTGTACATATGTTGGCATAACTACCTGGACACAGCAAATGTGTCAGTTCTTGTTTGTGTTGTGCCTTTACATGTGCGCAGTAAGCAGTTCTGTGGGACTGTGCTCGCTCGCTTCCTGAATGACCGCCCCACTAATGCCTTATCTGTGTCCAGTGTGTTTCCTCCCCAGAGGGTTTTTGTTTTTCTCAGAATTAGTCTTGTTTTGTTCATTTAAATGTAAGTAGTATAGAAGGTTTTGTCGCAGTGAAATAACTGGTTAAGAGTAAAGGCATTTTAAAAAATACACTACCGTTCAAAAGTTTGGGATTGATAAAAACTTAACGTTTTTGAAAGAAGATTCACCAAGGCTGCATTTGATCAAAAATACAGTAATATTATGAAATATTACAATTTAAAATAACTGTTTTATATTTTAAAGCTGTTGTCCGTAATTTTTTTATGTTCAAAATTGACAAATTATATAATGAGTGAGTACATCATGAACCCATTTTCCAAACCGTGTTTTTGTCTTATCCTGAATCACTACGGTAAGCGTTTATATTTGGACTGTTTTAGACTGGGTCGGGTCATACCACTGCGGAGTAGCACAGTAACTGTGTGACTCGTCATAGACATAAACAGAGAGAAGTAGCTCCGGCTACAATGCTCTTCTGCAAGACGCATGCACTTCTGTTTATTAACCACTAGAGCGCCAAAAGTTGAATTTAATGAATTTTACTGATGATCCTTCAGAAATCATTCAAATATGCTGATTTGGTGCTCAAGAAACATTTCTTATTATTATCAATGTTGAAAACAGTTGCTACTTAATGTTTTTGTGGACAATGTAATACTTTTCTTTTGTATCTTTGATAAATTTGAAATATTTTGTAACATTACAAATGTTTTTACTGTCACTTTTGATCAATTTTAATTTCATATTAATTTCTTTTAAAGCCCCAAACTTTTCTATATATTTTATATTTTATTTGGAGAGCGTGACCGAGCCTGGCTTCTCACAAGGTTTTTTTCTCCATTTCTCGCCTGATGGAGTTTGGGTTCATTGCCACTGTCACCTCTGGCTTGCTTAGTTGGGGACACTTAATATTCAGCAATGTTACTGATTTGACTGCACCGACACTATTGGATGAGAACTCAACTTAGCTGGATGATGACATCAGTGCTTTCTGTAGAGCTGCTTTATAACTGAATTGAACTCATTTCAAAATTGATGTACAACCTGAATTGACCCTTCGCCGGGAGTTTGATTGACAAGCGATCTAACCAATCAGAACACCGAATCCGCCATTTTGTCCGACAAAGCAGTCAGGAGTTAGTAGATTAACCTCGGTGGACTTGAAAACTTGAAAAAATATGTGTACTGACGTCTTTCCGCCTTTGAAACAACATTCCTTCTCATGTTCATTCATGTTTATTTGATGCTATAAATGAACTAGTAGGAAGAGATGATCGGTTCATGAGCCGCTTGAACTGAGGCGCTACAGCGATCTGTCACGACACATTAAAGAGCCACAAAACGGTTTTTATTGTTCGAATTTCTTTAAAAATTACACAATTTGAAAGCTGGGACTTTGTTTAATATCATAAATAACCTGCTCTGTCTTGTCTGTTGACGTGTTGTCAGTGTCCTCTTTGCTCCGCGATGTATTTTTCACTGTGTGGCGTGATAGCGCCATGGCTTGTCGGACAAAGCAACATTAACTAAGGGGGGCGGGTCTTTGTGAAGGGTCAATTCTGGAAATGTTGGGACGTTTTTTTAAATTTGAATAAAATGAAAACTGAAAGACTTTCAAATCACATGAGCCAATATTTTATTCACAATAGAACATAGATAACATAACAAATGTTTAAACTGAGAAATTTTAGAAGAGTCTGGGTGCTGATTTGGTCTGCCTACAGTCCAGTTTGGTCTGCCAAATGAATAAATGTACAGTCCAATTCAGCACCCGGACTCTTCTATGACGAAGCCATGCTGTTGTAATAGCTGCAATATGTGGTTTTGCATTGTACACAAGGCCTTCCCTGAAATAGACGTCAACTGGAGGGGAGCATATGTTGCTCTAAAACCTTTATATACCTTTCAGCATTCATAGTGGCTTCCAAAACATGCACCCCCATCTCAATAGAACATAGATAACATAACAAATGTTTAAACGGAGAAATTTTACACTTTTAGTTGCTAGATGTTCTCCTAGCCGAATCTTTTCAAAATTTCTTACATTTTCAGCCATTTGTTGCCCCTGTGCCAACTTTTTTGAAACCTGTAGCAGGCATCAAATTTGAAATGAGCTCATTTAGTGGATAAAAGTGTAACATTTCTCCGTTTAAACATTTGTTATGTTATCTATGTTCTATTGAGATTAAAATATTGGCTCATGTGATTTGAAAGTCTTTTAGTTTTCATTTTATTCAAATTTAAAAAACGTCCCAACATTTCCGGAATTCGTACTTTACATTATTGTACTTTACACAGTTATTGTACAGAAATGAATCAACACTGAACTGATTTAAACTGAATCATGACTGTTTAGTATTGTCTTTTTTAGAGCTGCTTTACAGCAGAATTGAATTCTGTTTACATAATTGAATCATTATTTTCCTGTTTATCACTATAAAGCTGTTTTGAAACAAACTGTGTTGTATAAAGCGCTATAAAAAACGTGACTTGATTTGTCTGCGGAGTATGTTTATTCTTGCTAAATTTGCAATATTCTAGCAGAATGTAAAAGATTTATGAATACACTATTTACTATACTCTAATGCTTCCTCTTTCTCCAGTTAAATGTGAACTGTCTGTGGGAAGGAGCTGTTGCCAACTTCTGCAAGAGAGACGAGAGGCTATTGTTCGCTGCATGACTGAAGGACGACTCAACAACCTACTTGACGTGTTACGGGCTAGACATGCTGTGACCCGCGAGACATATGAGATCATCACTGCAGCCTTGACCTTGACCGCACGCACGCGCTGTTTGCTTGATATCTGCGCCTGTCTTGGTGAAAATGTTGCTATCTTGGTGGCCACAACTTTAGGTTTAGTATCCACTCAAAATACTCAAACCACCCAGAGGTGGAAGGCTGGATAAATTTGATCAAAAATGCCTCTAGATTAGTGTTGTGCAAAGGCAAAACACTTAACACTTAACACACAAAACAAATAATATCAGATTGATATTAGATTTGTATAATGTGTCAGGTATATGTAAGTCTGTAAGAGATGAAGAGAGGTCAGACTCTCTGGAAGAGTATGCTGCTATGCAGTTTTATTCTTTTTTTAATCTAAATATATCATTAAATTCACACCCAATATGAAGGGTACTGATGATGTCATTGTTTCCCAGTTCACAAACTAAAGGGATTATTCAAATGACTTTGAACATGATGATGTTCTGATGAATGGGCAAATACAGATTTGATTACATTCCTTTGAAGAGAAAAACAAATCAACAGCACAAAAACAGATTACTTTGAAAGGAACTTTTAAGAAAGTTAAGGCCATTTCCCTTAATCATACAAATCAACAGTGTTTGCAACTTTCACACTCAGTTGCTGTTAATATTGAAACCATTGCTCAACCTAATATAACATATTCTTTTGATAGACTCATCAAATATTTTACATTTTTCTTACTATAACCACATTTATCTTGTGTTTTTGTGTGTGTACTACACATTTCCAAGGTTGCGTGTTTTTGATGTTAGACTTCCAATTGTGCATGTTGCACAATAGACGCAGTATTTTCTGATTGTAGTGTATCTTGCAACAAGACATTATATGTAATAGCATTTAACAGTATTGAGTGGTGCCCTATGTATATAGCACGGGATGTATAAAGTGGGAATATGAATAAATTATTAATGTATGGAACAAACAAATATGGTATAAGAAATGTCATTAAATGTTCACACTGTTTTGTGATCTGTTGTGTCTTTACCACAGTTTAGCAGTATGTGTCCCTTCAGCATTTGACCTGAACTCATACGTAAGATCCACTTCTTGGAGAACAGTTATTACTCGGTATTACTCAGGTCAATAACATGCCACATACCTCCTCACAGACTGTCTAATTGCATGGATGATCTTTACACTAAAGGGCATGAATGGACCTTGCTATAGGGGCCTTTACTCACATTGCAATGAGAGATGTGAAATGTCTTTGACATGATATGTCAGCATGCTTCAACAGTGCTGTGGGATTTTTGTTTAAATTATTATAAAGCTACATGCTCATAAAATAAACTACATAGAGTTTTTGCATTGCTAAGTACCAACTACATTTTGTCACACCACACCACAGGGACATTTAAAATGAAGTAATGAAGGTAAAATGTGATTAAAAGAAATAGTAACCATTCACAGAACCTAAAAAACTCACTCCCTTATACAAATTTGCTTATATACATTATAACTTATACATACACTATACCATTTAATTGTTTTTTTTCCCAAGACATTAATACTTTTTTTCAGCAAGGATGCTTTCAATTGATTAAAAGTGACAGTTAAGGTATTTAAAATGTTAAAAGATTTATATTTCAAATAAATGAAAGAAAAGAAAATGCATCATGGTTTCCACAAAAATGTTGAGCAGCTCTTTTCAACATTGATAATATGAAATGTTAGTGAAGCACTAAATCAGCATACTAGAATGATTTCTGAAGTATCACGTGATCCAAGACTGGAGTAATGATGCTGAAAATTCAGCTTTGCCATCATTTTGACCAAATAAATACAGCCTTGGTGACCATAATACACTTCTTTAAACAGCTCTAAATATAAATATTGAATATAAAAAGCTATATCGTTTTAGAAAATTGTGGACAATCAATGACAGTGAACAGAACTGTTAAAACATGTTGATTTAGATTATAAAGGTCAATTTGTAATTTGAAAAAAAATCTAGGCTTGTTTATTCTTTTTATCCTTTCCTCTGAAGCAAAACCTTATTTCTCACTTTAAAGCAAATTGTAAAGCAGGTGTTAAACAGAAACCACTTAAACACATACACACGAAAAAATTACCTTTAAATGGGTCGTTTTTGGCTGCAGGGCAGCACCTGAATAGGATTGCTGGCAAACAGGGTTCATTTGTCTGATATGTAAAAACACCCACGTGACATACATTTTACCGGTATCACGTGACTTTCTTTGGCAGCTTGCCCATGGTGTATCAGGGACCCTGCTGTAGTTAAAGATGCTGCTGTTTCTGCTAATGTTACCAGTTAGACAAAGACGATAAAGAAAGGACACGATAAGGTAAGAACATGTTCGCGTTTTTAAATTTACGCTTAAAGAACAGGTTATGTTAAGCCACCAACATAACGACCCCGTTTTAATTCCATTTTACTTATTTCTCCTAAACGCCTAAAATTGAATGTTTTCAGTATGTTCAATGCAATTCGGAGAGGGGAATATCTGCGTTAAAATGACGATTTGATCGTGTCTGTTGCGCTCTACGTTAGAAAAACAGGATGTCGCGTCTCATCTCATAGATTACAAAATGCTTTATTCAAGTCATTCACTATAACATATACTTTCTGACCAATTGATTTATAGGAGTTGTATTAATAAGCCCATCACTCAAATCTTACACACATTAGCGTTACAGACTACATTACAACGCGTTTAAAACGCGCTGAAACGGTCGTTTTTTTGAACAGCTGATATGTTTGAGGGGATAAACTCAACGCTTAAGTGTTGTAATTCGTCGTAATGCAGTTTCAAGAAACTTATGCTATGTTTTATTTCTTTATTTTGTGTGTCAGCTGATGACATGTAGTAGATATGTTATTTTGTATAGAGCCCGACCTTCCTTTTCTTTGACGCGACCCTGATGTGCGTTTTGTCCTAACAAAGAGGGTTGCCAAATATTAACTTGTTTTGATCGCGGGGTGCCAAGTTGTTGTTGTTGTTTGTTGTTGATTTTATAACCAGCCTTTGTTTATGTGCTGCCAAAATCAGCAATTACTTGAGAATAGTGCGAATTAATGAAATGCAATTATGTGTACTACTTTTAAAAAATGCTTAAAATGAATAACAAACAACTTTAAATGGTGTGAGTGAAAACAGGGATGGAACTTTTTCGCAGTATTTAATAATACATGAACGTCAATGAGACCGTGAGGGATAGACATACAGTACAGTCCGTTCACTGAGTGTTGATCATTCAGCTGATACAACATGGAAATTGTCTTTCCAAAACATTTTCCCAAAGATAGATATACAATACATACTATTCAAACAGACATACATTATTTATATTTCCGTTTAAATATTTACCTGTGAGGGTTAATCATATTATCTTGTGCTTGTAAGTCTGTGAGATAAGCTCACATTAAGAAGAAAACATCAAGAGCATCAGTCAAAAGCAAGACAGGTTCCCACAACAAGGCATCTAGACTCATTCAAGTAAAATCTAAAATGATGTCATTGAGTTTCCAAGGCAACGACAGTGGACTGCCCTTTACCACTGTAAACTGATGTGTCATGAGTGCAGATGTGTTTGTGAATTTTTCAGTTCTGGGAAACATTTTCTAGGATGGGAAACAAGCCTCAGGGAAGGAAAACTCTCTGGGGAAAATTTGGGAAAAATTGAATCAGTGCTTGTTTATCAGTTGAACGCAATATTACATATTAATTTAAAAAGATATGCCCTCAGTTTGAAAGACAAGCAAGTGTTTACAGTTGGTTTTCAAACACACTTAGTGTAACGTAATGACCGTTTTACAAGGATAAATGTTGAAGTAAGTGGTTTAGGCCAAATAATCAGAGGAATGTGCTATCAGCTCTCCACAGTAGGAGAGGTGACAGAAGCGGACATGTTGTGCTTAATCATTTATAGAGGGTCAACAAACAGCAAGTCAGGACTAAACGTGTGATTTCCCTCATTTAGAAACCCATATAGACTCTGATTGAACTCATGATTAAACATGTTACATGTTCAGCTTCTGATTGGGAATGGATTGGGAGATGGGTTATGAAATGTTTGACTGAAGAAATATTTTCTTGTTTACGCAATTCCAGTGATGCAATCTTCACACTAGCTTTCTTTTCGTCAATTAGCTACAGCACATATTGCACGTATGTAATATACTTATCACACTGAACTGTACTGACTTCACACCATCACTAGACATTGGAGGCCGGATGTGACTTTTTAATTACATGTGGGCAATTAATTGCATTGATCCCCAACCTCACCCTCATGTCTTCAAAACATGTATGACTTTCTTTCTTCAGTGGAACACAAAAAAGATATTTTGAAGAATGCTTCTTTGGAGAACTGTTTTGTATCCATACATCCAAAACAATACTGAACCACATTGCAGTGTTATTTTAAATTTGTTTATACTATTATAGTATTTAAAAAAAAAAAAAAAAAAAATTTTTTTTATATTAATTAGTATTTACTTAAACTTATTTTCGTTAGTTATCAAGGCAACATTTCCATTTTTAAGTCATTAATATTTATATTTTATTTCATTTCACCATATTTCAATTATAGAACATTATTTTTAATAGCTTTAACGTTTAGTTAAAGGGTTAGTTCACCCAAAAATTAATTACTCATTACTAAATAAATCATTAATTACTCACCCTCATGTCGTTCCACACCCGTAAGACCTTCGTTCATCTTCAGAACACAAATTAAGATATTTTGATGAAATCTGAGAGTTATATGACTCCTCAATAGACAGCAATATACCCACCACTTTCAAGGTCCAGAAAGGTACTAAAAGATATTTAAAACAGTTCATGCGAGTTCAGTAGTTCTACCTTAATATTATAAAGCGACGAGAATAGGTTTTTTTGGCGCACAAAAAGTAAATTTTGTTTTTTTGGCGCACAAAAATATTGTTGTCGCTTTATAATATTAAGGTAGAACTACTGAACTTGCATGAACTGTTTTAAATATGTTTTAGTACCTTTATGGATCTTGAGAGAGGAAATGTCATTGCTTTGAACGCAGGCCTCACTGAGCCATCGGATTTAATCAAAAATATCTTAATTTGTGTTCCGAAGATGAATGAAGGCCTTACGGGTGTGGAACGGCATGAGGGTGAGTAATAGCTAAATGACATTATTTTCATTTTTGGGTGAACTAAACCTTTACCAATAACAACACTGCCCCTTTGACTTTCACTGTATGGACAGAAAAACCACTGAGACATTTTTCAAAATATACTGTGTGCAGAATTATTAGGCAAGTTGATTTTCTGATCATATTTTTTTCCAGGCACATTTTACCAATTCCAAACCACATCAATCTTATTAACTACTATTAATTTTGTATTTAATCATTTATGAGTGATTATATAATTGTTAAGAAGGCTGGAAGTGAAAACCTCCCTATATTCAGGTGTCTTTTACCAATACAATGAGCCAAAATTTTTTAACTCGGACTGAAAAGTCAAAAAATATTAAATGCCCATTAGAAGGATGCAATACTAATGCAATACTAGAAATTGCAAAGTTAAAGCATGACCAGTGGACAGCAAAACACTCATTGGGTCAGCAGGGTCAGACAAACGGGTGGAAAGAAAAGATGCAAAACTGCAAAAGAATTAAGAATGAACCAGCATCACATCCTCTTGTACCACTGTTTGAAGTGTTTATCTTCCAGAATCTGGCAGCAAGTTTTGGAAGATCATTTTTATTCCATATCTGCAAGACAGACTTTTCAGGAGATGGACTAAAAATGAACTCCCAAAACTTACTGCCAGATTCTGGAAGATGAATTCTTCAAACAGTGGTACAAGAGGATGTGGTGCTGGTCCTTCAAGAGTCACTCTCAATCTGTCTGTCTATAAAGCCTATAAAAAAACAGTATTTATGTATTTCACAACACTTATTAAGTGGGGGTCATTTTTTAGGATTCTTTACCTAACCTAAGTCTCTGAGATCCTGACACCTTGCACTTCTGGAGACTCCAGGTAGGTTGCAGTTCTGGAAAATGGTGGCGCTGCAGACTAAAGGGTTCACCTAAATTCTTCATTCTTTTGCAGTTAATGTGTCTTTGCTTCTCTACCTGTTTTTGTCTGACCCTGCTGACCCAATGAGCATTTCACTGTCCAATGGTCATGCCTTAACTTTGCAATTTCTAGTATTGCATTAGTATTGCATCCTTCTCATGGGCATTTAATAATTTTTAACTTTTCAGTCTAAGTTCAATCTCTTTTTTGGCTCATTGTATCTGTAAAAGAAAACCTGCCTAATAATTATGCATACCTGAATATAGGGCGTTTTTCACTTCAAGCCTTCATGAACAATTATATATCACTTATAAATAATTTAAATACAAAATTAATAATAGTTATTAAGATTGATGTGGTTTGGAATTGGTAAAATGTGCTTGGAAAAAAAATATGATCAGAAAATCAACTTGCCTAATAATTCTGCACACGGCGTATCTTTTGTGTTCCACAGAAGAAAGAAAGTCATGCAGGTTTGGAATGACATTATGGGGAGTAAATAATGACAGAATTTTCATTATGAGGTGAAATATAATTTTTACCCAAAGCTATTGTTCCTAATATAGCTTTGGCTTTTCTGGTTTGTCTTGTCTGTCAGATTGGATAAGGCCGACGAGGGCCACTTTTGTCTCTGAGCACCAACACGTACGTCTGTGGAACAGAATGGAGAACGAGACTGAATCCAAAAAGCTGAACGGCCAGCCTGAGGGTCCTGCGACCCTTTCAAAACCCAAAGAGAGCATGCAGCTCAAAAAGGAAATCTCTCTCCTGAATGGCATCAGCCTCATCGTGGGGAACATGATTGGCTCAGGCATATTTGTGTCGCCAAAGGGTGTTCTCATCTACAGCGCCTCCTACGGACTGTCTCTAGTTATCTGGGCCATCGGTGGCATCTTTTCAGTGGTAGGTGCTCTCTGTTACGCTGAGTTGGGCACAACAATCACAAAATCTGGTGCCAGCTACGCCTACATCCTGGAGTCTTTTGGAGGCTTCATAGCATTCATACGTCTGTGGACATCGCTGCTCATCATCGAACCCACGAGTCAGGCTGTTATCGCCATCACCTTTGCCAACTACTTGGTTCAGCCGCTTTTCCCCACCTGCGAGCCACCGTATTCTGCTTCTCGACTTATTGCTGCAGCCTGTATCTGTGAGTAACATGTACATACTGTTGCTATGCACCCTTGTTTTTCACATTCTTTAACTTTCTTATTGTCTTTCTTACTCTACTGTTATCTCTTCCTCTCTCTGTTCTCTCTCCCTGAGATCTGATAAGCTGCTGAGACCTATTAAGGTCTAACTTTTAAAAATGTCATGGGGCAGTTAATGAATAACTTGTTTTTGAGTTCATGGAGCCTGTTCTTCTGGTCCTGTGGTGCCTCTCCTCTTGTACCTGTTTCACTTGGATACCTTCAGCAGCCTCATTAGGCATGCCATTCTAAATGAAGGAAACATAATTGTTGCCATGAATACCACCAAACTTTTACTACTCCCCACTAATCCATTCAAGCTGTAATAATGGTTTGTTAATTGCTGTCCTATTAGTTGTCTTTAGGGAGTTACCATTGTTGTCATTCATTGTGCATTCAATTTGTTTTTCAGAGTGATTATGTCAACATATACTGTATTTATTCTTATGCTAACATGCTTATTATTTATGATATTTCAGGCCTGCTGACCTTTATAAATTCGGCTTATGTCAAGTGGGGTACCAGGGTGCAGGATGTGTTCACTTACGCCAAAGTGCTGGCCCTCATTGTCATTATTATCACAGGGATAGTGAAACTGTGCCAAGGTAAAAAAAAAAATGTACTTGACTCTACACAATCAGCCATCTTAAAAGATGTTTTTGCAAATATTTTACTTGTTCGTGTCTGAGTCAGATGTTGCGCTCTCGTGAGTTTTGAATCCGCTTAAAGGGATAATTCACTAAATTCTTTCATCTTTTTTTTTTTTTTTTTTTTTTTAACCCTCATGCCCAAACCTGTATGACTTTCTTTCTTTTGCAGAACAAACAGGAGGATATTTTGAAAAATGTCCTTTTTTCCCATTCATATAATGGAACTGTTTGGTTACCAGCATTCTTCAAAATACTATCTTTTGTGTTCCAAAGAAGAAAGAAAGGCTTAACAGGGTTGGACAATAGACTAAATGACGACAGAATTTTCCTTTTTTTTATTTATTTTTTTTTTATTTTTTTGGTGTATTCAAAAAGTCACATTTTAAGGTTAAAATGAATTCCATTTTCTCTTATTGGCTAGTTGAATTTTATTTTATTAATTTATTTAACCGAGACAGTGGACACTAATAAACATTACTTTAAACGCGGCAGAGATCGTCTAAAGGCTATTTTCATCAGTAGTCCCTGGACATAATGTTGAAAGTCACCCTAAAAACATACAAAATGTAAAGTCAAAATTACGAAAATGATTAAAATCATGGTATAAACATGCAAATAAAAACAAAACAAAGCAAAAGCATAAACTTAAAAAATATGCACAGTATATTAGATAGGGCTGGGACAATACATTGATTCTCGATTCACGATGCAAAGAATCTAGAGTGATTCTGATATTTTCCGATGTATCGCGATTCTCTTTCGAATCGATTCTGAGTGTAGTTTTTTTTTAACAGCAGATGGCACTACGTGCTTTAGAAACACTCGTACTCTGCTTGCTTCCATTTCCTTTACACACAACACTTAAACCTAAAATAATCATTCATAAAGTTCGAAAAGGTTTAAGTGAATTACAAGGGTGTTTGCAGTGAGCTGTTTACATTAATCTTGCGTCATAAAAGCATTCTGAGCCGAGGTGCAAGTATATATTCAACCACTTACATGACTCGGCCGATTGCACGATCGCTGTCCAGTACTCTTCTTAGTGAGCATTTGAGTGTGCGGTTAAAAACTAGCCTAGAGCGCCATCTGCTGCTGTTAAACGGATAGTTCACCCAAAAATGAAAATTCTGTAATCATTTATTCCCCTTCAAGTTGTTCCAAACCTGTATAAATTTCTTTGTTCTGTTGAACACAAAGGAAGATGTTTGGAAGAATGTTGGTAACTAAACAGATCTCGTCCCCCATTGACTACCTACCATAGTATTTTTTTTTTCCCTACTATGGTAGCCAATGAGATCTGCTTGGTTACAAACATTCTTCCAAATATCTTGAAGGGGAGTAAATGATGACAGAATTTTCATTTTTGGGTGAACTATCTCTTTAAAACTTAGCTCAGAATCGATTCGAGAGAGAAAATATCAGGATCGTTCCAGATTCATTGTATTGAGAATCGATGTATTGTCCCAGCCCTATTAGATATATAAATTCTTAAATATATAAAACGGTTAGTTCCTGTCCTTGATTCTGATTGGTCAATAGCTGTGTTTTATTCACAATAACACACGGCTATGACCGCTTCACCCAAAGGTTCTGTGTATCACTACACAACACCCTTAGCAACTACTCTTAGCAACGTAAACTGTATGTTCTCAATTGATATTGTTCATTGAAGCTTACTGTATTATGTTGAAGAGTATTGTGAGAAAGAGATCAAGTTTATTACCTGCATTCAGATTTAGGATTTTCCTTCAGGTCAGTCCTATTTCCATATTAAAAAATCTTTTAACAGTTAAGGGCTTTTCCCATGACTGACGGCGCTAGTCAAAGCATTTGTCAGTTGTGTCTTGTTCCGTATTCATAACAATTCAGTCTTTTCAATGTAAAAGTCTTCGCTACTGACTGACACTCTCATAAAGACAGTCTTTGCTGCCATCTAATGGCATAATAATGTAACTTCTGTTGCTGTTCACGGGCAGGGACTATTTTTTTCCGGCAGAAGGAAGGCTTTTAGTGAAAGTTTACATCATGAAAGTTGCATTGATACATATTTTTGGCTTTAATATTTGTATTGTGTGGTAACTGTTTTATAAAAGCAATAAGGTACTCGAGGCTAGTGCTGTATCGTGAATAAGTCACGGCTGAAGGGGTGCCCTTCAGGCTAGTGCTGTATCGTGAATAAGTCACGGCTGAAGGGTGCCCTTCAGCCGTGACTTATTTACGATACAGCACAGCCTCTCGTACCTTATTGCTTACATATAACACAAAAGAGCAAAACCGCAATAGAACATTCACATACATGTTGATCTTGAAGAGCCGCAAACGTTTCAGTACTTTTCTCACACAGGTTTCACAATAAACTTCGAGGATTCTTTCCAAGGCTCGTCTCGTGACCCAGGAGATATTGCTTTGGCATTGTACTCGGCTCTTTTCTCGTACTCAGGCTGGGACACTCTTAATTTTGTCACAGAAGAGATTAAGAACCCTGAAAGGTACTTTTTTGAGACAAATTTGCCCCTTAGTTGAAGATATGGCATGTAAAAATAGGCACTGATAAGATAGCTAACATCATTCATGGCTGTCTCAGGAACCTTCCTCTCTCCATTGCAATCTCCATGCCCATCGTTACGATCATCTACATCCTCACAAACGTGGCCTACTACGCTGTGCTCGACATGAGTGCCATCCTCGCCAGTGATGCTGTCGCTGTGGTGAGTTCATAGACCTCTGTCTTGTCATAATGTTTGTAGAGTCTGTAATCTAACACCTAATATTTCCTAATTGTCCCACAGACATTTGCAGACCGCACCCTGGGAGTGATGAGTTGGACCATCCCCATTGCAGTTGCTTTATCTTGTTACGGAGGTCTTAATGCTTCCATCATTGCTGCATCTAGGTCAGTCTAAAGCTTGATTTCTACATGCCATCATGAAGAATGTAACTTAAGTCCTTTCTATTTTCATAGTCTAAAGAGACTGATTGTGTTGTGCTCCTGTACAATTGCACTGGCTTTATGGTTTTTATTATTCCACTCAAACCTGCTTTGTTCTTCAAGTTTATTCTAAATGACTGGTGTTAACCTCCAGGAGGAGGAACAAAGCTTAGTTCAGCTCCTGTGGTTTTTATAGGAAGCTACTCTATTGCTCACACCATCTGGAGCTGCTTTCTGGTAATGACTGTGTGGGGTGCCTACCACTATTCCATGTGTAAGATAATGGGATCTGAGGAGTGTTGAGACATTTTAGGAGTGTTAAGTAAATATATGCAGTGCTGATGGGAATTCAGATGCTTTGAGAACCCATTTTCCTGTTTATCTTTAAAGCACTTGTTTGTTCGTGTTTCATTTATGATAAATTAGCATGAAATCTTCAAATACAATTGATTTTGCTTTTAGGTCAACAATATGCACGCATATGAGTATGAAGCTAATTTTCATACAATCTTAATGTTTTGTTTCTTTTGTCTGATGTTTTTTTTTTGTGCAGTTATGCATTTGGTTTGCATAATTGGTTTGATAAGTCAGCACTTTGATTAGTTTTAGTATCACTATTAGATTCTATTATAGTTTTTATTAATATGTTGAATTATTAGTTTTTATATTTTTCTGTTGTATTTTAGTTTTAGTGCTTTTGTGGTGTTTTTAAAAATGTTTAGTCTATTTAGTTTTTATTTTTTTATTTTAGTACATCAAGTTAATCTTAATTAAAATGGCAAATCTTGCTGTGGCAGCTAGCTGAAAAAAAAAAACAAACATTCAGTTCACGTTTATTTTAAAGGATTAGCTCACTTCAGAATTCAAATTTCCTGATAATTTACTCACCCCCATGTCATCCAAGATGTTTATGTCTTTCTTTCTTCAGTCGAAAAGAAATATATGGTTTTTGAGGAAAACAATCCAGGATTTTTCTTCATATAGTGGACTTCAACAGCTACCAACAGGTTGAAGGTCCAAATTGCAGTTTCAATTCAGCTTCAAAGGGCTCTACACAATCCCAGCCGAGGAATAAGTGTCTTGTCTAGCAAAATGATCGGTCATTTTCTAAAAACATTAAAAAATTATATCCTTTTTCACCACAAATGCTTGTCTTGCACAGCTCTGCGTTTCTCGATGCATTACGTAATCACGTTGGAAAGGTCACACGTCACGTAGGCAAAAGTACAGAGCAAGTGTTTACAAAGCGAACGTGCAAAGACCAAGTCAAACGGCCTTACAAAAAAGGTGAAACAACAATGTTGGACGATTTTGAAGTTGGAGGAGAAAATGAGATGGAGTTTTTCACCCTACCGGGGTACTTCCACCTACGTCACGCGTGACCTTTCCAACGTGATTACGTAATGCGTGGCACATCACAGAGCTAGTGCAAGATGAGCATTTGTGGCTAAAAAGTGTAGAATTTGTACTTTCTATATGTTATACTATATGTTTCTTGTGGTTTTAGTTTAGGTTAACTATAATAACCCTTCTTTTTGTACATTTGAATAAACAGTGAGTCTTTTGCTGCTGCAGGTTGTTCTTTGTGGGAGCTCGAGAAGGTCATCTTCCAGATGCTTTGTCCATGATTCATGTGCAGAGATTTACACCAGTTCCTGCACTGCTATTTAATGCAAGTACATTTCAGTTAAACTTTTCAATGCCTAATGCATCTTAACATTCTCTACCAGAGTGACTTTTTCTGAAGTATTTAAAATTATATATTTTATATATAAGTTTTTAAACTTTCGATTATATACTACATTTAGTTCTTCATCAAATATAAGTGTAATTGTAGAATCTCAAAGTCTGGGATATTTGATGTTTTCTGTCTCCATCTAGTGGTTTTGCTTTGTGTCTGCAGTGTGCCATGGCTCTGATCTACCTTACAGTGGAGGATGTTTTCCAGCTGATTAACTATTACAGCTTCAGTTACTGGTTTTTCGTAGGCCTTTCCATCGCCGGGCAGATCTACCTTCGCTGGAAGGAGCCAGACAGGCCCCGACCACTGAAGGTGAGGCAGTAGAGACTGTACAGATGGAATAAAAAAATGTTTGCTACTTTATAATGTAACAATGATGTGAAGAAGTGTGTGATCTGTCACTGTGCACACAAAAATCTGTTACAAACGGCTATAGCTTCTATTATATACACTATATATTCAAACTTTTGGGGTTAGTTTGTTTAGCATTAAAGGGATGGTTCACCCAAAAATGAAAATTCTGTCATCATTTACTCGCCCTCAAGTTGTTCCAAACCTGTATGAATGCCTTTCTTCTGCTGAACACAAAAGAAGAAATTTTGAATAATATGGGTAACCAAACAGTTGATGGACCCCACTGACTTCCATAGTATGGAAAAAAAAACATACTATGGACGTCACTGGGGTCAATGGGGTGACTACCAAATGTAGTCACATGGACTATTTTAACTACCTTTCTGGGCCTTGAAAGTTGTAATTGTGTTGCTTTGTGGGATATCAGAAAGCTCTCAGGTTTCATCAAAAATATCTTAATTTGTGTTCTGAAGATGAACAAAGGTCTTACGGTTTTGGAACGACATGAAGGTGAGTAATTGATGACAGAATTTTCATTTCTGGGTGAACTAACCCTATAAGACAAGCTTTTGTCTTTCCCTTTCTAGACAGAGTTTCCACCTTTAAAATCAGGTGCAATTTGAAATGTGAATTTAAAATGTTGTTTTCCTCTCTTCTCTTTCATGTCTGTGTGCGATCAGTTGAGTCTGCTGTATCCCATCATCTTCTGCATGTGTGTTGTGTTCCTGGTGGCTGTGCCACTTTATTCTGACACACTCAACTCACTCATTGGAATTGCTATTGCCCTCTCTGGAGTTCCTGTTTACTTTTTGGGTATCTATCTTCCAGAGTCTAAACGCCCACCCATCATCACTAAACTACTAAGTAAGTACCACAGCCTTCAGCACTAAAACTTTCATCATCAGGAGGGCTTAGCCCTCAGTGAGAATCTGTAGCAAGAGACCATTGCAAGAGTGGTGCATCTTTAAATCGACACCACGCTATTTGTCAAAACGTAATCAAAAGTAGCCTAACAGTACTTTGTTTGTGGGTCAAATTGACCCACAAACATCCTAAACGAAATTATGTGTATATGTCAGACCACATCAGCGTGTTGAAAAAGTCATAAAATGTCACCTAATTTTTACCATTTGTGGCTGACAAAATATTTTTCAGTATTGAAATAAGTGGGGAAAAAGCTCCTTTTTACCTTCTCCAGGGTAGTTAAATACCAACATAACAAAATATAACAAAAAACTCTTATTATTTTGGGTCTGTATAGTTGTCTTAGAACATTAAAATATGCGGGTCAGATTGAGCCACAAACATCTCAAACGTAACAGACATTATGTGTGTATATGTTCGAACGGATGTGTTGAAAAGGTCATAAAATGTCAAGAAAAAAAAAGGTTAACCGGTATTTCCAACAACTCAGAAATCAAAATGGGTCAAATTGACCTGCAACATAACATGAGGGTTGAAGAATATGAGGGCGGATAAATTAAAAAGAAAATAATGTCCACGGATAAATAATTTATAATAAATATATTTTTGATTTGTTAATTTTGATTTCATTGGGAGTTTAACATTTTGTCTCCCTTATACAGGTGCCATCACCCGTTTCACCCAGTTCACATGCTTTTGTGTGCTCACTGAGATGGACACTGTTGATTAGAACACTTGCACTCCTCTGACCCACAAACCCACTGGTTCAGGAAGAGGAAACCAGTATCTGGAGATAAGGGAAAAAGATCTTCCACACTTTTAAAGACACAGATGCACTCCTAATGTCACTGCGTTGGATTTTTCTTTTTCTTTATTATAAGGTGTCTGTTAAGGTCATGGTGCACTGCGGTATTAGAAATACAACCTTCTGAACTTTATGGCATGAAAATGGAGGCCATTTTAAAGTTCTGGTTCATAATGGTATCAGCAGGCCTACGATGGAAACACCATTTGTATTCCTCTCGGTGAAAATGAGAACATGAACTGGATACAGTGGTTTGTATGTGCCATTATGAACATGGCCAAGAATTAATTTGTTTATGTAACATTTTCCTCTATTTTTTAACTAACATGCTTTTATTTTAGAATCTAGATTTTACAATTTGTCAATTAATTTATACACCTTTTTTTTTTTTTATGTGAAAAGGGTTTGATTTTATTTTCATCTTCCTCATCGTGATTTACTTTCGCTCATGTGTCAGTTCTTTTATAGTATTTGGGGTGTTTTCTGTGTTGGCCATAGGTCAGTCCTGTAGAATTGCCCACATGCCTTAACTGGCTTTTAGGGGGAAGGTGATTGTACACAGTCAAGTCTGCTGCTATACATATAATGAAACATCACATGTTCACTTGTGGAAGAAGCTAGGTAAGAATAAAGATGAAGAGTCCACGAGATGTGCTGGTAACATTTGTCGACTCACTCTAGGAAAGTTCTTTATGTACATCTGTTCTAAGTGTGGATCTTTATTATCTGTATTTTCAAATTCTGTTAACTTCAAATGGTATTCCAGATTTAAAAAACATTGTTTCAATGAATTCATATTCTCCATTTACAATACCAAGTGTCATGGAGAATGTTGTTAAATAATTCAATTTCTGTAAAATCAGCTTTAAATGTCCATCAGCCAAACAAGCAATAAATGTTTTTTTTTTTTTACTGGTGAAAATCCCCATTTACTCAGGATGCAAGTCCAGAAGTGATTTAAACAGGTCATTCTGATGTTTACCTTGTAGCATGAAAAACACTGAACAGTTTCACACTATATTTGTTATTTGCCTTTATGCACAAGTGTTTCTAATTTATTGCAAAGAATATCAAAACTTTTTTTTTTCTTTCTACCAGACAACCTGTTTGAATAAATTAAATGATTCATTTTCAGTTTAGTTTTGAAGTCTTTATTTTTTTTTTATACACATCTACATATTTACAGGTATTTTGTTTAACCCCTTTGGATACGGGGAACATACAAACACTACACACATAACTGACAACACAAAGCACCCCACACTTACACAAACTCAAAATATCACCATTTTCTCCCCATACTATCTTCACATCAAACAATCGCCAAATATTGCAAATAGTAAATCACTCGTCTCACTAACGCGCAAGTCAAAGCAACCCACACAAGTATACGCACATGGGCTACCACATACATTCACTTTTGACAAAACATACAGCTTCACTCAACACACGTCAGTAAAAACAGCCTCTCTCATGCTTTTAACAATACATGGAGGCTCTCAGTCAGAATCATTATACTCTCGCTCCTCCTCATCATCATCCTCATCTTTGTCATTCTCCAACTCCCCCATCATTTCCTGCCGGTAGCATTCCCAGGTCCTCCTGCTGTACGAGTGCTCTTCACTCCAGCAACCTGGATCGAAAATTCCAATCAATATATTAGGATATGCCATTTGATAAAGCAATTGAAGCCAATTACAACTGTAAAGGGTTAGTTCACCCAAAAATAAAATTGTCATTAATTACTCACCCTCATGTTGTTCTACACCTGTAAAACCTTCGTTCATCTTCAGAACACAAGATATTTTTGATGAAATCTGAGGTTTCTGATCCCCAAGAGAAAGCAATGTAATTACCACATTCAAGGTCCAGAAAAGTAGTAAAGACATTGGTTCAACCTTAATGTTATGCTTCCACCTGGAAGTGCTGCACTGTGTCTACAACATAAACAGCATAGGAGACTGACAGGAGGAGAAAAAAAAAAATTGTTGAATAAAGTCATTATTTGTTTTGTTTTTGCGCACAAAGTATTCTCGCCGCTTCATAACATTAAGGTCACGTTGACTACTTTTACGATGTCTTTACTACTTTTCTGGACCTTGAATGTAGTAATTACGCTGCTTTCTCTTGGGGATCAGAAACCTCTTGGATTTCATCAAAAATATCTCGTGTTCTGAAGATGAACGAAGGTCTTACGGGTATGGAACGACATGAGGGTGAGTAATTAATGACAGAAATTTCATTTTTGGGTGAACTAAGCCTTTATTTTATGCTCTTTTTAATATATCATATCTAGGGCTAGATGAGCCTTTAAAAAGATTTAGAAATGAAGCAAATATGATAGCTTAGGTGTATGACCTCCATATCGCTCCTCTGCATCACTGTCACCCTCACTGCTCTCTTCTGGGTAGTCATTTCTCCAGTTGGTTTCAGCATTCTCATCATCTTCATCTTCATACACCTCTTCCTCCCAGGCCACTTCATCAGGGACCTGTGCATTTAAAGGAAAAAAAAAAAAAAAAAGTTTGTGTACAGATAAAATAAATGTTCCACTAACCAGGGTTATTTTTTAAAATAAAACTTAATAAATTAAAGCTAAATAGCAATATTTCAAAAAAAAAAAAGACAAAAAATGTAAACTAAAATTGAGAATATAAAAATAAAAGTTAATTCAAAATATAAATAAAAACTCTAGTAGTATATAGATAATACTAAAGTAACACTGCAACGAACCAGCTCTCCCTCTTGTGTGTAGGGTCTGACAGACAGAATGTCTTGGATCCAGCCTGGTGCGGCCGTCTCTTGGTAGTACAAGTCGTACACGTAATCGTCTTCTTTCTCTCGATGTTCAGTACCGAGTCCATCTCCCGACACACTCAGCTTCTCACGAATCATCTTCACAGAGTTACACAGGATTGTCTCCGGGTCAGACACAACAGTCTGAGGAAAAAGAATATTTTAATTATTAGTCATTTTAGTAAGGGGATAAAAAGCTATACACTTAAGCTTAATTACGTTTGTAGACCGGTGTAAATTGTGCATACATATTTCTTCACAAACTAAATTGATAAAAGTTCTGAAAGCTTTTTAAATTAATGAATTAAAAGAAATGGATGGTAAAAGAAAACATGGCCAAAACGTATATTCAATGAGGTTTAAAAAGTATTATTTACATGATACTGGCTGAGAAAATGGTGGATACTAGCAATACTCAAGTTGTTGTTATTATTAATATACAACAACAACTTGATATTATTGTTATTATTATAATAAAATACTAACAACCTTTAACTCTTTAATAATCTTAAAATGTTAAAAATAGCAATATAATAATCAAGTAGGTGTGTTCAAATTTCTAATATGAATAAGAAGAATATATTGAGAAGAACGAGAGTTTCTTGAACTACATTTGTTTGTGATTTTGTAAAAATTTTTTCTATTGACAGAAACTTATGTTTTAGCTTTACCTTGCCAGGCACCTTGACATCATCATCCTCATGCACAATATCAAACACTTGCACTTCTCCCAAAGACAGGTCATCACGGTTCTCTGTTTGGCTGCCATCGTTCTCCTCTCCTCCTCTTGCGGGTGTAGGCTCTGTTGGCAGCCCGGCCCGGTGGCTGGACAGGATCCGGTACCGTTCCTCTCGCCTGGTGCTCCATTTGACACTGCGCAGATCACCGATGATCCTCTGACTGCTTCCTTGTGATGGCCGCAAGGCATGATGGGCCAGACGTGGACGTGCCAGAGCCTCACGGACATGTGGCTGTACAGGAGCATCCTAAAAAATGAATTGATATATTAGACTATAATAGCCAAAGATAATGAAACAGACAAGAATTATGATTATACAGACTTAACCACAGCAAACGTTTGGATTTGATATTTAATCTGATCAGAAGTCTAGGCTTAATTTCATATTTATCTATCAATCCATCCGTGTATCCATTAATAGACCTATCTATCAATCCATCCATGGTATACAATGGATAACAAAGCAGAAACACGTGTAATTTGACTGTTGCTTAATTTTTACATGCTCATTTTTTAATTTATTATGGAAACAGAAATGATACTGTACAAACACCTTCAGGAGAACATTAAAGAGCATCTGCACAAACCTCAAATGTAACAAACAAGGTAAAAACACACAACTGAAGAAAAAGATTACTGACAAGCGCATTGACATCGACTCTTCTTCATTTGATTCATTTGATATATTTGATACTGCATTTGGGAAACTTTGTTTTGCCCCCAGAGTCTTAAATGTTAATAAAACTATTCGTTCTCTTTTTTAAAAAAAAAAGAAAAAGAAAAAGAAAAAAAAAAACATTGTCAGCAGGCCTAACTGTATTGTTTATTGGAATAGGTGGAAGGTTTATTATGGAAAGATATCTGGACTTTACCAAACAAATATTTGGTAAATAAAATTAAGGAAATAACTTTTAAAATCTTACACAGATGCTACCCAGTAAATAATATTCTTGTTAAATTTAAAAAGGATATTGATTTGAAATGTTCTTTTTGCAATGTTTCATTTGTTTTGGCAATGCGCTCATGTGAGAAAATTTTGGAAATATTTGGCTAGATTTATTATTGACCCCACATTGTGTTTAAAAAGTGTTATATTTGGTTTTACTAATATCCCCCCAAATAAAAGAAAAGAATACTATATTATAATTTTTGCTCAATTTCACATACATAAATGTAAGTACAGTAACACCCAATCTTTGTTTTTAGTTCTTGAAAAAGAAATGCAAATACACACTACCAGTCAAAAGTTTGGAATCGGTAAGATTTTTAATGTTTTTAAAAGAAGTTTCGTCTGCTCACCAAGGCTGCATTTATTTAATTAAAAATACAGTAAAAACAGTAATATTGTGAAATATTATTACAATTTAAAATAATAGTTTTCTATTTGAATATATTTTATAAAGTAATTTATTCCTGTGATCAAAGCTGAATTTTCAGCATCATTACTCCAGTCTTCAGTGTCACATGATCCTTCAGAAATCATTCTAATATCATGATTTGCTGCTCAAGAAACATTAATTGTGTACAGTATTTTTTTTTTTAGGATTGTACAAAATATTTGTGTACAGTATTTTTTTTTTTAGGATTCTTTGATGAATAAACTGTTCAAAAGAACAGCATTTATTTGAAATATAATCTTTTGTAACATTATAAATGTCTTTATTGTCACTTTTGATCGATTTAATGCATCCTTGCTGAATAAAAGTATTAATTTCTTTAATTTCTTTTCAAAAAAATAAAAATAAAAATTCTTACTGACCCCAAACTTTTGAACGGTAGTGTATATCAAGACTATTTTTCATTCATATAATAAGAAATCAATTAAAACTGTTTCTGTCTGTGAGTCCTTTAATATACGTATGTAATTTTTAGTCCGTTTTTCTATGTGTATGTATTATTGTAGTTTTGACTGTACATTGACTTTTTTTTGTTTGAAGTTTAATAATAATAAATAAATAAATAAATAAAAACAATACAATCTCACAGACCACTAGAGCTCGTTTCTCCTGACAGTTGACGGCACAGCAGTTGCCGTTTAGTCATTACCTGTGACACCACGGTGGCTACTAGTTTGAACACAGAGTTCTCTATCTTAGGCTCCTGTGGTTCTGGTTCACTTTCATCGCTGGGTTGAGCAGCCGTGGCCTCCGGACGGATCCGCTTACAGGCCAGCAGCAGCGCGTCCGCTGGATCAGTTCCTCTCTTCCTCTTCACCCGCAGAATGGTCGTGCTCGGATCCATTTCGGTCAAAACACGTCTGCTGTGTAACCACAGAGAGATTTCAGATGGCAGACAAACAAAAACACGAGTCAGCCAGTGATAACAACAACCTGCGCTGTAGCCTTTCTTTCTTCCTTTTCACTCGTTTTTTTCTCCTTTGGCGGTTTTCTCTTCAATGACTATCAAATTGAGGAACAGTAGCGCCACGCTGCGGCGTGGAGTTTTTTAAACGTATGTCCCCATATTGTTGCAATTAACCGCCTGCAGAGGTCGCGGTTTAATTGGGTTTAATTAAAGGTTGGCGAAAAGCGTCCACTTAAAATCCTTGGATCGGCTACTGTGTTTTTGTTTATTATGGACCATGGATTTTTTTAAACAACAACTTAACAACTTTAAACAACATAATATTCTTCTCGGGTATTTTTCGATTATAATGACTTTTCTGAACCTATTATATTTATTAACCGACTGCTAGCTAATGTTTTGTGTTAGGGTTGTGCAACTTTTTCCCAAATGTGAAAAATGTAATTACCATCACCCTCAATGTAGGCTAGTCAAGCCTTAAAGGTTTAGTTCACCCAAAAATGAAAATAATGTCATTTATTACTCACCCTCATGACCTTTGTTAATCTTCAGAACACAAATTAAGATATTTTTGTTAAAATCCGATGGCTCAGTGAGGCCTGCATAGCCAGCAAATGACGTTTCCTCTCTCAAGATCCATAAATGTCTAAAAACATATTTAAATCAGTTCATGTGAGTACAGTGGTTCAATATTAATATTATAAAGCGACAAGAATATTTTTTGTGCACCAAAAAAAAAAAAAAAAACTAAATAACGACTTATATGGTGATGGCCGATTTCAAAACACTGCTTCAGGAAGCTTCGGAGCGTTATGAATCTTTTGTGTCGAATCAGCAGTTCGGAGCGCCAAAGTCACGTGATTTCAGCAGTTTGACACGCGATCCGAATCATGATTCGACACATAAGATTCATAACGCTCCGAAGCTTAATGAAGCAGTGTTTTGAAATCGGCCATCACTATATAAGTCGTTATTTTGTTTTTTTGGCGCATCAAAAATATTCTCGTCGCTTTATAATAATTATATTGAACCACTGTACTCACATGAACTGATTTAAATATGTTTTTAGTACATTAATGGATCTTGAGAGAGGAAATGTAATTGCTGGCTATGCAGGCCTCACTGAGCCATCGGATTTCAACAAAAATATCTTAATTTGTGTTCCGAAGATTAACGAAGGTCTTACGGGTGTAGAACGACATGAGGGTGAGTAATAAATGACATTATTTTCATTTTTGGGTGAACTAACCCTTTAATTGAAGAATCATCAACCATAGTTTATGAAATTGTGTAGTTTAAAAGGTAGACCACAAAAATGTTAACAATATAAATTACTATTCATTGTCATGTAGCCTAATAAGATATTTAGCATAATCTTGAGTCCTATTATATCCTACTTTTTCTTTGTCCTATTTTTATTCAGTGACATTAAAATCGATTCAGTCCGGAGTACATGGGCTTTTGGAGATCAATAAAAGAAACACTTCTGTGTGAATGCGCTCACACCCCCATCCCCCGACACACACAAAATCATGGAGAGAGACAGAAAAGGCCCTTTTTCACACACACACACACACACACACACGCGGGCGCGCACTCACTCTCTTGCACACATCTTCTGTAGAAGCGCTCACAAGCGCGAAGCCACTGACAAAGTGCGGATGAAAATGAGTGGGACACTCGTGTTTGAGTAAACGCGTGTTTTTGAGTTCGACTGTAAACTCTGAACTGATCACCATGGGAGCTGTTTGGACTGCACGGCTCCTCTGTTTGTTTTTGCTCTTGTTAAATACTCGCCAAAGCGCCGCACTTCCTCACAACACTGGTAAGAGTCTTCACTTTGTTAGTACACGCGATGCTGCACACACGCAACTTGTTTACATCCCCTTGTTTTGATACCCTGTTTCTTTTATTTTACTTAAGCTCTAAAACACATATTTTAGAATATGTGTTAATAATTTTCCTGACATTTCTTTTCTTTTCTTTTTTTGCGTAACGGTGTTTGTGTTTTAGTCTACAGATGTTACTATAATTTCTGCAGTCAGAGCAATTACGAAGTTTATTTACAAGCAACTCCACAAATAATTACACTACTAAGGGGACATTAATATAACAAAGTGAGCAATGTTTACTGTAAAGTCTCATGTTACATTTGTGATGCACAGATTCAGATCAGTGTGAAGAGGGAAGCGATGGCTGTCACATTGATGCTATTTGTCAGAATACCCCAACTTCATACAAGTGCACTTGTAAAACAGGCTTTAAAGGGGACGGGAAACACTGTGAAGGTAACAGTTTCCTTTTACGTCTGTTAAACAGACAGTGGACAAGACCTGTAATTTGGAAAACCTCACTTTTTAATTATTGTTCATATGCAAGCACTGTACACACAGTAAACATTGTATACAACTGAGTATTTATTAAATAGTTTGTTTTTGGTGTAATGTTGATTATTTTATTACAGTTTACGAATTGAGTATGCAGATGTGTTGTATTTTAATTGCAATCATGTTTACTTTCTTTCAAATAGCTTTTTAACATTTTAAAAGATGTATCGGAAGAGCAGTGCCCCAAAAATGCGGAAATTGCAAACATTGGTCAGCCTTGATTTCTGTTCCATTTCCTAGACATTGATGAATGTGATCTGGAATACAATGGTGGCTGTGTACACGAATGTTACAACATACCCGGCAATTACCGCTGTACTTGCCTTGATGGGTTTCATTTGGCACATGATGGACTCAACTGTCTCGGTAAGTAGAAATCCACAAAGAAATCACGTATACATGTGTGAGGGGTAAAGGTTAATGATTGCACAGGATGAGTTATTCTCACTACACAATACAAGAGTTTTAGAACAGAATTGTCTTTTCCACTGACAGTATATTTGTACTGTAAAGTCCACATAGCCCAGTCTGATCAAATGACCTTGTGGTATATGGAAATGTGGTGTTTTGTGATGCTTTAACATACTCTGTCCCTAGATGTGGATGAATGTTTCTTCAACAATGGTGGCTGTCAGCATGTATGTGTCAACACCATGGGAAGCTATGAGTGCCGCTGCAAGGAAGGATTTTTCCTGAGTGACAATCAACACACATGCATCCATCGCTCCGTGGGTGAGGCGCTGACTTTAACAATCCTTTAATTTCTCAGTCTACCATGTTCACCGTCATATTGAACAATCAATGCATCAGGGTGTATTCATCTGGTTTCTCTATATGTGATGTGAACGGTTCAGGTGAAAATCCCAGTCTTGATTGGCAATTTTTCCAGGGGTTTGTCATGAACTTGGATGTCAAAAGTGTATCGAGAGGCTTGTTTTGTTTAGTGGAGTGTGTATTTGCCGAGGTGTCAGTGAGCTAAGTCAGGGGTAAGTGCAAAGGAAAGCCAACCTAATTTCTAAATGTTCTCACATAAGATCATGATTGACAGCACAATGGCGAGTGACAGCTTTTAAGTTGGGTTCCCTCTCCGGGGCATGATCTATAGCCGTTCAGTTCCAAAGGGCCCATGCTGTGGGAAAGGGAGCCCCATGTTCAGAGGAACAAAACAAGTTAATAACTGCAACACTCAGGGCTTTGTGGCCTGTGTCATAGATGAGAATAAAAAAACCTTTTTATGTGTCTGTAGCTTCTCAGCTGCGAGTATTGTTTTCCCCTCAGTAAATTGAGCTAAGGTTTGCAAGGCTTTCCACCCCATTTGCTTTCTCTGGGTAAACTTGCTAAATCCTATCAGCACATCCACTGAGCTAGGGAGTGAATGGGAGGAAACCCGCCCTCTACACTGACCCATAGATCCGCTATTCATGTCAGGTCAGGTTGTGTGGCATTAAATGCTGTTGAATTTGAAAAGAATTGTAACAGGTACCCCAAGTGTTTGGATATTTTTTTCCTCTCTTATACTGATTAGTAATGTAAAGGTTAACTGATGTACTGTAGCTATTAATTTTTATTAGGGATGTAAAGTTTGTTATATAACCAATACACTTATCATGAAAAACCAGAGCCGCACATGTTTTTTGTTTTACTTGGCCATAAAATTTGTATTATATTCCTTAGAATATATATATATATATATATTACACACACACACACAGTGCCCTCCACAATTATTGGCACCCTTAGTAAATATGAGCAAAGGTGGCTGTGAAAATAAATCTGCATTGTTTATCCTTTTGATCTTTCATTCAAAAAATTCACAAAATTCTAACCTATCATTGAAGTAAAACAATTGAAAATGGGGAGAAAAAGCTCATTATGAAATAAATGTTTTTCTCTAGTTCACGTTGGCCACAATTATTGGCACCCTTCTTCAGTCTTCTTCTAAAATGCCTGATGAGTTTGGAGAACACCTGACAAGAGATCAGAGACCATTCCTTCATGCAGAATCTCTCCAGATCCTTCAGATTCCCAGCTCCATGTTGGTGTTTCTTCTCTTCAGTTCACTCCACTCATTTTCTTTAGGGTTCAGGTCAGGGGACTGGATGGCCATGACAGAAGCTTCATTTTGTGCTCAGTGACACATTTTTGTGTTGGTTTTGGATCATTGTCCCGATGGAAGATCCAACCACGGCCCATTATTGGATTTCTAGCAGAAGCGGTCAGGTTTTGATTTTTTTTTTATCTGTTGGTATTTGATAGAATCCATGATACCATGTATCTGACCAAGATGTCCAGGACCTCCAGCAGAAAAATAGGCCCACAACATTAAAGATCCAGCAGTATATTTAACCGTGGGCATGGGGTACTTTTTATCCATGTGTGCACCAAACCCATCTGGTGGGTTTGCTGCCAAAAAGCTCTTGTTTTAGTTTCATCTGACCATAGAAGCCGGTCCCTTTTGAAGTTTCAGTCATGTCTGACAACTGAATATGCTGGAGTTTGTTTCTGGATGAGAGCAGAGGATTTTTTTTTAAATCCTCCCGGACAACTTTTGGTGATGTAGGTGCTGTTTGATCTTTTTTTTTTTTTTTTTGGCTTTCTGAGACTCAAGATTTAACTAATCTCTGCAATTCTCCAGCTGTGATCCTTGGAGAGTCTTTGGCCACTCAAACTTTCCTCCTCACCGCGCATTAGGATGATTTAGACACACGTCCTCTTCCAGGCAGATTTGTAACATCTTAATTTTGAAAAAAAGATTTGTAGATCTTTAGTTGAAAAAGTTCCAATCTTTAGTTGATTGGAATCTTTTTAATTATTGCCCTGATAGTGGAAATGGGGATTTTCAATGCTTTAGCTATTTTCTTACAGCCACTTTCTATTTTGTGAAGCTCAACAATCTTTTGCTGCACATCAGAACTATATTCTTTGGTTTTTCTCATTGTGATGAATGATTAAGGGAATTTGGGCTTTGTGTTTCCTCGTGTTTATACACCTGTGGAACAGGAAGTCATGGCTGGACAATTTCATGCTCCTAGTCACCCTGGTGTGCTAAAAAATGTAAATATGAATGGGAATATACTTCAGAGATATTTTACTCATAAGAATTTCTAGGGTGCCAATAATTGTGGCCAATATGTTTTAGAGAAAAACATTTAGCCTATTTCATAATGTGATTCCCCCCATGTCATTACATTGTTTAGAGCATAAGAAACAAATGGGGAAAAACATTTTTGAAAAATGGTATTTTATTCATATGTTATGCTATGTCCTCATAAGTGGACACCAGTGGACACTCAGTTGTGGGCACTCAGTTGTTTAAAAAATAATATGACATGAAATGACATGGTGTTCATTCACCAATCAATTTTTAGGTTTCAGGATTTTTTTTTAAACCAAACTTTGTTTAAAGATGATTCTCAACTGTGTTATGAAAGATATAACAGAATGAATTAATATACCATTTTACTTTATGCAATAAGTGGGTAAAATGGCCATAAATGGGTTTTCCCATTCAATACAATGGATCTATACACTGTATCTAATTTGCATATTAATGTGTTCTTGGAGCAATATGTAATGAAAAAATAAGCGTAATAATGGGAGTAATAGTTGGCAACATTTTCATAATAATATCTAATATTTAATAGGAATATTGATATGCAATTTCTTTCCCTATTCACTTGTTGTGTCTCCTAAAATGCCTGATAAACATGATTTAAGTCCTGTTGTCCTCTACAGAGGTCATGTATGAAATCAATGCCCTGTTTTGTCACAGAAAGTCAAGATTTGATTAGAAACCCCATAACATTTTCCTGAGATGTTGATTTATAACAAACAATTTGAAAATTAGTCAGCTTTAAATGATAATTACAAAATATTTTCATATTTACATAAGAGTGCTAAATTTGATCATTCAGTCATTTTTAAAGACCAAGGACAGGTTGTTGTCCTGGTGAAACCTCCAAACATTTGGTATCTTTTGGCTCTTTACAGGACATCCAGGATTTGACATCTGACATGTATGGTGTCAGAGAAATTCACTAAAATATAATGTCCTCATATATGGCCAGTTAAAGGGATAGTTTAAAAATCTATTATTTACTCACCCTCATGTCATTCTAAACCTCTATGACTTTCTTTCTTTCATAAAAGAAGATATTTTATATTTTGAGAAATGCCTCCTTTTTTTTTTGTCCATACAATGGAAGTCAGTGGTCGCCAAAACTGTTTGGTTACAAATGTACTTCAAAATATCTTCTTTTGTGTTCCGCAGAAGAAAGAAAGTCATACAGGTTTGGAACGACATGAGGGTGAGTAAATGATGACAGAATTTTCTTGGGTCTTGTGGTGAAAAATCCCATTAAAATGCCATTAAAGGAATATTGCATTAAATACAAACTGAAGGTTGAGTCAAAAAAATTTCTGGGGTAAACGACAGAACGCCACATACCTAAATTTGTATCTATTCCTGAATATTTCTCTAAAATAGCAATACATTTATGTAATACCAAAAAGAAGTGTTGCAGGCTCTTTGACCGTATCTCTTCTTCACAGAAGGCATGAGCTGCATGAATAAAGAACACGGCTGTGCTCAGATCTGTAAGGAAACACCCAAAGGTGGCGTCGCCTGTGAGTGCCGGCCGGGCTTTGAACTGGCTAAGAACCAGCGGGGCTGCATCCGTACGTGCAAATCACATTTGTGACCCACCGTTAAGCTGAGAAATACCACAGAACGACTCACTGGAGCTGTTGATGTGATGCTGTTTGTGTTCTGTTGCATAGTGACCTGTAACCATGGCAATGGGGGCTGCCAGCACATCTGTGAGGACACAGAGCAGGGGCCCATCTGCAGGTGTCACGTCAGGTACACGCTGCACGCAGATGGCAGAACCTGTGTAGGTAAGGCTGCTTTACTAGTTTTAAAGCTTTAGTTCCAACCCACTTCTCCAGCTAGTGTTTACGATGATCTCTTGGCAAGTATTTAAAGTTGATCCATATTTTATCCACTTATGTGCGATGGTGGTGATAGAGATCTCTCATTCAGACACAAACACACGCTTTATCTGATAATGAGGAAGTGCAGCTGGAGCCTGTGGGCTGTGTGTGTGAGGTCTACAGTTATCGTTGTCTCTCTCTCCATTCTGTCGGCCTTGTCCATGATTTTGCTTCTGCTCTTCTTGACTGTCCTGAAGCACAGAACATGACTATCTGTATTTATCTGCAAACACTACAACACAATAGTTGGGACAGAGTCAAGAAGTCATGGAGGTCTCGTTGCTTGGATTTTGTTGCTGTTAAAGATGTTTTTGGTTTATGAAAAGTTGGACTTATCAGTGTGGTTGATTTTTAGGTTAGATTGCATGATTGTGTGATGCCACAGTGGAAAACATAACTGCAAATGTGATAAACAGTCTACTGCTTTAAATGTGACTGTTCTTAAGTCTTATTCAGTGTTGTGTACTGTACATTTAAATTTTTTATTTAGAAAGTTGCTTTTATTTAAAACAATTTTTCTAATGAGCCAGCAATATTTGTAGTATGCATATATTTATTTATATAATAATTCCTAATGTTTATATGTGTATACTGTACGCTACTGTTTAAAAGTTTGGGTTCTGTGTCTTTAAAAGAAGTCTCTTATGTTCACCAAGGCTGCATTTATTTGATCAAAAATACAGGAAAAATTAATAATTTAGTAACAAAAAATTAGTAATATTGTGATGTATTATTAAAATTTAAAATAACGGTTCTATTCGAATATATTTTAAAATGTAATTTATTCCTGTGATGGCAAAGTTGAATTTTCAGCATCATTATTTCAGTCTTCAGTGTCACATGATCCTTCAGAAATCATTCTGATATGCTGATTTTCTGCTCAATAAACATTTTTTATTATTATCAATGTTAAAAATGGTTGTTTTATTTGATGCTTTTTGGAGACTTTTTTTTTTTCTGGATATTTTCATGAGTATAAAGTTCAAGAGAAAAGAATCTATTTGAAATTGATTTTTTTTTGTAACGATGCAAAGGTCTTTACTGTATTCTACAGCATTGCTGAATATATAACATACACTGTAAAAATGTTTGATAAATTCTTTGTGATGTTCTTCATCTGAAAGTCACTTTGAATAAATACGTATAAAATATAGTATCTATATAACTATATAGTATCTCTTTTACTTTAAGGTCACTTCTTACAGGCAATTTATTGGCAGATTTGTATATTCTTTTGTGTAGAATATTGATTATATGTAGGTAGTATTATAATTTTGTTGAAAAAAGTCCTACATCATAAAAAGAGATTCCATGCAGCTTCTACATATTTCTTTCAGACCTGACGCTTAAAAAACTTTTTACTTTTTTTTGGTTGATTAATCAGGTTGAAATCATCATATTAAACTATATTTTGACATTTCCAGAAAGCATTTTTAATAGGTTACTTACCTGGCACTTTTTAACAGTCTATAAACAGTGTCTATATTGTTCTCATTTTCTTTCTTTTTCAGAAAGGGATGAAATGACTCCCACCACCCCTGATCACAATGCCACATCCTTGGCCGAAGTGGACAAACGAGTCAAGCGTCGACTTCTCATGGGTAAAATTAGACCACCAACAATCCATACATAATAAATCAATTCAAAGTATGCAGTTTCATCCAGAGACATACGGTTAAATATATTTGTGCTTTTAGAGAAAACCAAGAAGTATTGTGTTAACCTATAGTGCATATATTTAGAAGCATATAGCTGGCCAGGCTAAGCATTCCACAGTCTTTTAGGTAAACTGTGAAATGACTGGGGACCTACACTTCACCACCTCTGATTTCTCTCTTGTAAAATATGTCCTGGTGATAGAGTGGTACATTTCACATGTTTTTCTCTCATGCAGAGTGAGACAGGGACTGGGGATGTTTATCATACAGTGCTGAGTGTTGTATTTGTCTCTGCCAGCTCATATTTACACAGTGCACTGCATATGGACTCTCTGTCCTTGGCCTTCTACATCTGTGGAGTATGATATAGTATATAGAATTCTTTGCACAGACTGTTTAAATATTAATGAACTAATTGATCTTACTTTGACAGATTTACGTCTCTGATCAATTTGAGGATTTATCTCTCAGTCCTGCTCTTTCTAATGTGTTTCGTTTGCTCTTCAGAGACGTGTGCAGTGAATAATGGAGGCTGTGACAGCACCTGTAAGGACACATCCACAGGTGTTCGCTGCAGCTGCCCAGTGGGATTTACTCTTCAACCTGATGCCAAATCCTGCAAAGGTCTGAATCAACACTTTTTGCATGATATTCTTTTACACACACATATTATAGTTGCTTTTATGCTGAATCTCACCACAGTCCCTAAAATCAAAAGCAAAAAAGTACACTATCATTTAGAGTTGTCAAAAGTACCGACTTCGGTACTGAAATGTTAAAAATGTGATGCTTTGAGCGCTGTTGAGAGGATTCGTAAACATCTCTGATTGGCCATTGTGTTCACACGCTCATCAGAAATGTCTGTGATTGGCTACAATGATCAATGCACGGGAGAGTTTGAATTTGAAAGCGTTTTGAAAGCGGGAGCGTTTGAAAGCAGACTGGTGTGTATCTGTGTAAGCGCTTGGTTAAGAATGTCATTGATGTCTATTTACAACATGTTTTTAAAGCATTGATCATTGAAGCCAATCACAGACATATCTGATGAGCGCATGAACACAATGGCCAATCAGAGGTGTTTACGAATCCGCTCAACGTTTTTAAAATTCCAGCATCGACTTGGGGTCAGTAATATATATATATATTTTTAATTAATCAGAAGTGACAGTAAAGTCATTTATAATATTTCTATTTCATATAAATTAAGTTTTTTGAAGTTTCTCATCATAGAATAATGAAAATTAATCAGTTTCCACAAAAATATTAAGCAACACTGTTTTCATTGATTGTAATAAGAAATGTTTCTTGAGCATCAAATCAACATATTACAGTTATTGAAGAAATATATAGATGATGAAAGGCAAAATATTTGTTGTATGCTTATATTTATTTATGCATCCTGCTTATATTTATGTATGTAAATGTATCATTATTTCCACAAATATATTAAGCAGCACAATTGCTTTCACCATTGATAATGAAATGTTGGAATTTGAAATACTTGAGCACCAAATCATGATGCTGAAGACAGGAGTAATGGCTACTGAAAATTCAGCTTTGCCTTGACAGGTGTAAATGACCTTTTAAAATAGATTAAATAGAATAGTTATTTTATATTTTAATAATATTTCACAATATTATATGATGTTATATTATATTAATATTTAAGCACTGTCTAATTTTTTTGTGGGGCGATAATGTCACAGATAATATTCTTGACAGGTTTCATGAGATTCCCCCTATAGCTGATCAGTCCATCTATGTTCTGCTGTGTGATTTGGTCCTTCTCTGTCTCTCAGACATTGATGAGTGTGAACTCCATAACGGCGGCTGTGAACACTACTGCAGGAACACCATTGGCAGCTTTGAATGTAGCTGTCGAAAGGGCTTCAAGCTGCTGATGGATGAGCGTTCATGCCAGGGTAGGATACTCTTATTCTGCTATGGGTCCAACAGAAGATTGAGAAGCAGCGTGGGGGTTGGTGTTAGTATCTGTGTTTGTAACTAGGCTCGGAGATAGGACAGGGTGGGAGTCTCTTGAAGGGTACCAGTATCGACTTGCAAGATTCCTTTGAAGATCTTTAACGCAGACTAAGAGTATAATACTCAACTCCAAAAGAATACATTTCGTTTAAGCACACAGACAACTCCCTCTCCTTGATACGATTCTTCTAAAGAAATTACATCTCCCTGTTATTAATAAAAAAGCCTTTCTTTCATACTGAAAATGGAGCCTTTGAACAGGAAATGAGAGCGTGATTGATGTAGAAGCTGTGTAATTTGCCATTTAAGTGAATTTTGTTTCGATTACAGATATCGACGAGTGCTTTTTTGAGAGGACGTGCGACCACACTTGTGTAAACTCACCTGGTAGCTTCCTGTGTGTTTGCAACAAGGGCTACACTCTCTATGGGCTTGCCCATTGTGGAGGTAAGGATACAAACAGCTGTTTTAAGAAAGATAATTGTAAAAAATAAAATCAAAGGTTCATGACAGTTTTATTGTTGTTTGACAAATCACACAGAATTATTGCAGAGGAAGTGCAACAATAAGACTTGTTTACCTGAAATATGTCTTGATAGAAATCTGTTGTGTTTGTCGATTCCTCCATTCTCAGACATAAACGAATGTAGCTTGAACAATGGAGGATGTGAGCACACCTGTGAGAACACCATGGGAAGCTTTGAGTGCCACTGTCATGCTGGTTACAAGCTGCACTGGAACAAGAAAGACTGTATCGGTAAGATGAGCCTGAGCGATTCTGAATGCTGGGCTTCTATATCTGATGGTGTCGGCTTAGATGGAAATCGGTTCTTTATCTCTGGGAGCTAAAAGCAGGAGATACTTTTGACTTTCTCTATCTGGGTCTTTCTGTCTGTGCTATTGCTGACCAAACAGATACCAAGTGCTGTCTAACTCAAATCTCAAATGTGGCCTTGTACGTTCACATTCTCATCTTGAGCGTACTACATTGTTGAGCTTTCTGATATTTCTCTCTTACTCATTCCATCCACCTCCCTCTCAGCATGTATACCGTATCTCCACTTTTAAGCATTGTGATTTTCACATTCAGAAGCAGAGGACTCTTCACTAGTGCCGCCGCCTGCCAGGCCCACTCTCAACTGCAATAAGCAGGGAGGGGGTGAGCTCTGCTACCTGACCTGCCAGTCCCAGGTTCATATCAGCAGTGGTAAGTGTTAAAACATGTAGATTTGTTAAGATCTATGTGGAGTTTGCTTGGAGTTTCTCTGACACTTTCACCTTCACATGTAGGAGCTGAAGACTCATACACGGTGACCTGTGGCATGCCACTGCCGTGCCACGCAGGAGGACAATGGAACAGGAACGGGTCATATTGCCCAGGTAAATCCATTTGGATGTGTGCTGGCTTTGAACTGTTCCAAACTGTCTTCAGCTTCATTCGTTGTTATTGTTTAAAAGATTTAGACTTAGATTTTGTTAAAGAATTAACAGAGTGATTATTATATGAATTTAGAATAATTTTTTTGAAATGTTATTTTGTTAGTGTTATTTTAGCATGATTTCTATACAGTTATAGTATTGTTAATATTTTGAATTAGCTTTTATTTTATATTTTCAGTTTCATTGTAATTTTATCTAAATTTTTTAGTTATGTTATTGTTATTAGTGTTTTTTTAAAAATATTTTTATTTTTATTTTATGTTTTAATAGCTATAGATTTTCCATTCCTATTTAGCCTGATTTTTATTTCAGTTTTATTTATAGTAATTTATTAATTTTAGTTCTTCAGCTTAAACTAATTTTATTTCAGTTAGTTGCCAGTGTTTTCGTATAATATTTAATAGCATAATATTTAATATTTTAATATTATTTTTTGTTTTAGCTTTAGTTAACAATTGCCCCTTGCACACAGCAGTCCTGGTAAATTACAGTAAAATTACCAGAATGACTTTTACAGTAAATACACAAATGTGCGGTTCACACAAGCAATTGCGTCCATATTTTTACCGGTAAGATACCATTTACACATCAGTACTAAAATGGCGGAAAACTCTGTAATGTCAATCATCAAAAATGACCTCTAATTGTTGAGCCGTTCTCTTTATCCATCTGGATGAGATGAAGTGCTTTAGTTTCATTTCAGTTTTTTATTTTTTTTTAATTTACATCCAAGTGAGGGGATTATCACACAGAACTCTATTTTGCTCTTAAAAACATGAGGCGCATAATAGTTACTATAGTACGTAATAGTAGATGCAGAGCTGTCAGGTGTTCGTCTAGCGCATGTACGTCAATCGCATGTTTATATAGGAAAAACAATTAAAAGCAGTGTAACTTACAATAAACAGCCCAACAGAGCTTTATGATTGACCCAAAACAAACTTGTTACGTCATTGCATTCGGACCTTGTACATGCTCATACCGGTAATCTTCATTATTTGTTCTCACACAGCATCATACCGGTAATTTTCTGGTAATGTTACAATTTCTCATACCGGGAAATTGCCAGAACTGATTTACCAGTATTTACTTACCGATCCTGTTCACAAATGATCTCTTAACTCTAATTTACAGCGAATTTACTAGTAAAGACTGTATGTGTGAAAGGGGCTAATAACAACACTATTCCCAAATGGTGAATATGCCAAGTGTAAAAGTCACAATGATCTTTCCTATTACAGGTTCAGGAATCAAAACCATTGCTACATTTAAATCTGGCCAGGGGAAGTGCAATCTGAAGCGCAGTCAGGAAAATCTTGCACAGAGCTTCAAAACCGCCCTGTCAGGTACTGGCCTTGTAGCAACACAGTTTTCACTGAAAATCTCTGCAAGCATCAATTTGTTTGCACAGGCAAAGGCGAAGTCTAAATCACTGTGACATGACTGCATCTGTCACTTACTTTTTATTTCCTCTCTGAGCAAGACTCCATGGAAATAAAAAGTAAGTGAGCAATGGAGCAAGCTAGACACTGAAATATTATTATTTTATATTTATACTGTGTATTTTCACAAGTTATGTATGGAAAAACAGATTTGATACTGGTCATTGTCATTCGGTTAATGTGAGGGGGAACTTCAAGCTAGAATCTAGTCTTGCTGGTACTCATTGTCGCAGTGTTTGAAAGAGCTAGATGAAATTAGCCATGGCGTGCCTTTCAATAGAGTCCTACCCAAACCATCAATCACACTGACCTCCTGATCAGACTCCCACACCCTTCAGTGAAAGACCAGAACTTTAAATAGTTTTTTTCCCCCTTCTCCACTCTTGTTTGATTCTTTCTTCACTGTTATTCATACTGAGAAGCAAAAGGGATTCAAGAAAAAAAAGATTTTCATAACAAAAGAATACAAGAGCTAAGTGTTTTTACATTTTGGATCCACTAAATCCATTAAGTCTTTAAAATCTATTTACTCAGATAAAAGAGCCACCGAGAATGTCCAGTTCAGCTTTGTTAGCCTGCACTGTGCCTCTTCAAGCAGACAGCAGCGTAGTCGCCATGGGCGGAAGGCTGGCGAGGAGGAAGGGTCCTCCATTACTGCCCAGTTTGAGTTGGCTGTGAACCTGGAGGAGGTAACAGGTTGGTTTCGTGTACTGCATGTGTATGTTTCAGTAGAAACTTTAGGCCTCTCGCTGCCTGCTCGCATCTCACCCTCTTCCTGCTCCTGTCGCTGTTACTAAAACAAACCAACAGGTGAAAGTATCTCCTGGTGTAAGAAGGAAGTGGGTTCTATATTAAATAGTGGACAATGAGCTCATGATGGACATTTGTGTGCACTCTATGTTGTTGTGGACAAGATATGGTATCCAGTGTTTCTCTCAGCAGAGGGCTGTGACCTGGCATGTGTTCGGCGGCGCTCAGAGAAGCGGCTAAGGAAGACTATCCGCACTCTTCGAAAGTCCATTAACCGGGAGCAGTTTCACCTGCATTTTGCTGGATCGGAGTACGAGCTGGCCAAGAAACTTGTCCGACCCGCTGACCCTCCAGATCACTGCGGCACTGGACAGGTTCTGCTGGACAAGAAATGTGGTGAGTGGACAGTTTAAATATATGCTTATTGGCAACTTACAATTGCTTGAGGACACAAAATATTTGTTAAGATTCTGTTACGTAGTATATTATTTACTTTACATGTTGCTCACTGTTTAGGTCTCGTTGGAATGAATCGGTTATATCTGACATTATTCCAAATACTAGTGTTTCGACTGTTATATTGTAGAAGTGGATTTGGTATCAGTTCAGGCCAGATAACTGACATATATTAGGTGTTATGTAGTATAATATGTATGGTGTGAGAGAGTTGGCATGAGCTTTATTAAAGAGGCAAGAGTGAGAAACAGAAGGCTGCTGTTGGCTCTTACGGCTGAATGCTGTTCCAACGTCAAGACTGAAGCCGAGTGCTGTTGTGAAGGTTGTGGCAGGCGTACTTCAGCTCGGAGCTGTATATGTTCAACTTGGCATCCTTTTTCTTCAGCCTCTAGAATAAACATCTTAAAGGGTCTGAATGTGAGGAATAGCAAACTCTTTGTCTGGAGGACTCATTGTGTTGAACATTATCTCATTGCCTTCATTGTCTTTGACATAAGGCCCTTTCAAAGATGTCTTTTTAAGGGGACAGTATTGCTGAGGTTGTTTGTCTTTTTTATGGTGGAAAAGTCCATTATCTTTTACAGGCTCAGTTTCAGCAGTAGTGCAGACAACCAAAGGCTCTCAGCTTTTTCAAAGACCTCTTTATAACAGTCTCAGAGTAAAATGTTATTGCTCTGAGTTACTCTTTCATAGCTCTAGAGACTTAATAGACTTCTCAGTTGTTTTGTCCAAATATCAAAATTTGTCTCTGATTTTTCATCTAAAAAGTTAGTCAAAAGAAACTGAATGAAAAGATGAAATGAGACAATTTGTGACATACAGTAAGAGGTCAGAGCTCTGTAAAATTAGTTTGATCTTTGAAGAATTTGATGAGATTAAAGGTCATATTGAAACATTCGACTTTAGATTGGAGCTTGAGACATTGTTGAAATTTCTTCTGAAACTTTTTTTTTTTTTTTAACTTGAGCAGAAGCCTTCATATGATATTGTGATATGATTTTATATGATTTCAAGTAATTGGGGTTCAAAAGTTTGGGTCAGTAAGTTTTTTTTAAAACTGAAATTTACACTTTTATTCAGCAAAGATGCATTAAAGGCACAGTATGTAAGAATTTTGGATTAAAACACTAGAACAATGTTATACATTTTGTTGACTTGTGTACTTGTGTACATTATTCCAGATTTTTCAATGTTTAAATCTAGAGAAATAAGTCATTTTAACCAGTGTAATGGCCCGTGTCATTGCGTCGCATGTCAATGACGTCATATGGTTTTACTTCAGTAGAAACCATGGAAACATCAAAGACACTTTAATATATTATGTGTTTTATTAGACAGGTGAGATACCTTAGTCGACAGAAAACTAATCATTGTTATATAGCTCAACAGTTAGTCTTATTGTTTGAATCTCTTGTTTTCTTGATTTACCGCAAGTAACATGTTTGTATCATGCCTCAGAGACGACACTATTTTGTCAAGTAGCATAATCAGAAATAGCATTATTTGTAGTGACCGTAATACAGCATTTTCTCCACCATACAATATATTTTAAAATTAAATAATTTAGCAACACCGGTCATCCAGCTTTTATTATATCTATCTACTTACTGCTTACTTCAATGTGCAACTAGAGTCTCATACCAGCCACCGAGCGAACACACAGAGTAATGTTAACATGACTTTCAACACACTTAAATGTATTTTTCGTATGATTGTTTTGACGAAGTCAAACAGCACTGCGTTACCTCACAATTTTAATTTTAATTATTTAATTAAATTAATTAAATAAAGTGACCTGTATGAAAAGTAATTCAGCACTTGCGGCTATTTTATTAGAATTAAAATAATGTGAATTTACGTGAACAAATTTAACTGTAACACAGTTCAACTTCAGGGAAGAAGGAGGTGGATGTTAAATGTAACTTTAATCGTAAAATAAACATAAACAACAAAACAAAAGGAGCGGCAGCGTAAAATGTCCCAGGCTCTCCGCCCTGCCCTGACGACATCAACTCCCATGATTCCACGCTCATTCACGGCGTCATCAAGGCAAGGCAATTTTATTTGTATAGCACATTTCATACACAATGGTAATTCAAAGTGCTTTACATAAAGAGGAAACAAATACACAAGAATAAAAAGCTATGCCTTTGCTATTGTTTTGAATAAGTGACCTCTAACGGTGAAACTAACATACTATAACTTTAAACGGAATGAAAGTGACAGTAAAGACATTTATAATGTTACAAAAAAAAAAAAAAATCAATTTTTAAATAAATCCTGTTTATTTAAATGTTCTGTTCATCAAAGGAATAAGGAAAAAAATCACGGTTTTCAAAAATATTAAGTTTTATATTAAGGTTTTTATTAGGCACTGTTTTCAACATTGATAATGATAAAAAAATGTTGAAATGTTTAAAAATGTTTGTGAGCAACAAATTAGCCTATTAAAATAGAATAACATGACAGTGAAGACTTAGTAATGGCAGCTGCCAATTCAGCATTGCCATCACAGGAATAAATGACATTTTAAAATGTATTAAAATAGAAAATGGTTATTTTAAATTGTAGTAATATTTCATAATATTACTGTTTTTACTGTATTTTTGATCAAATAAATGCAGTCTTGGTGAACATAAGAGCCTTCTTTCAAAAACATTAAAAATTCTTACAGACCCCAACCTATTGAATGGTAGGATAGCTGTCCACATACCTTCTGTCTTTACCTGTGTCTATTTTAAAGTAGTTTGGGGAGTTTGCAGTGGTTCTCTAGTTTTGCCTCAAGGGCTGGGTTTTGATTGTTTGGTCCATTATATCTGGAGTGGGTTAATTTCTCCACTGGGGAATAGTAATGGAGAGGAGTGAAATAAGAAAATTGGTGACCATTGACCAGCTCCCCCTCATCGTTTTACAAATTACACGTCCCACAAGTCCAACTAAAAGAAATAAAAACCTCTCACTTAAGTCAGATTGCACCGTTTTACAGATCAAAGCTATATGTCTACATCTTATTTAACGTGTTTCAAAAGCAATGCCAAGTGAAATGTACACACTTGCCAATAAGTAATTAATTGAATCCACACTGAATATGGGATTGTAAGTTTTGCTATTTTCACTAAAGCAGGCGTACAATTAAGGTACACAGACATTCAGTGTCCAAGCGCCAGCTTAAATCGAGCTCTAAAAGGGGCTATATTTTTTCCTCCCTGTTCTGGCCTCCCCCACTGGCTTGCTTCACTAAGTGCAGTTTAGCCTTTTCAGTTTGCCCACTCCATTGTAAATCCCAGTGGGGCTTGTTCAAGCTCCTGGAGTGAGTGGGGAAAGTCTGTGCTTCAACATTTCTTCACAGCTTTACAGAACTACATTTGCTTTTTAAACTGAAGAGAACATATTCTTCGTAATTAAAGGGATAGTTCACCCAATAATTAAAACTCTGTCATCATATACTTACCCTGATGTCACTCCAAAACTGTATGACTTTCTTTCTTCTGTGGAACATAAAGGAAGATATTTAAAAAAATGTTTTTTTTTTTTTTTTCGGACCCCATTGACTTTTTAATCGTATGGACGAAAACATTGTTCAAAATAGTTTTTGTGTTCCACAGAAGGAAGTCAGATACACAGATTTGGATTGACATCAGGGTGAGTAAATGATGACAGAATTTTCATTTTTGGGTGAACTATAAGGCTAATTCACTTAAAACACACACGTTTATAACATATATATTAAACATATATATATATATATATATATATACATATATATATATATATATATATATATAAGCATGCATACATTTGAAAAGGGTTTGGACATGTAATCCATTAGTTAGATTACTAAAACACACAATAATGAACTCTAGATGAACAGCAAAGCTAAACGGTCACAGAAGGAGGCGTTTGCATAAGTTTGCCCTCTCAGCTGCCACTTTCCTCTTCTGTCCATAAATGTGCTGAGTTATTGTTTGCTTGTTTGTTTTTGTGGAGGTGGTGGGGGGGTTGTTTTAGAGGGTTGTTTATTAAAGCAAGCAGTTTAAGTGCCAAATTCCTCCTTAGGCAGGGCCACTCTGTGTGACCCCAGCCAGTGAGCGGCTCAAGAGAATTGACTTCAGCGACACCATGGGAATCAATTAGCATCAGCTGTTTGGGCCCCTGCCCGATAGGCGCAAGGAGCGATTGGACTCCTCTGAATGGGGGGATTCACAATCCTGACCCCTTTTATTGGGTTCAGCTCCTTACCACTGTGATACCATAGTGTTTGCCTATGTCATCAAATGGGCAAAAGCCGGGGGACTTGAATAGAGGTGAAAGGTCCTTTAAACCTCTTTGGGACCATCAGTTCGAGGATTCAATAGAATCGTCGCTTTGCATTTGAAAGGCTTCAAGGTTCTTTCTCTCTCTCTCTCTCTCTCTCTCTCTCTCCATCTCTTGCTCTTCCTCTCCTCTCTCTTACTTCGTCGCTCTGTCAAATAAAAGCCGGGACAATGTGACGGTGGCTCCTCATGGTCATTCAGGATTAACAAAAGAGGAAAAAATGAACTGCTCTTGAGAGAATTACATTTTCTTCTTCTCTTGGAAAATCAGGCAATTTGCTGAGGCACACATAATTGCCATGCTGTTCAAGCCTTTGTGGAATTAGACATCATTACCATAAAATCTCAGGAGTATCTGTCAGTTGAATGTTTGCACAGAGACACTGAGATGAAAGGAACGTTTCTAAATTGCCATACTTACTTGGTTAAAGGACTGAACCATACCAGTGAGTGGCTTATTTTAAGGCAGAGTGTGTGCAAAACAGTTTTGAAAGCATCGCTATAAATCAGAGCAGTTTATAAAGTGAACATTAAAACGACTTTGTTCCGCTCCCTTTAATCAGACTTCATAGGTTTATGCGAGGTAATATTCCCTTTGAGCATGTTCAGTAAGGTGAGGGATTGTGTATGCGTGTGAGGGCCGTTTGATGTGGGGGATCAGGCAGCTGTGGAAAGGCTCAGTTCTCTTATTTGTTTGAATTTTTGGCATAGCTGCATCAGGTCGATTTGCAGTGCCCCTTTGGCTGCTTAATGTGAGGCCCTCTTTTTTGTGTTCCAAGTTTAGTCTCTGTTTCATCTAATTTCTGAGTTTTCTCTGTGCTAGTCAAATGTGCCGTTGGCACATACTATGATGGAGAGCAGGGGAGGTGCTTTCTTTGCCCTCCTGGGACGTACCAAGATGAAGAGGGGCAGGTGTCATGCGACGTGTGCCCAGGACCCGAGGGCAGGGGAATCCCGAGAACCGCGGGAGCACGCAACATCTCAGAGTGTGGAGGTGAGACTTCACAGAGACGTGCTCATGAACAAACAAGTCTATAGCCTTTCTGCTATTACACATTTCCATTGAGGATGATGTCTGTCAATTTTTTCCAATTAAATATCAATTAAATCAGGCCATATGTAACTTAAAAGAGAAATATGGCAGCTGTATGTGATCACTCATGTACTTTAGAACGGAGCTGGTTCATGCTTTAGTGTACTTGGTAACACTTTACAATAAAGTCTCATTAGTTAACATTAGTTATGTGTTAAATAACTAAATAGTGAGCATTTAATAATCTTTGTTAATGTTAGTTAATACAAATACAATTGATTATTGTTAATTCATATTAGCTCAGGTCCATTAAAAGGATAGTTCACCCAAAAAATTAAAATTCTGTCATCATTTACTCACCCTCAAGTTGTTCCAAACTTGTATGAATTTGTCTTCTGCTGAACACAAAAGAATCTATTTTGAAGAATGTTTGTAACCAAACAGTTGATGGGCCCCATTGACTACTGTAGTATTTTTTCCATACTATGGAAGTCAGTGGGGCCCATCAACTGTTTGGTTACAAACATTCTTCAAAATATCTTATTTTGTGTTCAGCAGAAGAAAGAAACAACTGGAACAACTTTGGAACAACTTGAGGGTGAGTAAGTGATGACAGAATTTTCATTTTTGGGTGAACTATCCCTTTAAATAATATTTAACAGATACAACTTTAATAAATGCTTTAGAAGTATTTTTATTGTTAAATAATGTAGTTAACTAACGTTAACAAATGGAAACTTCTTGCAAAGTGTTACGTTATACTTTTTAGTAGATCCTGAGTATTTGACCTTTTCTCATTTCAAGAAATAGAGGCCGTCTTGAATATTAAGGCGTATTAAGCAGTCAGAGATGACACAAAGACATAATTAGACCAGAGATTATCTTAAAAATAGAGGATTTATGTCAATCACAGGCACGGCCTATATCGGAAAAATAATACAATAATGTTAAACATAAGTGTTAAAATGTTATTTACTTATTTTCATCAACAATATTAATAATAATATCTATACAGAGTAATAAGATGTACCACTTTTCATTCTGTTATTTATCTTAAGAAATGTCATCCACAGATTGGTGAAGATTTTTAAGGTTGAAAAGGGAGAGTATGAATCACATCCTGTTTTTTGTTTATGCAGTTGGCAGGAAGCATACCTGTATTGATAACAATCTCACAGGCTTATGGTTTGTTGAGCTTGAGTTAAGTTTTGTGATTGTGTGTGTGTTGGGAGGGGTCATTTCATGCAGTCCTGCAAATCCTCAAATGTCTGATTCACACCAACAAAGAATTCCAGATCAGTCTTATGTGTAAAGAGGAAAAAAAAGGTACCACCATGTTTCTGTTCCTCAAACGTGGTCATCAAAGGCAGCTTGCAGTTCAGATGCCATCTTCTGCTTTCTGCTGATAGACACAACAGAAGGGGCTATTAGGGTTCTTCTCAGTGGCAGCCAATTTATTGTGGTCACTAGAGGGATGAGAGGAGGCCTGCACTTTCTTAGATAATGAACTTGCATGACATCATTGTACTTGGCTTTCTTTGGAAGGCGATAAAGTACTTAACTTGGTTTGTCTGGCATTTTCTTGACATTTTTCTTATCCTAGGTCAGTGCCGTCCTGGTCAGTTCTCCCATGATGGCTTTGTGCCCTGTCTGCCCTGCCCACAAGGCACCTATCAGCCTGAGGTCGGTCGCACATCCTGTTTCTCATGTGGAGGAAGCCTCACAACCAAATATGATGGTGCTGTGTCCTTCCAGGACTGTGAGACTAAAGGTGAGCAGAATATGACCCTAATGTCTTCTGAATTTGAAAGTACTCAGGCTGCATTTATTTGATCAAAAATACAGTAAAAACATTAATATTGTGAAATATTATTACAATTTATAATAACTGTTTTCTATTTTAATGTTTTAAAATGTAGTTTATTCCTGTGATGGCAAAGCTGAATTTTCAGCATCATTACTCAGTGTTCAGTGTCACATGATCCTTCAGAAATCATTCTAATATGCTGATTTGGTGCTCAAGAAACATTTCTTATTGTTATCAATGTTGAAAATAGTTGTGCTGCTTAATATTTTTCGTGAAAACCATGATACATTCTTTCAACATTTGAAATAGAAATCTTATGTAACATTCTACGTCTTTACTGATCAGTTTAATGTCCTTGCTGAAAAAAGTATTAATTTCTTTCAATTATTTTACTTTCACATTTGATCAATTTAATGCATCCTTGCTAAAGAAAAAAATAATTTCTTTCAAAAAAGAAATTCTTACTGACCCGAAACTTTTGAACTGTAGTCTATGTTCGTAGTAATGTAGGCTTTTCTGCTGAAAATCAGGCTTAAACCAGCCTAAGATGGTCTCCCAACTGGTCTGTTGGCTGGTTTTAGAGTGCTTTGCGGCACTTTTTTAACTGGTCAGGCTGGGACACCTACACTAGGCTTTAAACATTAAGGAAATACCCTGCTTTTCTAACACTCTGTCCTAACCAGACGCGATGCGATAAGATTCCAGTGACAAGCAAGTTGTCTGTCCACACCAGACACGACGAGACTACGAGACATGACAGAATTAATCAAAAATCACAGCCAAACAGAAGCGTGTGTGGGCAGAGTCTCTCTTCAAGCACACGGCTCTCTCAACAAATTACAAAAAAGTACAAAAACAAAAAAGTACATCATGAAGTTCATAAATATTAAACCATTTTAACGTTATTAAAAAAAAATGAATACCGAGTGACTGTAACAATCTGTCATAGGATACACTTGTTTGTTCACATTGAGTTCAAACATTCTTGTTTCCTTTAATTTATTTTCAAGAACTGAGGTGAATTATTCATTTTCACTTTCAGTATGGCTATGAAGATCCCACAAAATGATATTCAAACTCACATTAGATGCTTTTAACATTTAATAAAGCACATAATCAGTGAGATTATCACTGTTGTACTTTGTATGTTCTAGTTGCGACGTCGCAGAAATAGAAACTCTTTCTAAAATAGAATCATCACGGCTGGTTAGGACAAAAATTCTGATTATGGGAAAGATACCTATTATCGCATTGTGGCGTCACGTCTGATTAAGACACTGTGCAATGTTCTTTGCAGAATGCAGATGTTATGTCACGTTCTTCTCTATTTAATGATATTTAAAGGGATAGTTCACCAAAAAAAAATGAAAATTTTGTCATCATTTACACACCCTAATGTTGTTCCAAAGCTGTATGAGTTTCTTTCTACTGTTAAACAAAAAATATTTTGAAGAATGTTGGTAACCAGACAGTTGACAGTAGCCATTGACTTCCATAGTTTTTTTTTCCTACTATGGAAGTCAATGGCTACCATCAACTGTTTGGTTGCCAGCGTTCTTTAAAATATCTTCGTTTGTGTTCAACAGAGGAAAGAAACTCATACAAATTTGGAACAACTTGAGGGTGAGTAAATGATGATAGAATTTTCATTTTTGGGTGAACTATCCCTTTAAAACATAACACAAATACTGATTTCAGAACAATAATCTATGTTGTCCTTTACAGTTCAGTGCTCCCCAGGACATTACTACAATACCAGCACCCACCGTTGTATCCGTTGCCCCATTGGAACCTATCAGATGGAGTTTGGCCAAAACTACTGCATTGCCTGCCCTGGAAACACTACCACTGACTTTGATGGATCCACAAACATTATGCAGTGCAAAAGTAAGCAAAATTCACAATAAAAGTTCAGTTTTAGTTCTTTTAAAAACTTAATGATGGGTTATTCTTTTAAATATGCCTCCCTTTTTCTAATACAAATTTCTTTTTATTCATAACACAATTAATTCTCTAAATCATTTAATTCGTTGCTGTCAGACAGACAATGTGGAGGTGAGCTGGGAGAATTCACCGGCTATATCGAATCCCCCAACTACCCCGGCAACTACCCGGCCAACATCGAGTGCATCTGGACCATCACCCCTCCCCCAAAGCGCAGAATCCTCGTCGTGGTACCTGAGATCTACCTTCCCATTGAAGATGAGTGTGGGGACTATTTGGTCATGCGGAAGAGCTGTGAGTGTTGCAAGGCTGTGATCTGCTGTTGAATGCATTGGCTCAGCAGGGTGATTGTGAATACACATGTGAGGAAATGGGGGGAGGAGCCGCATTGATGGGCTCATTAGGGCTCTCCTTCATCTCTTGGGGCTCGAATAAGCCACTACAGTGGTCTTTAGAAGTTTCTTTACTGTTCCCACAGCTCTGCCCAATTCAGTGACGACTTATGAGACGTGTCAGACTTACGAGCGACCCATCGCCTTCACCTCCCGTTCAAAGAAACTCTGGATCCAGTTCCACTCCAATGAAGGAAACAGTGGAAAAGGCTTCCAAGTGCCTTATGTGACTTATGATGGTGAGAACTGAATTGCTGACATTTTTTATTGTTTGATAAGTGTTCATGTTGAGTATTTATATGCTGTATAATATGCTTCTTTCAGAGGACTACCAGGAGCTCATTGAAGACATTGTTAGGGATGGAAGGTTATATGCTTCTGAGAATCATCAAGAAATTCTTAAGGTACAGTTAATTTGTCTTTCAGAGCAACTTTATTTTTAACAGGTCTCTCGTAACTTAATTTTAAATAATAATCAAGAGGATTGCCATTGCAGGCCCCTGTAGTAAAAAAGAGGCAATAGTGCCACCATGTGGAAGATGGGAAAATATATACTGTGCTGGTGTTCTGTCTTTAACTTAAAGATCATTTATGTTTTCTAATTAATTTTACAGGACAAGAAGCTAATGAAGGCCCTGTTTGATGTCCTGGCCCATCCACAGAACTTCTTCAACTACACTGCACAAGAGTCTAGAGAAATGTTTCCCAAATCATTTATCAAATTCCTCCGTTCCAAAGTTTTGAGATTTCTACGGCCCTGAATAATCTTTTACTGAATGAATATTTGGTGCTCCAGCCAAATTTTAAATGACTGCCCTGGAACAAACATTCCTGAATGTTCTTGGCCGCCTGCATACTTGCAGATTCAAGATGAATTCTTGGACCTGACGAGATGAGAGTTCATGAGAAACTTTCCTAAATACGTCATTGGAACATTTTTCTCCTGAAGAAAATGAACTGTTTTTTCCAGTGAATTGATTGGTTGCTGACCTTCTTACAATTATAACATGAGCTGGCACCTTTGAAGAAAAAGATGCTTCCTGTTTCATTCCTTTATTGCCCAGAAGTGACTGTTAAAGAAACATGTTAATTATGGTCAGAATTATAGTCATAAAAAAAGAAGAGCAACTAGATTGCTTGTTATATATTATAGGTCATTTCACAAAATTTGCCTCTTTTTTTTTTTTTTTGGGAAAATGTTTGACCAGCTTATTTTGAAACTTCAGAGCACTACTAAGGATGTAGTGAAAGTTAAAGCAGTTAAAGTAATTTTTTTGTGAGTTTGAATGTTGTACATTATGTAAAAAAATTAGCATTAGCTCTCATGTTACTGTATTGTATTCTTTTTTTACATTGTAGCCTTCTTCATACATCACATATATGTATTCTTCATTTGTCTCCAATAACAAACATTAGGTGTACATGATACTTTCAGTAGACATTATGGTCATTTGATATATCGGTTATCAATTTTTCTCTTCATTCACTTTGTTCACACTTCTATCACCCAAACTGATTTTTGGATTAAGAGGCTCTTGATGTAGGATTGATTACCCATTGATGACATGCAGAGTAAATTAAATGTTTATATTTTTATGGTTGTACATCTAACATGTAAATAAAGAAATACACTCAAAATGTCTTTGTTGTTTAAAATGCACAGGTTCTTAGAGAGATTAGACTTTTCTTTGTTAAACATATGAAACAGAAATTATGAAATAATATTTTTAAAGAATATTTAATATATTTCAGGGTCAGTAGGTTAAAATAAATTACTGTGATTAATTATTTTTTTTCTTTTGTAGTTAATGCAGCTTGAAGAAAAGAAAGCAAAAGAATAAAATATATATATTTGCCACTGGTTCTTTCTGTATAACATCTGGGTCATAATCTGGGTTTCCAGTTTGTTTGTTTGTTTGTTTCTGTTTTTGTATCACTAAAGAGGACTTGAGGCTTAATTGTGGGGCTATGGGTGTACATAAGACAAAAAGGTTAGGAATTACTAGCCTATAGCTAGAAGTAGAAAATAAATAGAATGTACCAATAAATTTTAGTGTTTTTATTATTTAGCCTTGACATTGGATCATGACCACAGAGGCGTTATGTAGGTAACACCTAAGTTCATGATGATATATATGAGTGATTTATGAAAATGTAGCCTAAAACGTGATTTAAGAATTCATACGTACTCGTTCATTCATACGGAAGAATGGTTCCCACGCACGTGTTTCCGGAGGAAAGTGATAATGCGCGGACCGGCTGCTGATGGTCAGCTGATGTGTCAGACCGAGTCCAGCCCTCACGCGTTGTTTTGTTGACGTTTAATTAGACCAAAAGTCTTCTAGCCATTGCATGCGTTGCTAAAGGAATATTTACTCGTTATTCTGGAACATCGTCTGTATTTGACAACATTGTCTTAAGCGGAAGCGAAAAAGATGAATCAAGTGACCCCAGGTTGCGCTGTCAATCTGTTGACGTTTTCATCGCTAGTGTGTTTTCTGCTTTTATTGTATGCACAGACATCAGAAGCTAAGGTAAATTATGATATTCATCACTATTTTAATACATGAAACAAATGCTTTTTGTTGTGAGCATATTGTTTTGTTGGCATTGCTAACTAGCCGTTAGCATGTTTCAATGTTTTTGCAAATTAAAAGCGTAATAAATTCGTAAATCAACACTTTTCTTTTCACAAACCGTGTAAAATGGTTCCTAAACTGACAACAGAATGCGCCAGTAGTCTTCATTGGTGTAAATAAATAAGCTTGTGTATCTGTGGTCACTTTTCTCAGAATTCAGAAGACATCAGGTGCAAATGTATCTGTCCACCCTATAAGGAAATTGATGGACAGATCTACAATCAAAACGTTTCCTTGAAGGACTGGTAAATGATTTACTAGGCTACAATACTTTCTGTAATGAACCAACTCCATGACTTATTCATAACGCCTCAAATATAATCATTTGCACAGCAATTGCCTTCATGTGGTGGAGCCAATGCCTGTTGAAGGCAAGGATGTGGAGGCATACTGTTTACGCTGTGAATGCAAATATGAAGAAAGGAGCTCTGGAACCATCAAAGTAAGTTCAATATATGATATATGATATGCTAACTTAAATATTAGCGAAATAATAATCTTTCACATTTTTTGCAGGTCACTATTATAATATATCTGTCTATTCTGGGCCTTCTGCTGTTGTATATGGTCTATCTGACACTGCTGGAGCCTGTATTGAAGAGAAGGCTGTTTGGCCATTCACAACTCATTCAGAGTGAGGATGAGGTTGGGGTAAGTGTTTTCTTACATCTTTATGAATACAAGATTAAATTTAAGTTGTAAATGTTGGTAGCTTGGTTGAAAAACCTGTATTGGATGAGTATAACGAAATAAATTTTGTGTTTTACTTACAGGCATATGGTATAGAAAGTAGAAATATCGTGATAACATCACACTGCTTTGTTACAGGACCAGCAGCCCTTCGCCAATGCCCATGATGTGCTTTCCCGTTCTCGCTCTCGCTCCAACATGCTCAACAAAGTGGAGCATGCCCAGCAGCGCTGGAGGAGGCAGGTCCAAGAACAGCGCAAGTCTGTCTTCGACCGTCACGTGGTTCTCAGCTAAAATCATTTACAGTCTGGACTGTTATATGTGGGTTCTGGTACTGTGCTAAAGGCTGGGTTCTCTCCAAGATGTCTGAGCAGCCCCCAAAACCCCAGTGTGTACATCTCTTTTTGGTGTGTGTAGGTTTGTCGTCTTGACCAATGCGTGTGACAAAACCTTGTTTATTATTAGTCTTGCTTGTTATACAGACTGTTTGCATTAATTATCACTGCATTTTGAAATCATAAACTCCGAAATTAGCAAAAAAGAAGTTTACTTCTACTGCAATCCAGTCATACTGAATTTGATGTGAGGATAGAAGTGCCAATTTCCTCACAAAATTAGGTGATCCATTTATTCAGAAAATGTTTTTATATAAATTTCAGAATTGATACTAAACCCAAAATACTGATATCCAGTCTTTAGTAGCTTATTGTACAGTGTAAAATTCCCCTATCTTACTCTTCTCTTTCTTACTGTCAACTATTATATGTGAATAATAATCTGTGGATGTGTTTTGTTATTGTCCTCCAATGTTATGCTATTTGATGACTAACTTCCCAATTCAGTTCTTCTTTAGCATTGTTGTAGATTCAGGTTCATGATGGTTTAAAAAATTTTTTTTTTGAGTTCTTACCACTCTTGACAGACAGTGTTTTTCATGGTACATTATTTGAAGATTTCAGAATTATATTCTGTCATTAATATGTGTGTATATATAATAATAATAATTGAAATGTTCAGGTACATGATTTAACAGAGAGAGCTTTTTTGACCTTTTGATTTACATTACAGTTCTCTTAACATGTGAACTATGGTTTCCTGTCTCAGTTTGTTCCTGCCATAACCAATATTAACCCGCTGCTCAAATGACGCAGTTTCGAGTAATGGTAATGGTATTTTTAATCCCCAGGAGGCGCTGTTTCCAAAGAGCTTTTTTACATTAGCACTGGATTCATTTATTATTAAATATGTTTAGTATAAAAAGGATAATAAAATTTAGTCGACTGTAGGCTACTTTAGACCTATTGGTGGGAAAATTCTCATATATTCATTGACTGTACATCCAGATAAGCCAAGTACTCATACACTAGGCTACTTTTAAAACGATAAACAAAGTGAACTGTTAAATTAAACTCTTTTAATGAAAAGCTAAGCGTATTACTTTAACCGAAAGTATTTACCTCATAAACGAACTAGACAAAGTGAAATAGCTTTACACGGACTATGCTTATCACATTTCTCAAACAACAGTTCTCATCATTTCCTGCTCTCCCTCCTCCTCCCAGCCAAAAATACTGGGACCGATAGATCAGCGCGCACTCCGCTGAAAACTAACTTACGCAAACTCTCAGCATGGATATGTGAAAAGGTAACCTTGGCAACGCAAGCGTCACTTACTCAGACAAGGTAGGAATTTCTTTATCTGACTGCCTTCTTTATTTTCGCTGCTCCTGTGCGTGACTCTTTTTTTTTTTTTTTTTTTTGTAAATGGATTTTAAAAAAACTCTTCACAATTTATGGTATTCATTCTAAAAATGATTTTTAAATGACCCAGTCTGCAGAGACGTAAAGAAAAGCATAATAACAGAAAAAAATATAGGGGGAAAAGTAAAATATCAATATTAATAGCATAAATAACAGAAAAGATTGCATGCGTTTTGATGTGAACGATTCTCAAATGCTTTTTGAAGTCGCCAGAACAGAGTCGAGCAAATTTCCTCCATGATAAGAGATAGGCTTTAATACATACGCTTATAAGAGCACACAAATAATCAGAATGGATATTTCATTGGACAGTCATACACTCCTCTGTGGTGTTTTACTGTGAACCAGAAACAAGGAGGCGCTCTTAAACCTAAAATCACCAGGAAAACTAGGCTAATAGACGCTTCTGAATCGCTGTTTTCTCAATTATCATTATGATCAGATTTTTAAAAACAATTTATTATGTTGTGGTCATTGGTTGAGTTTTGCTACTATTGCTAGTAATATCTGAAATTAACAGCAACAGTTCACTGTTTTTTTTTAAACACTTAAATAACACCATCATGGGGGTTGTCTGTCCCCCAGGGCCACAGTGTGGGAAATGATTAAGGCACAAACCACAGCACTCTGTGTTTCTCTCTCTATCTCTCTTGCTGTCTGTGGATCTGCCTCCCTCAAGGCTGTCTGTGACTGTCCTTTCCCTTTGGCTTATCATGGTTCCTTGACAGATCTATCTTGAATGTTTCTTTTTGGCATGTCCTTGTTCAAAATGCAATTCCTGTCATTGCAACATTGCAAGAAACTGTGGAAACAATGTTTCATAGGGATGTCAAAATATATGTGCATTTTTAAACATTTTGTCAGACATATTATGTGTTTAAGTGTTATTATCTCAAGCAAAATTAAAATAAATAATTAGATAAAGTATAATATATCATAATCAATTTTAGCATATGCTAGGATACAGGTAACAGAGTTGATAGTAACTGGGTTGACAGTTAAATTTGAATTTACATGTTTGTGCTCAAGTTCATTACATTACAAAATGCTTTATATATATATACACTACCAGTCAAAAGTTTGGAATCGGTAAGATTTATAATGTTTTTAAAATAAGTTTCGTCTGCTCACCAAGGCTGCATTTATTTAATTAAAAATACAGTAAAAACAATAATATTATGAAATATTACTACAATTTAAAATAACTGTTTTCTGTTTGAATATATTTTATAAAGTAATTTATTCCTGTGATCAAAGCTGAATTTTCAGCATCATTACTCCAGTCTTCAGTGTCACATGATCCTTCAGAAATCATTCTAATATGATGATTTGCTGCTCAAGAAACATTTATGATTATTATCAATGTTGAAAACAGTTGTGTACTTTTTTTTTTCAGGATTCCTTGATGAATAGAAAGTTCAAAAGAACAGCATTTATCTGAAATACAAAGCTTTTGTAACATTATACACTACCGTTCAAAAGTTTGGGGTCAGTAAGAATTTTTATTTTTATGAAAAGAAATTAAAGAAATTAATACTTTTATTCAGCCAGGATGCATTAAATCGATCAAAAGTGACAGTAAAGACATTTATAATTTTACAAAAGATTATATTTCAAATAAATGCTGTTCTTTAGAACTTTCTATTCATCAAAGAATCCTGAAAAAAAAAAATATTGTACACAAATATTTTGTACAATTGTACACATTAAATGTTTCTTGAGCAGAATATTAGAATGATTTCTGAAGGATCATGTGACACTGAAGACTGGAGTAATGATGCTGAAAATTCAGCTTTGATCACAGGAATAAATTACTTTATAAAATATATTCAAACAGAAAACAGTTATTTTAAATTGTAATAAAATTTCACAATATTACTGTTTTTACTGTATTTTTAATTAAATAAATGCAGCCTTGGTGAGCAGACGAAACTTCTTTTAAAAACATTAAAAATCTTTCCAATTCCAAACTTTTGACCAGTAGTGTGTGTGTGTGTATATATATATATATATATATATATATATATATATAAACACAGCAAAGAGAAGTTGGAGATCAAAAAGTCAGCCTCATGAAGAAAAAAAAAAAACATAAAAAGTAGAAACTTTTTTTGTTTGTGTTGAAAAATATCTATATATTATATTAACTTCATGGGGGACTAATGGCTCCCATCAATGACCCATAATACAAAACATTTCCCCATATCTGAGCATTGCCATTATTCAGTATAAATTGAATACTGAATACAATATTCTGCTTTGTATGTTCAAATGCCTGAACAGAATGATTGTGACAGGAATATTTTGTGGTAAGGGTGTGGTGAACATTCAGGGCTGTTGGAAATGGATACTGTTGTATTTTGGAGATTTTGTGGGTTTTACTGAACATGACTGATGAAGCCCTTACAAATGTGTTTAAGGAAGGGGAAACAATTTAACAGCTCTGGCATAATGTTTCTTATGCACCTAACTACTTTAACAGGTTTAAATTGTACTTTTGACTTATAATTGACTGGAAATGTACATGTATTTGAAAATAAATACAGAGACGTAAGGAAATACCTCATAGATCAAATAGTTATTATGTTTTCCATCATGGCAATGTAACATGTTAATCTCATTACGGTTGAAAGATTCAAGTGCCCTGGTAATACTTTGCAGTATCAATCCATCAGAAATTAGTAAAAAATGACAGAATGATTCATTATTATCATACCCTTGGTTGAATCACTTAATTAAGTTAACATGTGTAATATGTAGCAGGACTGACATGTTAAAAAAAGGTTAAAAACAAGATCCTCAGAAGAACTAACTTCCTCTGTGAAAAGACCAAAGGAGCATTGACACTTATGTATTTGCAATCACAGGGATGATGGGATACCCAAGAGGGATGCATCTCACAGTCCTAGCAGTTATAATCAAGATTTATTGGAGGATTTAATGGATTATTATTATGTTGCTGATATATTAAAAACAAAGCCTGTGATGAATTGTGGATTTTTTTTTTCTGCACAATACAACAATTTTGTGGTTCCAACATACTGAGAATGCATTGCGTTTCGATTGGGTCAACACTTTGCAGCAATGCTTATAAAAAGGGCTGTTTGGCTTTTAGATTAGTCCTTATCTAATAAACATTTGCAGCCACATATTTTGGTGTCATGATTGCCGTAACAGGCATCCTCTACCATGGGAGATGTTTAGTCTGGGCCTCATGGTGTTCTTGACATGCGCTGCTCAAAATCAGGATGCAAGGTTAAATATAGTGAATGCCCGCTTGAAACGTGAGAGCAGCATGACAAGCTAGGATATGACCTTATAAATATGCCAAATTTCATCTGTCTGATTCATAATAATATGGTTTTGCAGTAGAAACACTATAGTTTCAGCAGGTTTATTGTCTCTCAAGATTTTACAACAAAAAGACATTTCTATACTTTCTTTCAGTATTCAGTATTTGGACTGACCCAACACTAGAATTGTTTCCCTCTCAAAACACCTGGAGTGAGTGACTGTTCTTGGAAACGAATGAAGTGATGATCTGTGGCGTAACTGTCCCTTAGCTATTATATCAGCAATTTAATACAGATTTGAAGAAAAACTCCCACATTATGTTCCAACTCCAGAAACCACATTTCTGATGAGCTATTGGTACAATTTGAAAGAGTTCCAGAGAAAAATGTCATCACACAGCTTTTGTCAACCACAGATCCCTGCTTCTTATTGCGGTTGCTTATTTGGCTGCAGGTTGCTTATTTGCGCAACTTTCAGTCCAACAGAGACTGCTTTTAAAGCATGAAACTTCATCTACTGAAAGTGTGATTTTAATATTAGCCTTGCTTTTATGACAGAACTTGGAGGTTCAGTTTTAAAAGTGATATTCAGATTGCACAAAATGTTGGTTTTCTGACATTCTACTCTTTTTCTCCAGTTAGCACTAAAATTTTAATAAGTTGACAGGCTTGGTTTGTTCTGTACATATTCTGAAGTTTTGTTTCGATAGTTTGACAACTTTTTCCTTCCTGTCACTTAAGACACTCAACAGATGTTCTTTTTTTTAAATAAAATGCCACAAACTTATTATACAAAGTAAATGTAACTCTACCCTTGATGTAGCCTTCACTCCAGTCTTGTCCCCAGTATGCTTTCAAAGGTTCTTTGTCTGTTTGTTCTCAAACTTATGCTTCACATACATGTGATTGCATACCACAGTTTAGACAGCTGTTTGCAATGTGTTATGCTTGTCCTCTGGTGCTGAGAACTGAAGATGTCTGGAATGTATGGATAATAGTAAATCATGGATGACTCCGCAGAATTTGTGCTTACAGAAAGCTTTTGATGCAAAAGGCTCACAATCATTAAAAATTAAACCCATAGCAGCAAGAAAATGAATCAATAAATGTTGCTCACTATGGCAAGTATTTTTCACATTACCTTTTCTCAGGCCAAGCCTGTGGGTTTGCCCATCATGAAAATGGGCCCTGCTGGTTGTCATAATATTATGTCATAATATTAAATCATACAACCACTGCAAACATGTGACACTGAAGGACACTGCTTGAACTACAGACAACTGTGTCTAAATATTTATTTAGTGCAACAAAAAGAGGGGCATAGCTGTGCAGAAGTAAAATAAAGTGTGGTAATGAACCCACTATTCAAGCAAATGCTGCACCCGAATTGGCGTTAATTCTAAAGTGGAAGTAAAAAAAAAATGTGCACGGGCATTCATAATGTTGCGCGTCCACTGGCATGGAGCAAAGTGAGTATATTCAGTTCTTTCCTATGGAAGTTGAGCTTCCATAGGAATTAATTGCAAACGCTTGCTCTGCGCCAGTGGACACACACCGTAAGTGATTTAAAAGCGAGGTGGAAAAAGAGGGGAAACCTCCAACTCCGGTTCCCCCGCCCCACACCAGTGATACAGGTATTACCTGGTGTTGTCACACAACGATTAACCAGTGGGAAAATATCCTCACCGTCACATCCCTAGTTCCTAGCATGTTTTAGAATGTTTGTAGCATGTTTAGATTTTATATTTTAGTATGTTGCTAGTGCATCACAGTGTTAAACACGTCACTTCCTGTTGCCAGTGGGTGGTGCTATTACTATAACTGAATGTAATGTAGATGTGTTCAGGGCAGGACTCTTCTCAAACATGTGAAGTTTGGGGCAGATTGGACATTGTATGCCTGAGTTACAACAACTTCCTGTTTCGTGGCGTTATTCGCACACATTAGCACTTAGCCAAGGATTTCATGATTTAACGTGTTTCTAACATGTTTGGTACTTCATGGCATATTTAAATGTGTTTCAGGGAGTGATTTACAGTGTAAAGTATGCCATTTCCTGTTGCCAACAGGTGGCGCTATGACTAACTGAATATTTGCATGTAGATGTCTTCAGGCCAGGACTCTTATCAAACGTGAAGTTTGGGGCAGGTTGGACATTGTATGCCTGACTTACAACCCCATCTTTCATGGCGAAACATCAGACTTTGTCAGGCCGCCACAGACACGCTGATCTTGCGTGAAAACTCAAGATCTTGCAATTTAATATAGTTAAGGCCTTAAGATTAGACTGACCATAGATGAGGTGGTTCTGGTTAAATCTCTATGAGGAGTTCATCACAGTGTAAAACATGGCATTTCCTGTTGCCCGCAGGTGGTGCTATCACTGTAACTTAATATTGACATGTAGATGTCTTCAGGCCAGGACTCTTATCAAATATGTGAAGTTTGGGGCAGATTGGACATTGTATGCCCGAGTTACAACAACTTCCAGTTTCACGGCGAAACATCGAATTTTGTCAGGCCGCCACGGACACGCCCCTCAGCAAAAACTCAAGATCTTTGCAATTTAACGTCACAAAGGCCTTTAGATTAGACTGACCAAATATGATGTTTATCTGATAAAATCTCTAGGAGGAGTTCGTTAAAGTACAACGTCTGGAAATGGCAAAAACTTTTGCAGAAAAAATTAAAAAAATCTCAATTCCTGTTGAGTTTTTTCAGATTTTCCTCCCAGAGACTTTTTTGTAGGTATTGGCCTGTGTCTACCAAATTTCATACTTGTAAGTGAAACGTAGCGCGAAGGGCGCTTAATTGAAATTTTGTAGGTAGCGCTATCGAGCCTTTTTGCCACGCCTATTCTGAAACCCATATCAGACATAAATTTTCACCACTTCTGACCTGATGCGTGTGCAAAGTTTCATGAGTTTTCAAGAATGTTTAGGCCCTCAAAAATGGTGCTCGGGCCCTAATAACCACAAAATACGATTTTCAGTACTTATTTTCTCAGCACTTTTGATCAAGCTGTGGAATCTGCGGATAACAATATTGCGATAAACGTTGTACTCGAGTTACCAACAATGCACCGCGGCATAAATAAATTATGCAGATTACTGTTACTGTTTTAACGTTTTCCGTTTTACCGGAATAGATAAGATGTTGTTGCAGGCATATTTGCTATCACTTTCAGTGTTATATCGATTATTCAGAGAGTCACCGTTTTTTGTTAAATATTGAGATTGGCGCGTGTTTTCGCTAAATAGTTTAAGCAAGAATAGTAATCAAGCAATAAAAAAATCAGAATTATTTTAGTGTACGATTTAATATCACCCAATTCAAATGTAAGGCATTGTGAGTCAGCTCAAGTACTTCGACCGTTTTACACGATGAGCTTTTCATGTTCAAATAAGGAGCTATTCTTGGCTGTTTTTTCCTGGGGAAGGATGAAGGAACCACTAGGCGAAATAGTTATGTGTGAAATGTGAAAGGTATTTATTTGAACATCGCTTAATTTGTCATTGCAGCATACCGTGTAAAGTTTAGATCCATGTGGCTCATGTGAAGAGAGAGTTCGGTTTCGTGTGGGAGCGCGAGAACCTGGAGAGGCGAGTGGGGGGCAAAACAATCCGTCTCCCTGGCAACTAGCTCAGCCTTCTGCCAAGAGAGAGTTCTCAAGTAGGGAGGGATTTACCCCGCTTGAAAGGACATGCCTGGAAGTTTAGGGAAAAGTTCCAAGTATTACCGGCAAATCGATGAGTTTTTGCAATCGCTAAGAGTGTTTATGAGAAGCTGAACAAAATGGCACGATCAGCGGGACATTTCGTTCAGGTAAAACTTTTATCTCATTCTAGCGGGGTTACATTGCATGAACATGAGCACAGTCAATCGCAAACAAAGGCTGTGTGTCAAAACCTAGTGTGCCTCCTTTATAGAAAGAAATTTTGAGCATCATAGGAGCAAAATGCTTATCATTCAGGACGCGCGTGATACCTCAAAATGCTCAAAAACATGATAAGCATATTCTAGTTAAGCAGCTCACTAGGTTTAAGTTACAGCCAAAGTGAATCTAGATGTTTCAATGTAACTGTGGGTCAGAACATGACTTTCTGTTAAAATGTGCTTGAAACTGTATTACGTCAAATGTGTTTACCTTATTTGGTAATTTCCCCAGCTCGTATGAATGTTCGTTGTTTACTCAAACGTTCAATAAGCTGATGTTTTTTTTTTGTTTTATCTTATTTGAGGAATAGTTTGGTGCCCCAAGGTCAAGTGTAGTTTATATCTTTCTCTTATAAGGCACAAAAAGTTTATGGATTGGTTTAGTGGCCAAAATACTGTTGAGTTTTCTTGTAGCTCAAACTAGCCATGCCAAGGTCATGGGTTTGATTCCCAGGGAATGCATACATTGATTAAAAACAATGTACACCTTGGATGCAATGTAATTCACTTTGGATAAAATCATCTGCCAAATGCATAAATATAAATAGCTATAAATGTTGAATGAGAAAGGATTGACAGCAAATGAGAGTTCTTCCTTAATGGCACATTTCAGTTATTTCCACTAAAATCATGCACTTATTTGAGCACACCCACAGACATGTACACATGAATGTTACATGATCACTGTAGATCATAACAAGTATATAGTGCCCCCTGCTTTCAGCTTTGGCAGTTACTGCAGCTGCAAGCCCTTTTTCCTGAACTTTCTGAACAGACTGTCTATTGTGCTATTGAAACAATGACCCTTCCTTCTCATTGGTCTGGATTGTCAGCTCAACCATGGGAGCCGCTCTGTTCTCTGTCCAGTGCTTGCGCAATATGGATAAGGGTGGGATGTCACCAAACCTTGAACAAAATGCACAGCCCTGCCACCATAATGTGTAACAAACCTTTTCATAGGGTTAAGCTATAAGTTGATCCATAGCCAAAGTCCCGTTGTCCATAGCTTGTCATTCCAGTGTGAATGTGATTTTGTCCATAAACTGTCAGCTGTAATAACAGTGATGCAAGGACTCTTATTTACACTGCATCTCAAACAATGCAATACAGTATTACGTGTAATTGAGCATTTATGCATTTTCTTCCCAGATTCTGTCTTTTGTCTTGTTATTGAGATGCAGAGCTGTTTTGCTTATGCGCTTTCTCTTTTAATTTAGTAGTTTGAGAGCATGAGAGCAAGCATGAATATAACAAAAGAACAATTTAACTTGTAAAATCCTTTCAATGTGGTACATTGAATGGACATCATTGGCTTTAAAGGACTATGCATTGTGGTTTTTGTTTTGACACACCTGTAATTCTGAGACACTTTAAAAAGGCAACGAGTTGTGACTTGCATTAATAGTTGGATGGCTAACCTTCAGATAACACAGTGTGCTTCAAAATGTGTCAGATCCAGGCCTTAATAAAACATTTTACTATCATCCATTGTCTAAGAGATGGTTTTTTATTATAGTTGTCCTTGAATAACTTTTTCAGTCTAGGTTGGGGAGTTATAACAAGGAACTTGGTGTAATGTAGTGCGTCATTGGTATTATACAGAAATTGCAACAAGGTGTAGGCTTTTTGTTTTGTAGTTGTGTAACATCCTCCAAATCTGAGATACTGCTCTGTAAGCTATCAAACACAATAGACTATGATGCAAGTCTGATGCATCAATGCATGTAAGTCTGATTTCTTAATACATGACTCAAATGGCTGCTTGTTTAAAGGGATAGTTAGCGTGTCCTTGCTGAATGAAATATTAAATAGTTATTTAAAAAAAGATTAATTTCTTAAAAAAATTAACTTTTTTTTTTTTTACATTTTGATCATGTAATATTTAACCAAAATGTCAACTCGATCTTCCTATTAAAAAAAACAAAACAAAACAAAACAAAAAAAAACTTCTTTCTGGTGACGCATGCTTCTCCAATCATTAAGTCTGCTTAAACTCAACTAATAGTCTGCTCAAACTTTCAAAAAATCTTTATATATATATATATATATATATATATATATATACACTACCAGTCAAAAGTTTGGACACGGTAAGATTTTTAATGTTTTTAAAAGAAGTTTCGTCTGCTCACCAAGGCTGCATTTATTTAATTAAAAATACAGTAAAAACAGTAATATTGTGAAATATTATTACAATTTAAAATAACTGTTTTCTGTTTGAATATATTTTATAAAGTAATTTATTCCTGTGATCAAAGCTGAATTTTCAGCATCATTACTCCAGTCTTCAGTGTCACATGATCCTTCAGAAATCATTCTAATATGCTGATCTGCTGCTCAAGAAACATTTATGATTATTATCAATGTTAAAAACAGTTGTGTACTTTTTTTTCAGGATTCCTTGATGAATAGAAAGTTCAAAAGAACAGCATTTATCTGAAATACAAAGCTTTTGTAACATTATACACTACCGTTCAAAAGTTTGGGGTCAGTAAGAATTTTTATTTTTATTTTTTTGAAAAGAAATTAAAGAAATTAATACTTTTATTCAGCAAGGATGCATTAAATCGATCAAAAGTAAAGACATTTATAATGTTACAAAAGATTATATTTCAAATAAATGCTGTTCTTTTGACCTTTCTATTCATCAAAGAACCCTGAAAAAAATATATTGTACACAAATATTTTGTACAATTGTACACAATAAATTAAAAATCAGACACATAATTACTAGAGGAGACAATAATAATCAAAAGGTAAACATTTATTAATATACAATTTAATAAATGTTTATTGTTTAATTATTATTCATTAAACTTGTTAATAAATGTTAATTTTCAACATATTTTGGGTTCATTTTAAGCAAGCAATACAGTCTTTTTTAAACAATAGTTGAGTTAAATAGAACTACCCAGCAGGTTGGGTAAACATTTAACCCAACCGCTGGGTTTGTCCATTTTCAACCCAACTTGGGTTGTTTTTAACCCAGCATTTTTTAGAGTGTATGCTACTTTTGTATTTGTTTGTCTTATTTTGTTGTTTTGTAGCTTGACGCATAACTTTGAATTGCTCTATGAAGAAGATCTGCAAATTTTCTTCAAAAATGTGTGCTGCATAAATATATGTATATATATATATATATATATATAATATAAAAATACTGGTATTTCATAGGACCTCTATAAGCTTTATGGCTCAGTGTGAGCAACTGTTCTGTCTTCAGTCTGCATGATAAAGGACAATATTGTAAATCTTGATAAGAGAAGTGTACTGACTTGTTTAAGGAAAGTGACTGCTTTGAGTCTTTTGAACCGAATGCACTCATGTTTCCATATACATGTTTCTATTTTTAGTGTTCGTATAGCAGAAGGCTATTAGGACAAATATGGTTTTGTATTGCAGTTTTGATTGAAAGTCAGAAACGAATTGAAGAAACCTAACAATTTGTATGTGAACAAACACTGCTGTAAAAGCCATCAGTTACAAAGGAGCACTAAGCACTGAAATCAAATTAGATCCGTTTGCAACTAATTTTTATTTTCCCGCATGTCACTTTGTGAGCAGCATTCCGCAGTTTCCTCAGTGTGTGAATCTCTCTTTTGCTGGTGACTTGGAAAAATGAAAAGAACTGTAAACAGCTGAAAGTCAAGGAAGACAGAGACTGAAAAGGGCTTAAAAATTGGTTCCATCTGGCCTGTCCAGTCAGCACTATGGGAGCAAGGAATCGTGGGTATTGTGTGGGGAGCGTGCAGCTGCTGGGATCTGTGACAGGCCAAGTCCCACAGTTCATGAAAGGCTCAGAAGGAAAGACGTTTAAGCAGCTCGACAGGGTACAACTATTCCCTTCACCCCACAGCCCCCAACCTGGATACAAACCCTCTGTCATTATTCACAGGCTCTGCGGACTTGGGATTGAAACCGAGTGAAAGGGAAACAAAAGACACCCCCTTCTTATGCTCTGCCTCTTCCTTTTTTCCTGTCAGTCTTTTCAGGGAAATTTTAATTAGCAGCACCAGAGGGATTCGTCCAGGTGGGAGCATGTTTAAAAACTCCTCACGATACCACAGACGCATTGATCATCTTTTCTTGCCTCAATCTAAACACAACGTGCTTGGCTGATAACAGCAGCATTAACGTACCTCATGTAGTATATAAATCTCAGCGAGAGCCCTGATGAGGACCATATGATGGAGCAAGCTAAGAGTCTGGAAGGGGGGTCCTTCGTTCCTCTGGTATTTATGCTGTAATCTAACCCCCATTCTCACACAGTCATGTCTGATTTGGTAATAACAACATAGACTTGGAGTTTACAGGCTATGAGGAAAGAACGGAGAAAGAGTAATCGTCTCTGGTGCAAAATGGTCTCTGGTGAATGCATAACCCTGTTCATTGCCTCTTAGGGGTTTTGAAGTGTAAAAGCAGTTGAGAATGTGCAGTGGTTTGCTCTCTGTTGCTTGTTTTAGAGATGTTAAAAGCTTAGTGGCTGATTAGCAGGGACCGTTATGGCAAATGTAGGGTGAATTACTGTAATCTGGGACACCTTAGATCTGATCACAGTAAATTGGAGGAGTCAAAAGTGCAAAAAGTCCCAGAAGACCCTATTTCACCCTGTCGACAGGAAAATAGAATTAAAACTCAGGTCTTTTTGGGAGCTTTTCATCTCATGTGCACAATTATTTTGATTGGATGCAAGTCAACTTCTGCTATTCAGGTCCAATGAGTTGTTTAATTTTCCGATGGAAATAAATAAACTTTATGGCCAATGATAAGCAAAACGAGTAAAACTTCAACCCCAATTAAATACATTCTCTATGGTTAAGATGGTAACTAAAAAAAATCTACCTTGTCTACGGTGTCATGTTTATTGACATTAAATGAATCCCTCCCTATCAGCTGAAGAATTTTCCTCTTTCAGAAACTCTGATGTGTTGAAAGTGTGCTTTGACGGATGGGGCAAATATTAGTGCATTCCTTTTAAATAGAGTACCGCTCCGATAGCCAACTGACCTGTCGTCGCTGACAAGACCATGGCCCGATGGTCTCGTCTTGAACCCTGAACATTCCTAACTGTGTCACTTACCCGAGGAAGCTGGTCAGATAGTGTTTGTTTGAACCACTGATAAAGGAGCTTACTTTTTAACCACACTCTGTTCAAGGACAAATCGAACAAAGATGTTCTGTCTTCTGTTGCTAAAATTGCTAGTGGAGCTGTGTTCGTGACTGTGGAGCTGTTCAGTCATGACGTCAAATTGTAGGCCAACCCAAAAGGCTAGTTCACCATAAGTTCCCTTGGTAATTTCGAATGATGTTTTAAAATAGCTTTTATTGGTTTATGGGTTGAATAAGCTATACTTAGAAACTTTCTCATTGAGTTCTACAACATAAATAGCATAATACTTTAAGTCGAAAGTATACTTCACAGTTGACATGAACACTTGGCGTATACGTACAGCCAAATAGCCTTTTAAAGTATACTGCATTTGATAGTGTGCGTGTGTCTTGAACACAGGCGCTTGACATAATAAAATTAAAAAATTTCTAATATTAATGCTGACAATTCTAAATTGTTAATGTTTTTCCTGTTAAAACAACAATAAAAAGGACTTTGTATTGTGACACAGAGTGCCGTGCAAGTGTATCTATTCAGCAACCACAATCGCAAACAGTTGAGATCCTTGTTTAGATTTGTTACAGTTCATCACAGAGAAGATACACGTTTTCATCAACTTACAGGTTATAAAGTTTATTGACTATTTATTCCTCATATTTATATATATAAATAGTCCTATACGTGAAATATATTTCACTTAAATAATTAACAGATTAACAAAATGAAAGAAAAAACTGCGTAGTTTTTTACGCAGTTAGCATATGTTAGCATATGCTGTAGCATATGCTGTATGTAGCATATAGCATATGCTGAGTTTTGGTTCATTTTTGTGACGCGCTCCACAAACAAGTATGTGTAGTATGAAGGAAATTTGGACGTACTACATATGGGATAGTAAAGTGTCCATTGAATGCGTACTGTTTTTAGCATACTATATAGTAGGGAAGTATTCAATTTCGGACACAGCATTACTCTTATCTGTATGACCATAAATGACAGAGTATTTTAATTTGTTTCCGCTGTTATAAGGAAAAAATTCAGCAGGCGCCTTGCGCGCATTTACAACATATAACTGCATTGCTACTTGATATCACAGCCTGTTCATTATCAAAATAAAATAGTCCACCAAACATATTAAAAGTGCTCATTTTAAATAGTCCATAGAACAATCTGTGACTTTAGCCAAGTTTTTTGGTTTTTTAACGTGGATATTGTAATGCGAGTCAAGTGCAAAGCCATTACATAATAGGCCTAACTAATAATTAGCATCCAGATACATTGCAAATATGGAAACCTTTGGATTTGTGCTGAATGAGAGGGTAGTCTGAGCCTAGTCTCGCAAAGAAATCTTCAGACTAACGGCAGACATGTAAAGCAACCAATCACAGTTCGTTTTGTTCCGCATCATGTTTAGAGGTACGAAAATGTAATGTTGATGTCTCTACATTAACAGAACGTTGTTAAAAACTCTTGGACATTTTAAAGAGTCTATGCCGCGAACTTTACATACTTCACATTCTTTTAAAAAGGCAGTGTTTAGTTGATCCTGATAAGCAATTGTCACAGCTGTAAACACTATGGCTTTCTTCTTCCATTAGAAGGTTTGGCATCACGAATGCTGTCTAAGCAACACAATATAATACAATATAATATGCACTATGTTAATATAATTTCTTAATTCTGTTCTTTTTCTAAATTAAAAATAAATATTATTATAGTCTTATCCATTTCTGATAATTCCAGGTTGCCATGGTTGCGCAGGTTGTTTACACATTTAACTCGTGGCCATGAGAAATAGATGTCGTTCCCTCACATCACCATATGATCTCGAGGCCACAACTTTACATCGCGTGGCCACGACATAAGGATGTCGTTACCTCGACAAAATGATCTCGTGGCCACGAGTTATCACGTTCCCACGAATTAATATCTTGTGGCCATGACATATTATTACGTTCCCACGAGTTTATATGTCGTGGCCACGACAAAACTAATGCCAAGTTTACACTACAGGATTTTAAGCCCGATTTGCAAGTTAACGAGCTCGCCGATAGGTCGGGCTGTGATCGGGGGAATATCAGCGGGTGATCGGCGCTTGCCAATCTTTTTGTGTGAACTACTCAACGACGCATCAAAGAGGCTCGCTGACGCGTCGCCGACACCTCGCTGACGCCAGACAAATATCTAGCATGCTAAATATCTGGAGCTGTCGGCCGACTCGATATCCTGTGGTGTCACGTGTCAGGACGCAACAGCCAATGAAATATACACTGATGTCTATAGAAGCAGCAATAACATTCAAATGTAATTTGCCGACGTTTATTGTGTAAGTAACTATAAAGCTCACTCACTCTATTGTTCTCCAACTTCACCGGCCACATGTATTTCGGGACAAATGGATGAATTCACGTTATATTAATATCAAGGTCATCATATTGGTATTTAAATGACAAAACACTCACTTGCACATATTTGAGAATCGGAATATCAGATAGTTGATGACATGGTGAGAAAAGCAATACACATCTGTCATACAGTGTGTCACGACACAAGCATCACGTGTCGTCATGGAAACAATAAAGAGAAACGTTCTAAAATAACGGTCGCCTTAACTCTGGGAGGTCAGCCAGAATGTTTTAAACTTTTAATATACTGTTATTTTAATTTTAATTAAATTTAATTCAAAATTTCATCTAATTTCTTCCCAACATCCATTTTCAAATAAAATAAGTTGTTGTCAGCTCGTGTAATGTGTAACCTCCTGTTGCGGATCGTTTATGTAGTGTCACGTAGTGTGAACACCACAACGACTTCAAGACTCCACAGCAAGTCATGTAGTCTGAACAGCACGGCAATCTGCCGACGTTTAAAGTCCTGTAGTGTGAACTTGGCATAAGTGAACCGAACATGTCCCCTCCCGGTCACCGTAGAAAGAAGAAAGAGAGAAAACTCTTTACATGTGCTCGCGCTCATAACCGCTGAACATCTGAACACAAACAATGATCAAATGCACATTGACGGATCTTCTTCCATCTGTTCTCCAAAATGTAATCAAATGTATATTTCTGCAGGCGCGTGTAAACTGGTTAACTATGTCTACGCAAAAGCGTTAATTTTCAAGACGAACTGGTCGCCGGCGCCGCCACTGCGCAATACCCACAAATTACTGCAGGACGCTCATTTCATACTCTCTGAACAATGGTATCTTATTTAATGTATATATGTCCATAAAAAACGGTAAAGAAATGCTACATACTTTGTTATCGTGGCGTAATAATCTGTTTGGTTGTAAAATGTCGGCTATTGGCTGTATGAACTGAAATCGATACTTGTGGAATTGTTCACAGACACAGACAGCATACGTAGTTCAACTAATAAAGATCTTCATCGCTGGCAAACAATAGGATGCATTTGCAGATTTGCTTTTAATTGACTGTACTGTAGGTCCACTGCCACTTCATCCAACGCTCCGAGTGAGAAACCGCTTCAGACGATTCAGTGCATGCAGGGAACTGAACAAATCATTCTAACTGATTCGCGAACCAATTTTGACAGTTTTGCCAACTTGTTTGAACAAGGCTTTGAACAGAATCGACTCAAAAGAGCGATTCATTTGTGAATGGGGCATCGTTCATGAAAAAAAGAGAAAAAGTACAGATTTTTCATTACAAATGTAGGCCTACTCAAGTTAAAGTAAAAGTAGGCCTACCCACATTTAAATCTGCTCTAAAAAGTACAAATTTTCCAAAAAACTACTCAAGTAAATGTTACCCACCTCTGCCTATAGCTTTGTTTAGAGTGTTTATAATGTTTGTAAACATTTCGCTTTATTTGTCGCTGTATTTTACATTATTTCTGAATGTAATAATAAAATGCGACTTATCTGCTTTTTTATTTTTTCTCTCTTAAAAACGCAATGTAGCATATATTTTTTTTTAACCATGCAGCAAACATTTTAAAATATCTTGAAAAATTACTTTAAAAATTAATGAAAATATTTTTAAACCGTTTAACTGATAGTATTAATCGGTCCAAATTCTTACCGTCTGTTAACTTTTAACCAATTATGAGCATCCCTAGTAGTCTTGCTTTTTTTAACATCTGCGCTAGTGGTTGACCAGTACAGTACATAAACTCTTAAAAATGCAAATGTTCTTATAGATTTTAGGCCTTCAGACTCTACAGTTGTGTTTGGGGGAAAAATCTATAGGCTAGATGTTATTCTATCTATTGAATCAATGGCAGACATGATAAAACAAGAACTATGATTCCAAGGATTTTATTTTCATCCAAGTCTAAATAAACATAAAGCATTTATTGTCTTTTACACTATATTCAGTATGAATTCTTCAGGTTATGTGGTTTTCTGGCTGTTTCTCAGAGAAATGGGAGCAGCTCTTGCTCTTCCTGTTGTAGATCAATATCTGAGAGAAAGAGATGATTGTTTCTCACTGAAATGGTGCCAGTTTGCAGATGAAAGAGTCACATGGTCACTGAGCATATTAAACATGGAAACTGGAGTAATGAATCATAATGATGAGTTTAATGATGCCAGTTTTTAGTGAGCAAGCTAAAATAAATATGACCGTTGTTCCCTGTGAAATCAATATGTTGTAATACTTGTATGCAGGCATTATGAGTTCATGGCTTCGGTAATTACATTCAATGTTTTAGTGATGCATTGTTGGAACAAATCCTGCTTCTTTGCAGTCATCCATGCAGAGCAGACAGACGTGGAACAGCATCTTCAATAAGCAGATTGTCAATCACACTCAGCAGTTCTTTTTCCCCCTTACAATATTTCTTGACATAAGCAGGTTATACTTCTCAGTCAATTTGCAAGTCATAACTCGTTCTATGAAGAAATTACTTTTACTTTTCTGCACTGCAACCAACAATTCTGTATCCAAAACCTTTTAGTATCTTTTAGTTCACTTTCAATTTTAATTTTAAGTACTGTATTTTGTATTGTGCTTTTTAGAAGAAGTTTGTAAATGAAGTCAAGCTGAGTCTGCTCTGCAGTCTCAATGATAGTGATGCTTCAATAGTGTGATAAATTTCCATGTTCAGCATGCTTTATTTTTACAGCTGTTCACCTTTCAACAGCTCAGTAAAAATATTCAGTCTGGTTGGGAAAAAAGAGGTTCCGGAAAAATTGTGCCTCCCATGTCATAGAAAAGAAAATGTTTTCATTTTCAGTTATGTTTGGTCATAATTTTATCTTTTGTTTGCTGCTAGAGTGATTTTTGTAAAAATAAAGTTCACAGCTCGAAATATTCTATGCTAATCACTGCATAGTAAGTTGTAAGTAAGTAACTTCAGGGCAGCTGGTCTTGTTGCACACAAAGCCGTGAGTCAAATATAACTATTACTGAAATAATGACCATCAGACATTTTAACTCGGTGCCTAACAAGATAGATTATTTCATTTGTGTGAACAATGTTATAGGGTTAGTTCACCGAAAAATGAAAATTCTGTCATTAATTACTCACCCTCATGTCATTCTCACCCTTCGTTCATCTTCTGAACGCAAATTAAGACTGCAACACAATTACCACTTTCAAGGCCCAGAAAGGTAGTAAAGACATCGGTAAAATAGTCCATGTGACTACAGTGGTTTAACCTTAATGTTATGAAGATGCAAGAATACTTTTTGTGCGCAAAAAACAAACAAAAATGATGACTTTATTCAACAATTTCTTCTCTTCCATGTAATGAAATAAATAATGAGCCGGTGCTCTTACATAGAACCCGGAAGCGCTGCACTGTGTTTACTACGTGATCAGTGTAGGAGACTGACATGGAAGAGAAGAAATTGTTGAATAAAGCATGAATAAAAGGATTTTTTATTTTATTTTGCGCACAAAAAAGCCACGTTCACACTGTACGTTTTGGGGATTGACAACCGCATTTACTTACAGGTGTGAGTCTCGAAATGTCCCGTTCACACAGCAACTTACAGTAGCGTCTGGAACACTGTCTGTATGAACGTGCAACAAGAGTCATTCTCTTACTAGTAACCATAGCGACAGTGACCAACTTAAAATTAAAGATGGCGACTTCCATAAAACTGAAAAGTCTCATCACTTTTGACATGACGAGACTAATTGAACCGCAAGTTCATCAAAGCTTCATTAACCAACAGCAGCATGTAAGCACGCGCTAGCCGGAGTCTTTAACCGCTGCACTCGCGTGTCACGTCCTTTGCGACGTCTCACTCATGACACGGCATTTGAATTTGGAAAAGAAACACAAAACTGACGGGAGCCGCTCCGGTGGAGAACAGCGACTGGCTCTAACACCTTAAGATGACGCACAGCTCATATCTCTGTCGCTGTAAGTTACCGAAAGCGAAACCACACACAAAACACTGGCTCTCTCGCACTGTACACTACCAGTCAAAAGTTTGGAAACGGTAAGATTTTTAATGTTTTTAAAAGAAGTTTCATCTGCTCACCAAGGCTGCGTTTATTTAATTAAAAATACAGTAAAAACAGTAATATTGTGAAATATTATTACAATTTAAAATAACTGTTTTCTGTTTGAATATATTTTATAAAGTAATTTATTCCTGTGATTAAAGCTGAATTTTCAGCATCATTACTCCAGTCTTCAGTGTCACATGATCCTTCAGAAATCATTCTAATATGCTGATCTGCTGCTCAAGAAACATTTATTGTGTACAATATTTTTTTTTTCAGGATTCTTTGATGAATAGAAAGTTGAAAAGAACAGCATTTATTTGAAATATAATCTTTTGTAACATTATAAATGTCTTTACTGTCACTTTTGATCGATTTAATGCATCCTTGCTGAATAAAATTATTAATTTCTTTAATTTCTTTTCAAAAAAATAAAAATAAAAATTCTTACTGACCCCAAACTTTTGAACGGTAGTGTATAATGTTACAAAAGCTTTGTATTTCAGATAAATGCTGTTCTTTTGAACTTTCTATTCATCAAGGAATCCTGAAAAAAAAAAAAAAAAAAAAAGTACACAACTGTTTTCAACATTGATAATAATCATAAATGTTTCTTGAGCAGCAAATCATCATATTAGAATAATTTCTGAAGGATCATGTGACAATAAAGACTGGAGTAATGATGCTGAAAATTCAGCTTTGATCACAGGAATAAATTACTTTATAAAATATATTCAAACAGAAAACAGTTATTTTAAATTGTAATAATATTTCACAATATTACTGTTTTTACTGTATTTTTAATTAAATAAAGTGGTGGTGAGCAGACAAAACTTCTAAAACTTCAGAAAAACATTACCGTTCACACAGCGCGAATATTCTGAGAATGCGGTTGTGAGTCCTGAAAATTTACGGGTGTGAGTTTGGTTATAGAATGCGGTTGTCACTCCCGTAAATAACCGTACTGCGTGTGAACGTAACCATATTAAGGACTCAAATACAGGACTGACAACCGTTATTCTGCTGCTGTGTGAACGTGGCCAAAGTATTCTCGTCGCTTCATAACATTAAGGTTGAACCACTGTAGTCACATGGACTATTTTAACAACGTCTTTACTACCTTTCTGGGCCTTAAAAGTGGTAATTGTGTTGCAGTTTATCGGAGGCCAGAAAGCATGGAACGACATGAGGGCAAGTAATTAATGACAGAATTTTCATTTTCGGGTGAACTTTCCATTGGAATCTATACTACCATTCAAAAGTTTGGGGTCAGTAAGATGAAACCAATGATTAATTTTTTCAAGATTTTTTTGATAAATAAAAAAGTTCAAAAGAACAGCATTTATTTGAAATGGAAATCTTTCGTAACATTGTAAATGTCTTTACTGTCACTTTACTGTCCTGTTTAGTGGTATTATAGCAAAAGACATCAAGATATTATCAATAATTCATCAAGGTTGAAAATAAACTACCAAAGTCTGAATATGAGCGGTTAGAGGGCCCTCCAGTTAGATTGAAAATGAAGATGCATGTTCTTTGCAGTCCTCCGAAACAGGAAATGGCTGACAGAAGGAATGCTGTCTCTCCTCTCATCTGTCTCTGTTGGGCTTTTAGTTCTGCTGCTGGTTGGCTGACTACTGCATACAACAACTTCCTGTAAACAAGCCCCCAGTTACACCCAGCCCCCTCTGTGTATTTGAGTGCTTGTAATATTGACCTCCTTATAAACCATACGCAGCAGTACGAGTGAACGCATGCCAAGACGGGAGGTGTTCCTTCTGCGTGTGGAAGATATTTCTTCCCACTTCGGTCTCTGATGAGGCCCTCTAATTTGAAGGGAGGAAGTGTCAAGTGGTATGCACATGGTGCTGTGGTTGTGAGGGGTGACTAGTTAAGATGTATCTTGGTGTGAAGACAGTTTGCAGTGGTTGTGTTGGTGTGAAAAGCTTGTGATTGTGGTGAGGAGAACATCTGAGATCATAGTTATTTTAAAAGGAAACTCTGGAATTAATGGAAGTTAAAGTTGGCATTAAAAGGAAATTCTTCAGTTATCTTCAGGACTTCTTCAGTCATTTAGTCCTTAACAATGATGGATAGAACCAAGACTCTGTCCTAAATGTATTTCTTTTCAATAATCCATTTTACTCAGATGTACGTCACAACATGAAAGAAAATATTTGTTGCTACTTGTTACATTGCAACTTTTAATATTTGTAGATTACTAGGGCTGTTGTGATTCCCTGATTAAATTTGAGTGCTCAAAAAATAAAAAAAAGCCTTGATTGCAATTTATCTGTGTCAATTAACCGGCAAAATACCGTAAGTGGTGCATTCCACGGACGAGAACCCATGAACCGCATTATTAGACCATATTCTCTAAGGCTGCACAATGTATTAAAACCATTTAAAAAACATAATATTGCATAGTGCTATTTTGAAATCACTAATAATGCTATGATTTAGTTAAATTAATAAATGCGCTGCGGGTTTCAGAGTGAAGTGTAATGCTTTATTTACATGCGTGCAGGTTACGTGTTTCTTCCAGGCAGCATCTCAGAGCGGCTCCGTTCACAGTAAATTCTGCTCCACGTGAACTCAGTCTCTGTTGGGTTACCAATAATGCACATTTGGGAATGCATATAGTCTGACGCACTTTGTGTTTCATAGCGAAGTGTTGCACTGTTATCATTTACATGCGTGGAGCGCGTCTCAGCATCTCGGTTAACAAACTCCATCTCTGCATATACTGAGTTTGGATTGTTTATAACGTGCCATTTCACCAGATTTGTAACATAAATCATTTATAAACCTACACCACCACAGGAGAATACATCAGTATTTTTATATTCTTTTATTTGTTGTTCATTGCGATTTCAAAATAAAAGTTTAAACCCTTGCTCTGAATTTGCATGTTTTGTTGTCCACATGTTATTGTTTAAGAAATTGCAGTGGTTCTATCATTTCTATCATAAAGAAGTGATCAAATATGAAAGATTAAGTGGACATTTGAATTAAATGTTGTTTGGCCAGTATTAAACAAGGATTTAATCATGCTGTAAAGCAGGGGTGTCCAAACTCGGTCCTGGAGGCCACTGTCCTGCAGAGTTTAGCTCCAACTTGCCTTAACACACCTGCCTGGAATTTTCTCGTATGCCTATAAGACCTTGATTAGCTGGTTCAGGTGTGTTTAATTGGGGCAAGCAGGCATTCATTATAATACATAATTTACAAGTTGATTATGTATGTTACATTATGTATTTTAACAGTGTTGTTCAAAAAACAAAAAACAAAAACATGATTACTTGCTTTTGATACTTTATTTGAACCAATTATTATTGACTCATTGTTATTTTATATGTATTTTAAGTCTTTTAAGGCTATTGTTCACTTAGGTCTATTTTTATTAGCAAAACAAAAAAATTATCCGATTACTCAATCAATCATCGAAATAATCAACCGATTACTTGATTACCAAAATAATTATAAGTGACAGTCCTAATTACCACAACAGATAATTTGTCCCTTGTTTCCTTAAAAAAACAAAAAAAGAATTACACTTACAATGGAAGTAATTTGAGGCCAATTTTTGGAGGATTAAAAAGCAGAAGTAATTTTATATTACAATTTTTTTTTATATTACAATTTATAATTTTTTAAAAAACATTCATTCTTCTGTTAAAAACTGAGCTGTAAAGTTGTTTTAGTCGTCATGTTGTCATGGCAAGAAAGTTGTAGAATTGGAAAGAACACAAAAGGTTAGTAATTTCTTTTTTTGCACACCAACATAATATTAACACTGTTTATATCTTTTGACAAAATGTTTGAAACTAAGGGATCTGATGTTTAGTGCCTCACTGTAACCCAGATTTTTGCTTTTTTAAGGACAGGAGAACAAGTTTTTGTAATAATCAACAACATTATGCCATTACTTCTGTCGTTTGAGCTTAATTTGTTTTTAGTCCAGAATATTCCTTAAATAGTTTTTGGGATATCATGGTGAGGAATTTTTCCCACAGGTATATAAACTTGCGGCAACACTAGTATTACCGATAACACCTGTAACTAACTTTTGCTTTTAAATTCGCAATTGCTTGTGCTCTGTGTATGGGCGCGTTGGTACTGACCGCACATTTTAAGATATTAAGATAATAATATTAAGATATTTGTCAACAATGCACTGGATCTGTTGCGCACCTAATTCTCCGCCATAGTCTTGTAAGTCATCTCTCCTTACTCTCATCACATGATAAGTGAAATCTGACATCTGCTGCATTGTGCTGTGGCTCTCAGAAACTTTCAGTTTAGAATTGTAGCATCCGTTGTCCAATTGAACTAAATGGGCTTTATTTCTACAAAAAAAGCAAAACGACAGTGGGGGCGTTGCCACGGTCGCCAAGTAATTTAATCGGTGTACAGCCGAACACTGTGTTACACAGTTAACACCGACTACCTCATTAAGCCAAATAAAGTGAGAAGGATCTGTTTATCCAAAATCATTTAAGGGACTTGCTGTACAAAGCATGGCCTTTTAAATCTGGTTTCCTTTAATCAAAGTTTTTCAAGTCATGTTATGGCTTCAACTGGCAAAATGGAAAACCTGCCCCCTTCCTTCTCTCAACAACCAACCTGAGTCTCCGTGTGCTGAAAGCTCCCAAAACCACAACTTCCAGACCCAGCTTATAAAACTAATATCTGTCGTTAAACAGGGTTTGTTTTAGTCCTAAGGTGCAAATGTTCATGGGAAAAAGCAATCACTATTTAATGAGCCAAGAGACTAGCTCAGCTTTGTTAATCTTGGCTATTCTATTCAAACAGACGTTAATACAAACACACTCCAATCATTGCTTCATAGACTTAAGGCGTTTGGCATGGCTCTCTGATTCTACAAACAGATTTTTTTAGAACCTCTCTTATACTAACAGGCCATGTAAACCTGCTCTGTAATTATCTTCGGGTCTTAGTGCTGCTGTTCTTTAGACTGCATATTCTGGGGTTGTAGAAATCAGTTCACAATTTAATGTTGCTATTATTAGTGGTGCTTGGCAAGAATCACTATTATTATTGCTCAAACCTGGGGGTCAGAAAGAAAACCCTTAAAAAAAACCTAAAACCAATATTGGCTTTTACTTTTCTAGGGGATCTAGTTTAGGATTTTCACCTGACAGTTAATAAAATAGACCAGAAAATCCTAAGCAACTGACCATAATACCCTAGCAACCACCCATAATACCTTAGTAACTGCAAAGCAACGTGCTAAAAATCATTTAGATCACCTCAGCAATAATATAGCAATGCCCCGTCAACCACCCTAAGATCATGGCAGTAACATTTTCATGGGTAAATGCAGAATCTTTTTTTTATTTTTATTTTTTATGAACGTAGACATCTGCTTTTAAGTTGGCATGTATTTCTTTCCTTGAATGATATGTGGTATGATATGTTATACCTAGTATCTTAAACAGGATTTATTACCTGCATCTAAAAACACAAACCCACTCTTCTCTTGAAACATGCTGGGGCTGTCTGGGTTTTTTGTGAGGGTCAGGGATTTGTTTACATGACAGGGATAATATTGCTTTACTTTTGTAGAGATCAAGGTCCATATTTGTTGTGTTTTTTTGACTCATATTTGCCAGACAGGGTTAATCCATGGGTTAATCTAAGTATTTCAAATGTGCCATGAAAGAATAGTTTCCCACTATTTATAGCTTATTCTCTCTACATTGTTTATTTAATATGTTTCCAGATCAAGCTGAAATAGTCTTTGTCATCTACATTTAATACATCTTGTCATCGTCAGGATAATGGTTGCAGTAAAGTAGTGTTCAGTATTTGTATAATCTTAGTATATTTACTTTAAAGGTCATTATACAGCTTTTTTACCTTAGTAACTTTTTTTTGAATCAGGTGAGGGGGCTGTCAGAGGGAGATGACTGCCAACAAGAGCTCCAAAACTGCACCGAGAGCAGGAGCGGCTAAAGATTCACAGGAAAACTCAGACAGGTGAGAGTCATGATGATGAGTCAGCAGTCTTTGTCCATTGTTTGTGCTTTTTCAGTTATTTACAGAAAGCTGTTGTGAGCATTGTGGTAAAACGGCAACACATAAATGAAGTTGATGTACTTCCTAAAGGCCCGTTAACACCTAGGATGAAACACCTAAAGTTTTAAGAATTGCTCTAATGAGAATAGCAAAGGTCACACCGTATAGTTGGAATCACTTTCAGAATGATTTTTTTCCAGCTGATGCACAATACAGACATTGACAGCCAATCAGAATCCACCCGAATTTAAAGAGCTTGACCATTTAAAGCGTAGACTACATAACTATATTGGACAAAATGTTATCATCCTTTGTGGTGTGGACGCTAATATAGTTATCGTTATAGTTATCATTCTTGGTGTGAACAGGGCTTAATACTAGTTTTATTTAGACAATTTTCACTTTTTTGGTCTTGAACATTTTCTTAGCTCTGTTCTGAGGAAAATCAGGTTTTAATTAACACTTTCAATTTATCAGAAACAAATCTGGACCATTGTTTTTGCTGCAATTCACATTTACTCTGTATTAAGATTTTATTTTGTATATGCATAGTTAGATGTGATAGATTTGACAGCTCTATATATTGTTTGGTTTTATATTTAGAAAAATGGTAAATCATCTAAATATTCATAGGCAACGATTGCTTAAGATAACCAAAACTTTTATCCATAATTGAGTTGCTAAAATAGACACATGAGTCTATCAATGCTTCATAGGCCAAACTGTTGTATACAAAGCTAAAGTAAACATCCTTGTTATGAGTAAAAGCCAGGAAGTTGATTAGAAAAGAGGCTTTGTTGTATTTGCGGCCTTTGCTTAACTATGGAGCTTTGCAGTTGCTATCAGAACAAGTGAAGAACGAACAGTCTTTGAAGAGTGAGAGGAGTTACTTTCATAATTACCTTTGAACACTCTCTGATGTCAGAGATATTTACCAAAGGAAATTGTGAATTATGTGAAGAAGTGTGGGTGGAAAATGATGGCATAGTTTCTGCTAGCCTCTCTTCCCAGATATTACGGCTTCTGCTATAAATCTCAAGCAAAGGAGAATGCTGAAGAAGCAAATTTATGTCAGATGAGGGTGGCGGTAGGTAGGCCTTGCACTGAGAATATGCCCTTTTTATAGCAAAAATAATAGCTGAAAAAATAACTCAATCACAGATGAAATATCCTCATTTTTGTGGGGGAGAACCCACTGGATCTGGCTTGACATATTTCTTTTGATGTGTGTTCCTGGAACCTCATAGTTTCACCATCCTGGCACAGCTCTCCAACAGGAAATGGCCTGTGGTTGACATTGCCCTCAAGAGCCAGGAAGAGCCAAACCAGCTCTGGCATCCCACTCAGTCCATGTGTGGCCAGACCAGCTGGCTTCCCCAGAGCTGGCCTTGTTTTTCTCTGGCCCTGTTCGGCCTCTCTGAGAACCTCATCAGACCACAGGCACAAACTCATGGCGGACTCAATGAAAGAATTCTCAAACTGATGCTTTCCTTTGAGCAAAGGCTTTTACATGAGCCTATGTTTCACTTGTGTTTTGTTGGAGTCTTAGTCCAGGCAGTCATGAAGGTATTTTTAGATATGCAGTGTTATTCTATAAAAAAACATCTGAACAAAGATTCTAAAAGTTATTTGTGCTATAAATACCAGCCTTGATGCAAAGATTGTCCTCTTAAACAATATCCTCCATCTCTTTTTATCAGATTTGGCCAGGATTAGAATGTTTTTCTCAAGCCGGGGATCCATTGTAAAGGCTGAATCTCATGCTTTAGGCAGTCATGGCCTAATGGTTAGAGAGTCTAACTGGTAACCTGAAGGTTTGATTCTCAATACTGGCAGGAAATGACTGAGGTGCCCTTGAGCAAGGCACCTATCCCCCAATGGCTCCCCGGGCACCACAGCAAAAATGACTAGTCACTGCTCCGGGTGTGTGTGTCCACGGTTTACAGTGTGTGTGTGTGTGTGTGTTCACTACTCACGTGTGTGCACTAACTTGGATGGGTTAAATGCAGAGGACAAATTCTGAGTATGGGTTACCATACTTGGCCTTCACATGTCACTTTCACTTTTTCTTAGAACACATTATATATTAGTCAGACTCAAATATGACAATTTCTTGTCACCATTTCATGCAAAGAGCTTTATCTTCAGAAAGAAATACAAGTACAAGTTAAGAAATACAAGTTCATTATGTAAATAAATCTGCCAGTAATGATTGAAGATTTAATACAGCTGAAGATACCATAATATAATTGAAAACAGATGTTCTGCTTAATGTTTTTTGAAAGCCATGATAAAAGAACAGCATTAATTGTGAAATAGATTTTTTTTTTTTGTAATGTGTTAAGGGCTTTACTGTCTCTTTTGAACAATTTAATGTGTCCTTGTTGAATAAATATGTTAATTTCTTTAAAAAAAAAAATCTTACTGACCCCGAACTTTTGAACAGTAGTGTATATGTTTTTATATTTATATTAAATACTTGTTTATCATATTTGGCTTTCTCTACTTTAGATGGTAATGTAGAATATAGTGGTTAATTGATTTTTTTTTTTTTATACAGTTAATGCCTGTGTTGGGTGAACCTTTTGATCATTTAAAACAAAACAGTGTTGGTATGTAAAATTTATTTGATCTGTGAAAGTTGGGAACAACAGGTTTCTGTGCAACAAGTTTCTACAGACAACCAATGTGATATGTCTGCTTGTAATATTTGGTGGTGATGTATTTTGTGAATGTGGGGGACTGACAAGACACTCATTTCCATGCAACACCAGCGAGGCTGCAGGTGGCATGGCGTTTCTCTTCCTTTTTTTGTGGGAAGGGCGTTATGGTGAGGTTTTTGGTTGATCTGTCCCAACCTGCACCCTGGATCATACTCTTGGCTTCCTCCCAGCTTCCACTTGTTATTCTAACCACTGCTGTGACATCAGATCTGCTTGCCTCAATTTTACCGAGGTGTGGGCCAAGTCAAATTCTAGTTCTTGGAAGCTTATGAGTGGCATTAGATTTTGAGGTGGATGAGAAAGTGTCTTTAATCTCATTGCTCAGCAGTGAGCAGCGTCTGTTTGCTGAGTGAACAATGGGCCTGAGAAAGACGAGGAAGCTGAGGTTGACATGTAGGCAAAGAGAAACAGTTAGGCTACTTCAGATGACATACAACTAAGAAAAGTATAGGGTTAGTGAGGGTGAGTTCATTTATATCCCTCAAGTTTCAATGTTTTTTTTTGTTTGGGAAGTCAATATAAATGTTCTTTAAAATGATTGTGTGGAATGATTTGTTATTCTGTTTGCATTGGCTTGCCAAATTTATGTCAGATTGTTGTTGTTCTTTCTCATATTAGACATAACTGACATTTTCTTTTATCTGAAATCGGTTTCAAAGTTCTCCTTTTGCATTACTATGCAGTATTATGTTACTTGTTCTGATTATAACACATTTTGTAGTAACTTTTTTTGTGTTCTTATTCATAGTAACTGTCTGTGAGGATATAACACTCTTCTGTGCCAAGCATACTTTATTGGAGGGTTTCTTATTCTTTCTGCTGATTTACTCTTGTTTCAGGTGTCAATCTGTGTCCACACCTCCAATTCTTACTACTGGAAAAGAGCCAGGTTCCTCTCATCTCACTGGCAGTGAGGACGGCAATCAGCCGGGAAGGTACGCTAAAGCTGACGCTAAACTCTGGACCCAAAAGAACTGGAGCTGTAAGACTGCCAGCTTGAGAAGTGGTGCCTCTCTCTCCACTGACTTTGAATGTCAAAGCAGGCTCACCAAATCTAGGAGCATTAGCTGTCTGGACAAGACGCTCGCCATCCATAAGCCACCAAGCAGCGATAACCAGAATCAGAAGGAGAACCAGCCACAACCGACCCCCCCGGTGGGGGATGGATTGAATACTGGACCCCTTAGCTGGAGTACTCTTTCAGTAGGACCTACCACCAAGCTTGGGCACAAGCGCACACTCTCACTTAGTTGTACAGGGACCTGTGCCTCATCTGTCACCATACGCAAAAAGATCTCGCAATGGGAGGGTCGGAAGGCGGCTCTGCCTAGGATGAGCCTTTGCCTTGAGAAGAGGCCTGGAGGTGGGAGCGAGGGTTGCCCAAGTCTGCTATCCTCACCCTGCAGCGAGAAGACCTTTGACTTTAAGGGTGTGAGGAGGATGAGCACGGCATTTTCCGAGTGCTCCTACCCTGAGACTGAGGAAGATGAGCATGTATCGGATCGAGAAGCTCCTGTAAGGTTCCAGAAAAGGCCTTCAAAGACCGAGTCCTCAGGGATTTTCCTCCGCACGCTGTCAGCACGCAAGGAGACTTCAGCTGTGCTCAGCCGCATTCAAAAAATTGAACAGGCATTAAAGGAAAGTCCCTCTTCATCTCCACCACAGTATCTTAGCAATTGCTACGGCATTGACAAGTCCAGACAAAAGTCTTTTACTTTCAGTGGGACCGAAGACTTGGACAGCACTTGTGGCAGCAAGCGGAGCAGCATCTGCTCTGTGGCCACCGAACCCGAAGCTGATAGACTCTCTAAGCTCAAGCAGAGGTTCAGCATCAGCTCTACCAGGTCAGAGAGCCCAGAACTCCCAACGGTACATGACTCTTCAGGAATTACAGTGAACCCTTTGCCCAAACCCAAACGAACATTTGAGTATGATGCCAACCGGAACCACAAAGGTTTGTTGCCTGGTAATGGTCTACCTCCAACCACTGAATCTCCGCCTCCACTTCCTTCCACACCAGCACCTGCTATAATGAGAAATTCCAAGATAGATGAAAGCTTGCCAAAGAAGACTCAAGATAGGTGAGAATCATGATTCTCTTCTACATTGTATGAATGGCATGCCTGTCAGTATAGTAGTATGTAGTTATTTGGAAGATTAATTTATCGAAAGAATCATGAAATAGATATACAATGCAAGTTGGGGATAAGTGTTTTGCTCGAGGGCACAATGGTGATGGCTCATGGCTTGCTCCTCATGAGGATCAAACTGACAACTCTCCGGATACTAGCTGTGATGCTTAATAGGTTCCTTCAACCAAGACAAAATTTAGGAGAATACTTAAGTTGATCTTTTCCGAACATTGCAAGCATACAGTTACCACAGTCTATCAATCTTCAAAAGGACAAAAAAAAAAAAATTGTAATTAAAGTGGTGTGCTATATTCCATATGACTTGTGTGCTATATTCCAAGTCATAATCAAGTCATAACCTATAATCAAGGTCTTAAGGGTTACTAGAAAGCTACAGGCAGGCGAGTTTTTATCAGGGTTGGAGCTAAACTCTGCAGGACTGTGGCTCTCCAGGAACGACATTGCCCACCCCTGGTCTATGTGGTGTTTTTAATGTGCTTTAAGAAAAACCATGTGCAAATTCATCAGTCAACACCATTGATGAGTATTTTCTCCTTAAAACTGCAGTGAACCAAAGACAGTTCTGAAAAACGCGGTTTGAAATTGAGGCAGGATTTAGCCTGTCGTTAATTATGCTGCAAAGCAAGGGGGTCTCAAGAAAAGCCAGGTTATTCCAATATATTTTTCTGGTGAAATGAAAAATCTGGTACATTTAGCAATATAGCAGGTGAATTATGTATATGATTTATTTTACGTTGTTATGATGAACTATATGCCTTTCTTCGCTGACTTTCAAAGCGTTTCTAAGGATACTGTTTTTAGAAGGCAGCTGTCCAACTCTGAGATGGCGAACAGGAATGTGGTTATTTGTGTGACATAACACCAGGAACACATTAGCTGTTTGATAATGTTGTCAAGCAAAAGGCTAATCATATCAATTACCGTTATGTGTCCGAGTTAGAGAGCAATACATGAAATGCATTACCATTCTGATACATGATGAACCTGTATAATTCGTTCTTCCTCTTCTTCTTCTGAATCAGGTTCTGGTTCAAATATATATGGCTGAATTAAACCAGTATTTCCACTTGCCATCGTGTAGCATTTACTACAGTTGACCGAGTGGTCAGGTAGTCTGAGCTTGTGCAATTGAGTAGAGGCGGAGACTAATTTGCATATTCATAGATCCACAAATATGAAATGAAGCAAGGTTGTAAAGTTACATTTAAGCTAATGCATTAGCTTTATGCATTCATGCAGTTAAGGCATGAAGAAATTATTTTCACAGAAAGAAATAAATATGTCATTTTGGTGATCAAAGATGAGTTTTAAGGGATTCTTGACTACAGGGGAACTTTTAACAGATTACTTATTCAAAAGTATTATACCATTTTTGACAAACAGCATTGAATGTGAATAAGATATTAGAGCTATGGTGCAGGGGAAGATTTTCAGTCAATATCAACTAAAGTAAATACAGGTTTTGAAAGACTTGAGTAAATAATGACAGAATTTTCATTTTTAGGTGAACTATTATTTTAAACACCACAGCTCATCCCTTCATTCAATGGTGTAATTGTTTTGTTGTCTACATTGCTCATATCGTTGTAGTACTTGTCATAGTACTGTTGTTTTATTGAGATTTTTCATATTTAAAAGTGTCAGACCCACTTATAGCTAGATTTAAACCTCCAATAAGTCCAAACTAAAGACTAGACAGATTTGTTTTGGAGATAGAAAAAAACATGTCAGAAAATGACTGAGAAGCACTGAATTTGTGTACTTCCACTTAGTCGGTTCCCCCACGAACAAGAGATCATTTATTTTTCTTGGATAATGAAGTGTATAAAACTTGCCCCAAGAATGTTGAAAAGGATAAGGACCACAGGCCAAGCATTTGTTTTGTTGATATAGCTCTGGACTTTGAATTATTGGCTTTTGTTTCTGACTTCATAGTCTCTCACAGTGAATTGGCCTCTACAGTTTCACAGATTCTTATGTTTCAAATCAAGAAGGCAAAATGAAAGTTCCTGTCAGGCATTTGATGGCAAACAGAGATCAACATGGAGATGCTGGTTTTCTCAGGGCTCCATAATTTTACCATATTAGGTGAATTTGTTGCTATGTCAAATGTTACACAATTGTTCTGTGTATGGCACACAGCATCTTTTTCCCTTCTTTTATCTTCACCTTGAGATTCAGACTGATACTGCTGAAATGGCCAATGCTTATTAATGTTTAATTCTCCAAATTAAGTCCAAAAATAGCATGAGCAATAACTTCAACAGTTCCATAAAACAGTGAGTTCATTTTTAGAAAATCCACCAGTGAAATAAAGAAAAAGAAAAATGTTTTTGGAGGTTCAAAGACCTCAGAGACATTGCTTCATCTCTTCTTGTTAAGTTGATATAACACTGCTTCACGGTGCTGGTTTTTTGGCTTTTTTGAAGGTTCTCATGTTGTTTATAGCTCATATTCCTCATGGCCTTGTGAATGATCTTTGGCACATGGATTGTTTAGCCCAGTTACTGGGTATGGAGAGCTGCCAGGTTCTCGTGATGAAGAAGAACCTCATGTGCTGGAGCATTTCTACTGCTCTGCACTTGAGCCCATGTTTGTCATTCCTGTGGCTGGCCTAGAGTCTATAGGCAAGCAATTAGATTGTGTCATGTCAAAGTGCTAATTTGGGGTTCCAACTTTTGGTTAGTTTTCTAACCATGTTATTGTGTGTATATTTTCATGCAAATGCATTTTGGCTTGTTTTACATGAAAAAAGAAATTACCATCACATCAGAGGCGAGAACTATATAAGTGTTGTTCATTCAAGCACGTTGTTTAATCCTCTCTTGTTGCTTATCATCTTAATTGGTGTCTTCCAGAAGAACTGTTGAGTGATTGGACACATTTAAGATCCTCATGAGTAAAAACACTTTCATCTTCTCAGGTGGTCTTGCCTGATTGTGATCATCCAAATGAAAGATGTTTGCTTAACCAAGAGTCATGTCCAAAGCTGTGATTTTTTTTTTTATCTCTGTTTGTTTCTAGAGAATCGTGTGAGTCAGAAGATGCTGTCAGCCTGCCTTCGTCATATCCCTCCTCACCCACAGAGAATGGCACAGAGAACCACAGTCGGCCTAGCTCCAAGAGCACGCTCGAGGAGAATGCCTATGAGGACATAGTGGGTAAGAACAACATCCAACAGTTGATGATAGATCCTTCCTGCTCATTTTGATTGTTTGCTAAAGTTGTAACTGATGAATATGAAAATGACTTGGGAAAGCCTTTTATTAGTTAGAGATATTTAATTTTATAATGGTATAAAAGTATTTATTTTGTATTTATAATTTTATTTTTAATTAAAATATGTGATATATTTACAAATTTTATATAAACATTGTGTATGTGTGTGTGTGTGTGTGTATATATGTATATATATATATAATATATTATATATTATATTATATTTTATATTTAACAAAATGTAATATATCTTTATTTTTATAACGTCAATTTTGTAGATTATTATTAAAAAAAAATCTTATATATATATAATTTTATATTTTAAATAGTAATAGCTATATATATATATATATATATATATATATATATATATTTCATATATTTCAAACAATTTATATAATAATTATAACAATATATAAAATAACAACATTTAATTTTATATAATACTTTATTAATTTTATATAATATAAATTATAATTTTTAATTTCAGATTTATCATTTCATGTTTTTAATTAAAAAATTATATCTTTATTATGTATTTAAACTTTTATATTATTTTTTTAAAAATTATATTACCTTTTTAATAACAATAAAATATTTCATTCCATTTTATTGTTTGCTGATTGTGTACTCTTCACACAAGCTCTGGTTAAATTCCCTTTTTTGCCTACTGAAGGTGATGAAGTACTGGCATGTGGTGCTGGCTGATTTTAAGTGCGAAATTCCTTCCTGGCAGGAAATAGTCTGTATGCACTAATGCTCAGACCCTGAGGGGCTTGACATTGTTACAGCATTCATGGGTCTTGCCCTGTGGCTGGACTGTAAATCTCTGTCTTGCTATTGCTGATGAGGCTAGGGCATCAGGTGCGCTGTAAAGGAGTCTGGTTGAAAAAGTGCCCAGTTGGCAAACAAATTGAAAGAAGTTTGAGGTTCGGCAGGCTTGACGTTTAAATGTCAGATTGTCAGTTCTACAGCCAAGAAAACAGCCTTTGCTGCATGTTGTTCTAGAAATGATGATGGCACTGGGTCCAGGTGGTGCATGAGTCTCTAGCGGTTAAGAAAGTGTGTGACTCTCAGCTTTTTCCCCCTGACAACGGTTCCATTGTTCTAGCGAACACCTCGGGTGTGGGATCAAGCATTGTGGTTGCGCATTTTTACGAATGCTGATTAGTTCCAGAGAAATATATGGCCTCTATGTGGCTCTATGCTCTAACCACTGAGCTGAGATTGGTGTAACAGAGTCTGACAGAGGCATCTAAGGGTGGTCTCCAGAAGCACTGGGCTGTGGTTAGCACATCAGATAGTCTGTTTTCACAGGCTGTCACCAAATAACCCAAGGTTTCAGCCCTGCTTTCTACTGAAATATCACCAAAAGTTAAAAACATAAACATTATTTATGATATACATATGTTAGCCTGTAACCTTCTCTTAGGTTAAACGTTTGGATTTTGCACTTTGCATTTTGGCACAGTGCCTGTCTCGTCTGGTGGCGGTTATTATGCCATATCCCCCATATGCAATGCACATTAATATAGCGATAATGGATTGGCCAAATATCTCCAGATGGCCAGGTCATATTTACAATGAGATAAATTGCTTCATGTCACAATGATATACAGTCTCCAACAAAGGCTACTTTCTTTCTTCAGTCCTTAAAAGGATAGTTCACCCAAAAATGAAAATTCTGTCATCATTTACTCACCCTTATGTTGTTCCAAACCTGTATGAGTTTCTTTCTTCTATTCAACGAAAAAGAAGATATTTTGAAGAATGTTGGTAACCAGACAGTTGACGTAGCCATTTTTTTCCCACTATGGAAGTCAATGGCTACATCAACTGTCTGGTTACCAAAATATCTACTTTTTAGTTCAACACATTTTTTTATTTTTGTGTGAACTTCAACTAACCAGGGTTCATTCTCGTGTGTTACGCAGCACGTTTGTGCAAGAGGTTTGTTTTCATGCAGGTTCGGTTGAGCTTTTGTTTATATTCGCTGATCAACGTTTATATATGAATAAAAGCCTAAATTCAATCTGTTCATCATATAAAGCGATCGAGTTTGTTCAGAAAATTTCTCAACTCAATTCACATGGATTAGTTTTACGCGCTCTCTTTACAAACTTTTTGAAGTGTCAAAGTAGTTGTAATAGTAGTAGTTGTAAATGTATACTCAGTGTTTTCCTCTAATAAAATAAACACAATAAAAATGACAGTGGTGAGAAAACAGCAGTTAAGGAATCATCTGATCTTTGTGATGTGCATATGTTTGCACAAGCTCTGCAATACAGCACTTCAGTCAAGTTTAATTATATACCACTTTAAACAATATATTGCTTTACAGCAAGCAGCTTTACAGTATTTAAAATGAAAAAAGTGTCAGTGTTGCTTTCAATTAGAATTCATTCCTGTTTTTTGGCTTTTCTTTCAGACAAAAAGCGTCTTCTGCTTGTTTACACGTCACAAAGCTATTTCATGTGAAGGCCGTTCCTCATTTCACATGACTGCATGGTGCTCTTGGGAAGACTGCAAAATGGTCATAAAATGGTTGCGTCTGCTATGTTGCTTTTATTGGTACTCTGATACTGACATTGTGTACTGCTCAGTCACTCATCAAGCACTCAACGTCCTTTCCTTTGAAAATCCTATTGTGTTAAACAGAAGCACAGTATATTTTGGTTAGGGGTGCCCACTCTCTCTCCTTTTGTCTGTGTGTTTTGTGGAGCTCCTGTAAGTAGAGAAGTTGATTAGTACCCTCCTGTATGTGAGTGGTCAGGGAGGCATATCATTTCTCCAGCAAGCTGTCATTACATTGCTTCGTTTGGGAGTCTCACAGAGCACTTTGAGTCTGAGCAATTACTGGCCTGTCATTGTGCCTCTCAGCCTTAATGGCACTAGGGCAAATCTCAGCAGTACATCTCATGAGGTCAGGCTGTAGTTTGTTGTATGTATGGTAGATATTTGCCTTCTCTCAAGCTATTCACAAGAAGTTACGCTGTGATTATTATGGTCAAGTTCACTCTGTGGCACTTTTGACAATTTGTTTCTTGCAAAAGTGTTAATATATATGGCATTTTACAAAATGGTTGCAGAAGGGGTAATGTTTTCTATGACAAGATGCTACATGAACTGAACAGATCAGATCAGATTGCTTTCTTTTGTAGGGCACCTGGAGCTGTTTTACTGAAATCAGCATGATTACTACATGAAAGATGTGTGATATGCCAGTGTGTTACAATAAGAAAACAACAGAAAAAAGTACTTTTTTGTGTGTGGGATATGCACAACTGCTATTACATCATATTGAAACTGGCAGCATTCAGACCTTTGGTTTCATTACACTGTCTTGCAGGGGCGGAGCCAGACATTGTAAACATTCGGGGCTTAGCCCAAATCTATTTTGTCCAATGACCAATTCTTCCGTTAACAGCTTTACTGTCATAAAAGGAACTTTGTAGTAGTATGCTGAAGTAAAGTTCATAAAATGTACATTGTTTCCTAGGAATTTGCTAAACTTTGTTTGGTGTACCTCCTCTAGGGGGGTCCAGGGGCATACTCCCCCGGAAGAAAATTTTGTACATTTTAAGGTTAAATGCATCAATCTGGTGCGCTTTGAGAGCTCAAAACTGAGAGCTTAAGCCCATGTACAGTGTGCAAATTGAACAAAGAAACAGCATTGACTTGTACCTGGACATTAAAGAGGGCTCAAACATCTTTTTAGTTGTGAGATAGTGTCTCAGTCTACATTACACTGACACTGTTGTTTTAGGATGCCAAACAATTATTAGGCCTACAATAATATTATAATATGATTTAGGCCTTTATAATTATTCATATGACAGTAATATCCATATATTGTAACAAATGTAAAATAAATGAAAATTTTATAAGTAGTTATTTTACACAACAGTATAGGGAAATTACAATACTTTTGTACTAATTTCTTCACTTGCAAGAGATAAACCCTTGCGCTTTTATTTAAATCACCAGATCACCAGCTGATCGCGTGAGCAAATGTGCACACTTCTCTTTAAAACACGCAGCACAAACAGACTGTATATATACTTAATCACTGTCTTTTGCTGTTTTATAAAGGCACAAAGCCATATCACGGTTTCGACTTTAGTTCGTTGGCAAAATACAACATTAGAGACCATTTTGGCTATGTATGTTTTAAATTTTCGGTTCATTATGAAACCGTTGTGGCATAGGGTAATTAATGGGAAACACTGAATGAATGTTTAGCTGACAAATGTGCTAAAGTTGTCATATCAGTTATATCAAAACAAAAACTCTTCAACCAGACCGAACGAGAATCTTGAGGCTTGCCGCTGCTCTGAGTGAGTGACAGGAGGCGGGTCTGTGTACAACTGTGGTGTGCGTGAACTCGCTGTCGGAGAGAAGAGAGAGAAAGCGCTGCAGGTATCGGTGTATACTGAAGAAACGCGATATATTATAATGTTTAACATATTTTAATAGAGAGATTAGAAAAATTATATTTTGACAGCACTGTTAAGAAACCTCAAACCAGAAAGATTCAGGGCTTTTGGAAAAACATTTGGGGCTCCAGCCCCCTTAGCCCACCCCTAGCTCCGCCCCTGATGTCTTGACAGCCAGGAATTGGTGACATGGAAAGAATGATTCTAATTAGAGGATTTCATTTTATTCATTATATAACTGTGTTGCTTATATAACATCCAATTTGTACTAATAAATTAATACATTTATTCAGCAATGATGCATTAAATTAATCAGAAGTGAGAGTACAAACATGAACAATATTACAAAAGATTTCAATTTCAAATGATATTCTTTCTATTCATCAAGAATCTGAAAATATATCACAGTTTCCACCAAATATTGATAGTGTATGTATATGTCATGGTAGTGTGCTCCACATTAGAGTTGAAACCTCTTACGGCCCGTATTCAGGTCACCCTGTCCTCGCTTCTCACAGCCCATCAGTCTGCCAAAGTTTCTTAAAGGGGAAAGCACAACTTTATTTATATCCTTAGGTGAGCGAGTGATCCACCCTTTTACGTGAGAAAACATGTTAGCAAAAAGAAAAATCATCAACACATTTTGTCGAAGAAGCTGGATTCAGATTATTTCTAATATTATTTGTTATTATGGAGCACTGTGCAGAGTCAGACTAGGGTTCTTCACTGTCTGCATTCTCTTATCTTGACTCATCACTGGCCCTTATTTCAGGAGACAGAATGCTGTCCAAAGGCTTATGTCCAACAGAAACTGTTTTTGAGACGATGCACTTGAGTTTCAAGCACGCCAGCAGTAAACTTCCATGAATAATCCTTTCCCAGCACTCAATAGCTGCCCCGTTGGGTGCCTCCGGCTCCTTCTTTTCATTATCATCTTCCACCGCCTTCCATACCTTCTGCCCACCCTTTCCCTATCAGTTTGCCTTTCTCCCACTCACTCCTTAAGAAGACATGTTACCTCGCTACCTTTTAAGTCTGCTCCTGGGCAGCTGGTGTTTGGTTTTAGTCTGAGTTGTGCTCTCTCTCTCCTCTTCTCTTCTACAAACAGAGAAAGAGAATCCATATGAGGATGTAGATCCAGTGAGGAGATGTCTGGCTAGAAATTCCCGCCTGTTTCCCGAGAGGTCTCGGGACTCACTCAACAGGATGTGGACCTCCCAGGACAGGAAGTCCGTAACATCTCCCCAGGTAGTTTCTTTGGCTGTGTATAATAAAGGCTGTGTTAATATGATTTTTATTTGAAATCAATGCTCTGTATTAATGCATTAATTCCCCATATTGTTAGTAACTTTAGTATAGTACTTTGCAATATATTGTACGGTATTTTTATGCACTTTTTAAGAGCACAAATATTAAATTTACTATATATGTCTGCACCTTTTAGTTATGCTAAAAGATTAATTTCTTATCAACATCCCTCTCACCAGCTGCCCTCTAAACCGAGTAGTCAGTCTCTGCGGCTGCCAGGTCCTGCTGACAGGAAGAGCCAGCGCCCATCCCGCTTGTCTAAGAGGCACAGTCATGATGACATGCTGCTGCTACCCCAGCTGGGCATGCCTTCCTCCCCCTGTGGCCTATTAGATGACAGCCTGAACCCTGCCACCGATACCTTGGCCTCCCACAGGCAGAAACGAGTCCCCAAGGTAAACAGTGAGGGTAGAATGGAGTGAAATGAGCAGTTGAACATTGCTTTGTTGTTGTTGTTTTTTTTCTTTAAGGCAGGGAATTGCAAACTTTTTTGTTAGCCAAACCCCTTTGACATAAAATATTCACTTGAAGTCACTGAGATTTTAAGGTAATATATCAATAATTTAACAAAACATTTGCCTGTCCAAGGTTCTCTAATGTCTGTAAAGGTTACATGACATTCAAGTAAAGAAATAAAATATTTTTGATTTATTTCAATTTTACATTTTTATAATCTAATTGTTAGCTTTTCATCAACTCAAAAAACCTGTTTTGGAAAACCCTTCTTTAAGGTGAATGGGAAATGGATTTCCAGATCTATATGCCTGGAATAAATAGGGAATACACAAATAGCAGTCTGTGTAGCAGTCTTTGTATGCTGTGAATGGTAACACTTGAAGGAGTGAAAGACTTTAAGCGTTATGTTTTTGACACAGTTTTGCCAACATTAGGAGTTAAAGTTGGCTCATCAGAACTAGGTGCAACACATCCATCAGCCTTACAGCTAATTTTCCACTGCTCCTGGATGTTTTTGTAGGGAAAACACCTTCAAACACACACAATTGTAATGCCCATAACCTTAATGTTTACATGCTGCAGGGTCCAAAAAAAGCAAAAAACATAGAGTCTATTTTTCAAGTTCACATATCACTCTCAAGAATGGAAAAAAAAAAATGCCCTGAAGGACTGAAAGATTTAGTTTCACTGTTTTTCCCTTTCCAGACATTTTACAAGTTGCTATAGAGTGGTCCCAGTGGCTTTTAGGAGCTTACTGATAGCTAAAATCAATAACTTTTCCATCTGGACAGAGCAGCCTCAAAACTTAATAACATTCCAGGGTAAATGTGTACATAAGGGGCAGTTTGAACGTAATTTTCAATTTGTTAAAAAGCATTTTTACCCGTCAGGTGGTGCAAAGAATAAACTCCATCTACTGTACAAAAAGAGGCAAGAAGAGACTAAAGAAGCTTACACTTTCAAACATAGAAACTGCGTCTCTAAGAGGTAAAGATTTTACCATGATGTAATCTCTCAGAATGTGCTCCAGTTGTTCATGTCCAGACCAAAAATGTTGTCAGTTGACCCTTTGACATCAACCTGACCTTTTCTCTGTTTGTAGATGACAACAGTGAGAGTGAAAGCGACTCTGATGACAGGTTCAAAGGTGAGGGATCAGCACATATGGCTGAGAGGACAGTGTGTTTGAGTTGAGCGCTGCTCAGAGACATCACATGACCCTGTGATTTGTCACAAGTAAATGTCAAACCTGAGCAGTGTTATTTTACTATTCTTTATATACTATTTTAGTATTTATTAATATTTGGAATTGGCTTTAATTTTTTTTCCTTTTTTTTTAGTTGTAATTTTTAGTGACTTTGTGTGCTTTTATTATTTTTATTTTTATTTGTTTTGTGTTTTAATATAATAGTTATATTTTATTTCAAATTTATTTCAATTAATGATAATGATTTTTATTAGTTTTAGTTTTAGTAAACAATACCAACACTGGACATGAGCTTTATATGAAAATGAGCTCCACACATGGTCGGTTACATTAGAAATCTTATTACCAGACTGTTGTTTGATGATAAAAGCATAAATTCTGTTTGACATGAACATTATATTGAAAATAACCATGTACACACAATATACAAACACAGTTCTTTCACATCGTATATGCTGCCTGTGATATCGTGATTTTTTTTTTTTTTTTTTTTTTACACAGCCCACACTCAGAGGTTACTGAAGCTGCAGTCTATGCTGCGAAGTGCACCCAGTTACAGGACGCTGGAGCTGCAGTTGATCGAGTGGCAGGAAAGGGAGCTCTTTGAGTACTTTGTGGTGGTCTCACTGAAGAAAAAGCCTACCAAAAACTCTTATACTCCAGAAGTTACCTACCAGTTCCCCAAGGTAAATATCCTCTGTAAAAAAGAGGAGACACTATGTTTGTTTGACATTTGCACAACATCTGATGCCTACCAATGTGTAGCTGAAGTGAGATATACATCAGTGTTTGTTTAAGGATCCTTTTATCGGCCTCCTTTAGGATCAGTTCTCACAGAGTTGCTGTTAAACAGTTTCCGGATAAAGTCTTGATGTATACTGTATATAATCCTTACTGCTTTCTGAATGTCATTCATATTGAGTGTTTTTTATTCAGATGGTGGAATGTAGTTGTTTGTATATTTGATAACAGATTTGTATACTACTGTTCAAAAGTTTGGGTCAGTAAGATTTTTTTAAAAAGAGATTAATGCTTTTATTCATTAATACTTTTATCAAAGAATCCTGAAAAAAGAAATGTATCACTGTTTCCAAAAAAAAAAAATACATTTATAATGCATTATATATAAAGGCTTTAAGTAAAGTGTTACCAGATATTCCAATATAAAGCAATTATTTAAATAGTTTTATTAAATAACTTTGGAATGGTAGTTATGTATGCCATTATATGTATTAGAAACCGGGCTGAAAATACAGATGCTTTGAGCTCTTATCGTTGGGATGTATTGACAATAAGTGGTGTAAGCAGGAAATCGTTGCCATAGCAATGATGTTTAGTTACAGAGATAGGTTTTTAATTAGCTGAGATCTGCTTTAGTGATTGTGTTCTCTTGGGAGGCTGAAGTATGTTGACACTCTGCCCAACAGAGGGTCAACTCTGTCATTGTGCTCCTAAACTAGAACAAAGGTCAGATGATGGCATGGGTGGTGATAAGAGCGGGGGACTGACCCCTTGTGGGGTGGAAAAATATTCTGTACATACTTGACTTAGTAATGAAGGTCTAAAGGGATACTATAAAGAGACTGTGTAAATATATTAGATGGATTTCTAACCAGTTTTTTTCATCTGAACCTCACAGTTAGAGAGACTCACCAAGCAGATGAGGGAAGCTGAGCAGAGACTCAAGGCTATCCCACAATTCTGCTTCCCTGATGCCAAAGACTGGAGCCCTGTGTCTGAATACAACAGGTATCACTGTTTGCTTGTATGTAGGGATGCTCTAATATAGAGCAAGATTATGTACCGCTCCCGCCCACTTCCACCAAAAATATGTTAATTTTTATCCCTCACCCATCAGTAACTTTCAGGTTTTGTCCCGTTCCCACCCACAAAAGCCAGTAGGTCTACACTGATTTTTCAGTCCCGGTCCAGTTAGATTCTGTCTCGTTCTGGGGTCTATAGGCATTTTTTTTCCAATTTCTACACGCACAAAGCTTCAGATATTAGATAGTTATATTTTGCGGGAGCCCATTTCTTTCTCCTGCTTTCCGCACATATCAGTATCTTCCCTCCCGTATTTGCACTCAGCAATTTAATACTTGTCCACGGGATTGCAGACCTCTAGGCTGATATTAAAATTCTGGCCAATACTGATAAGCTGTTAATTGTTATAATGACATTTTGATGTCCAGTATTAAATATTGATAACTATTCATGATGAGAAAATTGAACAGTTGAACAGATGAGAAATAGGAATAGTGCTCTTAAAAAGTCTTGGATGCAATCTAGTGCTGAGCCTTTAAGTTAGTGCTAAATGATGACATCCACAATTAAATATCAAAAATCGACCAAGAAATATAAAAAATCACTGATGGAGCCAATAGCCTTTCTCTAACATGTAGTGTAGTTGTGCTTCATCCAACCCCAGTTCAGATCCTGGCTTGTGGTCCTTCTATTTTGCTGCCTGTCCACTCTTCAACTATCCTATCTGAATAAAGGCATTAGAATGATAAAAATAAATCCCTAATATTGGCTGATAACCAAAATACCACGCAACCCTACTTGTATGTCTCCATTTCCATTTGGTAAAACCATTTGGTGGTTTTACTGTACATTTAATAGCAAATTTAAGAGCACAAAACACAGTTTGGGTTTTTAACCCTAACCATAACCTTCAAGAGAAATTTTATAGAGATTTGTTGGAATGGCACTTTCATCAAGACAATTACCCTATATTACACTACACTATACTACATTATGAACAACACTATCCCACAATCAATTCATCAACTGAACTGAAACATTGTGGTTTCAATTTGAACTTCCACAGGTATTCGCAGTCAAATACCTCATGTCATAAACTCTCAGTAATTTGACCAAGTTCTTTGGTTTTTTGCAAACATCTTAGCTGCCTGATAAAGTCTTCTAACCACAGGATACACCTCAAAGGCAAAGTCTTCAGTCTCAAGAGCATTTCTTCTCAAGTGGTTTTAAACACTTTTTCTTCTTATCACCTGATCTACATGGGGGTTTGGGTACTAATGGTGGCTGTCTTTGATTTGCTATAGTGAGACCTTCTCTTTCATGCTCACCGGAGAAGATGGCAGTAGACGCTTTGGGTATTGCAGACGGCTTCTGGTGAGTCTTTTTCTCATATTATGGATGCTTTTCTTGCTCCTTTTGTTTTTGTTAGTATAACCATACATATACTGTATATTGCATCACACGTATTTAAAGGCCAAGCATATGGATAGAGGTTTTGGTCAGTCACTTGAGTAAGTGTTTGGCTTGCTCTTTTTTGTGCTCAAAAAGAAACAGATTCTCGTAAAGTGTTTCCTCCGGTTTAATGAGAGTTTCTCAGGAGACGAATGGAAATGCAAACCATCAAAAGATGTCGTTGTACCGTAAGAATCGGTCATATATTTGTGTCCTTTGGAGTTTTGTGGTGATTATTGTTTTTGGATGTTGTAGTGAACTGCATGTTTCCTGATTTTTTTTTTTGAATGTGCTGCTTTTTCTGTACATTATTATTATGAGTTATACATAAGTTTTGCATTAATGTGCATGTTAATGGTTATCTGTGGTTTGAGAATGACGTTAAAGCATTTTTATACATCTTTACGCTTGTTCTGCAAATAAAAGAAGATAAATGTGTAATTGATATTCTCTAGTAGTTGTTAATAGTTTTAGTTGTTGCTTGTCCAGAACTTGCTTTTATAGATGTGGCCTTGTGTTGTTCAGTTTTAGATTTAAAGTGATTGGCTTCATTATTGGCTTGTGGGATTTTTTAGCTTCTATTATTTCTCAGCTCGTCTTTTTGAGTGTTTGAATGGCCCAGTGGAGAGAAGTGTTGACTGTGTTCCCTGCAGGGAGGAAGTCCAGGGGCTGGCATTAGGGCGGCATTCCTGAGGATTTGAACCCAGCTCCACATGCTTGAATTAATCATCCATTTGTAAAAAGTCAGCAGAGGAGAATTGCATACCTAATATGGACAAGAGGAATGGGATTCTTTGTGTGTGTGTGCTTTGAGAGACACTAACCTGGTTGGACTCCTAGAAAATAGCCAGAATTTCGATTGTTTAGTGAATTGCGTGTGACAACTCATTCGTTTTGTGGAACTGCACCTGTGCTGTGTTTACACTGGACTTTCTGCATCCATTGTAGACTAGATACCATGCACTATTTCATGTGTTTAACTTTAGGTTATGAATTGAATACTAAAACATAGTTCATAAAATGTTGAGTGGGATGACAGTGTTTAAAGGGGTAATTATTTTAATGATTCCATCCATTACGTTTTTAAAGAAAAGCTTTAAAAAAATCCATTTAAGCAGCATGAAACTATGGCTCTCATTTTAACTCACCTAAATCCCTTTGATGTGGCTTTTAAGTTTTCAAGCTGCAATTTTGTGAGCAGCAAAGTTATGCTCTCTCTCTCTCTCTCTCTCTCTCTCTCTCTCTCTCTCTCTTAATTTTAGTGGTACTTGCTAAACTGACCATCACTATTGCTACCTATCAAGTCCCACAATGTTTGTAATACTGACATTAATAACACTGAAAATATGTGATGTTGAGAAGTCTGATATCTACACTTGTTTAAAAGTTTGAGTTCAGTACATTGTTAATCAATGTGTTCAACATAAATGTGAATGCAACTCAAAAGTGACAGAAAAGACATTTATAATGTTACAAAAGATTTCTATTTCAAACAAATGCTTCTTTTAACTTTCTATTCATTAAAGAATTCTGAAAGAATGTATCACAGTTTTCACAAAAATATTAAGCAGCAGAACAAATGTTTTCAACATGTATATTAATAAGAAATAATTCTTGAGCACCAAATCAGCTTATTAGGATGATTTCTGAATGATCACGTGACACTGAAGACTGAGGTAATGAATGTAGCTTTGCCATCACAGTGATAAATTACATGTTAAAATAGAAAAGTAGTTATTTTAAATTGTAATATTATTTCACAATATATCTGTTTTTACTACATTTTTGCTCAAATAAATGCAGCCTTTTTGAGCATAAAAGAATCCTTTAAAAAAAAGAAAAAATCATACCTACCCCAAACTTTTGAATGGTAATTTCTACTACAGTAGGTGATAAAACCAATCCTATATACTTGTGTTGAAGGGCCTGAGCCATATCTAGGAACCAGAATATCATAAAGACTTTGGGCTGGGCTCCCAGCCACCCAAAACAACTGCATAGTCTAAAAAGTGATCTTCTAGAAATGCCCTGGCAGCCATCCACAAAACCCTAGTGTCATGGTAGCGACTTTTGTAGGTGCAAATACCACTAAAATCTGGTTTCGTCTCTCATGGTTATGATTTAGTACCATATACATTTTACTGAAATGACCTTGATGCTTTCATGTGTTGCGTACCCTCCAGTTACTTGAAGTGATGATTTAATTGCTTGTGTAATCTCTTTCCCCGCACCTGCAGCCGAGTGGGAAAGGGCCTCGCCTTCCTGAAGTGTATTGTGTCATCAGTCGACTGGGCTGTTTCAACCTGTTTTCCAAGGTGAGCTCAGACTTGCACACACACACACACACACACACAGACAGACACACCTCCACACTGTCTTTCTGGCTGTTGGACATGGGCACAGCTAAAGCGAGGCTTGTGCTGGCATTGAAGAACATTCAACTTAGTACATCTGTCTTTCTCACTAGCCTATTAAACCACTGTTATTTCCTTCACTTCCACCTTCCACTCATTGGAAAGTAAGGAAGAAGTATAAAACCATCCTGGATCCAACCTTGGTTATCATAATATTCAGTGGAAATCTGAACTGCATGTTTTCGTCAATCTTGGGAAAAAAAAAAAAAAACTCATGTAGCCAATGAAAACCATGACTTTCTAGTGACAGGTTAGAATTCTAGAGACTTCCATACACAATTATGAAAGGAAAAAAGAAACAGACCACATGAAATCGATCACTGTTCTGTAGTGTATAAGTCTAGTCTAGCAGTGTTACAATCTTCATGTGATGTAGCACTGGTGTGTTCTCCATCAACTAGAGCTGCACGATTCTGGATAAACTGAGAATCATGATTTTTTTTGTTTCAAATAGAGATCATGATTCTCCCACGATTCTGAACAGACAACTAAATAAAATAACATGTAAATTACTAGAGTTTCTGACAAAATATTAATTGCTGCAATCAGTTTAATTTAATTAAATGTTTAATTAATTAGAATGAATATTTAAAAAAATGGTTTGAATGAATGATTCATTGACTAACTCAGACACTTCACTTCTTTCATTACTGGATGAATCAGAATTCCCATTCAGTCTGTTCACTCGGTACAACGCAAGACTATGGGATATTGCGGTCTTGCGGCATTTGCCAATAACGCATGATGACATGGACGGGGTTACCTGCCCAAAGCATAAAAATGCAGTTGCATGCATCATTCCCTTTGTTCTTCAGCTCTTCACCGTGCTGCTAGAACACCATCACGCCACATCCTCACAAGAAGGAAAGCCCATGGTGGTGATTCTTGTGGATTAATCAGGATTTTGAGTGTCATTAGCATAACTGTCTCGCTTGATGCGGACTAGGAAGTCTTCGGCGACATTTTTCAAGCAGGCCTGTCCTTCAATGCATATTTTCATATCACAATCCACCCAGGGCACTGAAAATTCCTGTGGTTCTCCTTTGAGGGGACTGCATATGAATTTCAGGTCCTGCTGTTCGGGCTGTCCCTAGCACTGCGCATATTCACGAAATGTGAATATTCACGGAATGTGCAGAAGAGGCTTTGGCTCCGCTGCGTCATCAGGGCATGAGAGTGTTTGCTTATTTAGACGACCTGCTCCTGGCTGCAGACAGCAGGGAACAAGAAGTGTTGCAAACACAAGCACTTGTCCCCCATTTACTAGCTCTGGGATTCTTAATAAATATCAAAAAGAGCTTCCCGGTTCTGTGTCAGCGGATTTCGTATCTCGGTTTAGAGATAGATCTTATGGCCTCAATGATAGCAGTCATTCGGCTGGGTCTCCTCTTTTCTGAGCATTGGTCTGAATGCCACACGACATTTAAACAGACAAGTGACAATAACGCCATCGTGCATTCGAGCTTTGATCCCCTGGGGAACCCCAGGTCTGTTGACAGAAGGAATTCCTCTGGGCAGAGCTATGTGGTGATGACAGATGCGTCGCTACATGGATGGGGAGCTCTGTATCAGGGGAGCTCTGTAAGAGGAGAGTGGTCGACAGCGCTGAAAGAGTGTCATATAAACTATTTGGAGTTGCAGGTGGTTCTTCTGGCACGGAAACACTTTGCTCAGCGCTTGCAGGGCAAACGTATTAGTCAGAACGGACAACACAACAGTGATGACGTATATAAACAGACAAAGGGGTACAGACACAGACTTTCCTGATATGGGCTAGCGAACATTTAGTGTGACTCAGGGCAGTGCATGTTTGAATGGTAGGGCAGACCTGCTGTCCAGAGGGGAACCACAGGTCAGAGAGTGGCACTTGCACCCTCTAATAGTGGCGCAGATCTGGAATCGGTTTCGGCAGGGCCGAGGTGGATCATGTTGCATCTGCAGAGAATGTACACACCCTCTGTTTTTCAATCACAGACAGCAGCGCCCCGTTGGGGGTGGATGCCCTGTCACATGTTTGGCCCAAAACCCTACTGTATGCGTTTCCGGCAGTGGAACTGATACAGCCCACCTTAGACAGAGTGCGTCAGGTTTAGTTTACTCCCAATCAATGTCCTGGCCACAATACAGAGTGCTAGGGCGTCTCCGTCGACAAGAGGGGTATATGCGTTGAAGTGACGCATATTTTGAGAGTGGTTTGGGTGAAGATCTTTATCGGCATATCAATGCCCATTTGCAGGTTTTGAGTCTGAGTTTCAACACAAGTTTGGCAGCCATTTTGGCCTGTCCCAAGGGCATTAATGGTGCTGCACCAAGCGCAGACTTGCTTGGCGTTCAGTTCCTTAAAGGGGTATGGCGTCTGTTACAAAATCAGTGGTGCCATCATGGGACCTGATTGTTGTTCTGGAGGCGTGTGAACCTCCATTTGAGTCCAAAGACATGCAAGTTAGGTGAATTGGACAGTCAAAAAAATTGCCTAGGTCTGTGTGAGAGCCCTGTGATTGACTGGCCATCTATCCAAGGTGCTTTCCCCTGCCTCTGGCCTAGGAAACTGGAGAGAGAGAGAGAGAGAGAGAGATGTCACTGCGGTGACAGTGGCTCAGTCCATGCTTACTGCAGGAGCTTTAAGCCAGGGGCCGTCGCTCCTTTAAAAACATGTGGATATGTGGCAGTACTGGTCCCTTTACATTTAGTTTAGTGGACTTTGCGGGGCATGTATACATGTCCCACGGTTATGTGTTGTACTGAGTGAACTGACTGAATGGGAACGTTGAGTTATGGATATAACTACTGTTCCCAGAAGGAGGGAAACGGAGGCTTCTGGGAACAGTAGTTATATGCATAACTCAACGTTTTTGAATGAATCTCTTGAATGAATGATTCAATTACTCACTCTTAAATACTTTACTTGTTTAATTACTGAATAAATCTGCGTTTTTGAATGATTCTCTTGAATGAATGATTCAATGACAAATACACATTTTTAACAGTCACAGTCGTTATTTGAAGCACCATGTTACTTTCAAAAGGTTATTTACCCTATTTTGATCACTACAGTAGACATTTCACACATTTATATCTTGAACTATAAAGTTTTATCCCAGTACTTCTGTGATAATTTGAATTATTGTAAGACAGAAATAATGATACTGTGTGGTTGAAAAGACTGTTTCATTCCTAAACAGAAGCGCAAACACAGATGTTCCGGTATGATTTTAGGTTTAATAGACAGAGCCATATTGTTGTCATTTAGGAATTTTTTTAACGATTAATCGAGCAGCTCTACCATCAACTTATTCATCTTTCATTTGTTACAGATTCTTGATGAAGTGGAGAGGAGGAGAGGGATCTCGGCTGCATTGGTGTATCCTTTCATGAGGAGTGTGATGGAATCTCCTTTCCCAGCACCAGGCAAAACCATAAAAGTCAAAACCTTCCTGCCTGGAGCAGGAAATGAGGTAAGATCCTTCTCTCATATAATTTAGACTGTTGTGTTATCTGCTGTAGTTTATTCAAAACTTATTGAAGCACATCTGAGATCTGAATCCTTAAATACTACATGTTATTAAAACGAACCCTATTCAGGGTTCAACAGTAAGGCCAGCAGTTTACATTTTTACTTTCCCTGCCAACAGTTTCACTGGCCTCAACACAAAATGATTCATTTTCTTTACATAGAAACAAAATTAAAATTATACAGTTATTTTTATTATTATGCAGGAAATAGCCATAAATTTATAACATTTTTGCTGGAGAATGATGGCATACATGGCAAAACATACTTCTGTAATAAATGTCTCTGGTCCTATTGTGCATGATTCATTAGTGTACAGAATGTTATTCTAAAATTGTTTTATAATAATTATAAAAAGATCTTTCAGCAAAATGTAATAACTTTCTCTGCCTCTGAAACGACTTTTTCTGCTCCATGCATGGGGGGACAAAATTAGCCAATAGTAATATTTTCAATTTTCAATTTTATTTTCCACAGGTGATTGAGTTACGGAGGCCCATGGACTCCAGACTGGAGCATGTTGACTTAGAAAGTCTGTTCAACTGCCTGAGTGTACGACAGGTGGTACGTGTTTTTGCCTCACTGTTGCTGGAACGAAGGGTCATCTTTGTGGCTGACAAGCTGAGGTGAGAAACCCTTGTGTGTTAGCTCAAGTGTCTGAGTTATCATGCAACTAGCTTTTGAGCCAATGAATATGAACCGTCAAGTGTAGGCAGCATATCATCTCATGTAACACACTCTTCATTCCCATGAGAAAGTTCTTGCTTTTTTAGCCCAAACATGGTCAAACAGTCCTCCCAAATGGATCCGTGTTTTTAAGACGAGCTGACCACTGTGACAACAGCAGTCTGAGTGTGGCCTAACAGCAGATGTTCTCAATAACCTCTTTTTCACTGATGTGCAGTGTCACTTCCAGTTTTCCGTCTGCTCATTCAGAGCCTGTAAAATAACATCTGCTACACATAAAAGATTTTTATCTTTTTGGGTTATGGTTTTTCTCCTCCTGTTGGTGATTTTTGTTGCTGTAGTCATTGTTTTTCAGAATCAGACCTATTCCTTTCTCAATTTTCAAGTTAGACATTCAAGTTCAGTGATCATTACAATATAAGAAGACAAAGTTTAGGAAAACATTACATATTTGTCTGTGACCATGGGGATTCTGAATGGAATACCAATCATAGTATTGGTCCGAATGTTCCAGTCAATCTGTTTTGGCTTATCTGGGCAGAAAATAGTTGTTTTCGGGCCCAGTTCTGTTATGTCTGTCAGTGTCCAACCAGTGCATATGGCAAATAGTAGCCTTCCACTGCGGTTTTGGTTAAAGGGTGACCCAACGGCTGCTCCATGCAGCCCACTGCTAAATTCATCAGAGGAGGCATATTTGACCACACCCTCTAACACTGGGCAGAAGTCCCAGGAGTCCCCGCTGATCTAAATGCAGAAGTGGGTCAGGGCAGAGACAGGGTTTTGGTTCTGTTAGGGACGTTATGGTCCCCGGAGGTTTCTGCACCCCCCTCTGAACCTTCGTGCTTGGTCACGGAAGCTTGTGGCCGGGCATGGGGGGTCATTAGGGAGTAGGTTATTTGTGAAAGCTTAATCTCCACAAATCATCAGCCAGTTTAAACAAACAGCAGGGGGTGATGTGGGGTGGGCAGTTACTGTGAAGGAAGGAATGCACTTCCTGTGTGAGTGACTGCTCGTTTCTCTCCTCTAATCGGTGGCCATATTGTCACAGAGTGACGGGTGTTGCTTAGTTACAAAGGTTATTTGGACAAGCTCTTTTATTTGTAGTTTTTGGTTGATTCGATAAGTGCGTTTTGATGCTTCTTAAAAGTATGAATAATTTGTGTTTTTAAAATGACATCAACACTGTAATGTGACTGAATCATACCTGTATGGTTTTTTTGAAGTTGGACTAACAAACCTAGATTATGCCATTGTAGCTTGGTGCTTCATCCAGTATGTACGCATGTTCTCGTCATTCTCAATCAAGGGTCCAGTAGTCTTGCGTAGCCAGACCTTCAGACTGACGGCAGAAGGTCTGGACTCCATAGCAGCTTTCATTGGCCAAGGACCACCCAGAGGCCGTCTGACTGACATGTAAAGCAACCAATCTCCGTTCATTTTGTTCTGCGTCATGTTTAGGGGTGTGAAAATGCAATGTCAATGTCCCTACAATAACAGACTGGTGTGTAAAACTCTTGGACATATTTTCAAGAGTCTTTGCTGTTAACTTTACATACTTAACATACTAAAATCCAGAGTTTAGTCGATCTTGATAAGCGCTCATTGTCACAGACGAAGGCTTTCTTCTTCCATGAGGGGGTTTGGCATCACGACAGCTTTGTTTCCAGGCCATTGAAGAACATGACACGAACATCTCCTGGAAATCTTGTAGAATTCAATCAGATGACGACTTCCAAAGGTGTGTTTCCAGTTTTGTGTGCCATATGCATCAGATGTTCAGTCAGTGGTCCGTGGGCGTGATGTCTGAGGCTGAGACTAAGGGGCCAGGACCCTCTAGGGGGCCTCAGCAAACTTCCAAGTAGTTTCTGTTAGTTTGTTCTCCTCAAAACTATAGTTTCTGTTTGTTCTCCAGTTTCTGTTTATAAAAAAAAATTAAAAACAAGCAGCTTTGTTATAATTATAGCAGAAATACTGGGGAAATATTATATATTGTCAAAAAGGTTGAAAACCCTTGCAATAATCACACTACAGTTGGTCTCTGTGTTATCTGCTATATATATATTTGTTTGTTTGTTTGTTTGTTTGTTTTTTACATATGTGAACATACTTGACCTAGATTTGTGTTAAGACATAACCTTTGCCATCTTCTTCTCACATGGTAGACCATGGATTAGTTCTCATACTTAAGAATATTTGATAGCAAAACATGTTTTTTCTTTGAACTAGAGTAACAAAAGCAGTATGTTTTCTGTTGTCGTTTAAAGTACGCTTTTCAAAACCGCTCTTTGTGAATGGGTTTGAATCACACCCATTATCATAATAGATAGAGCTCTAGTTACAACATATTATGCTGTTAAGCCAAGTATTGACATTCCATGGGCTTGGCTCTGTTCAAAACAGGATAGGTGGATTGATGGGATTTGGTCCAGGCCTAGCCGTGTTGCCCAGCAACCTTAGGTGGATTATGGGCAGTGCTAGACTAAGGTAGAAAACCCTCCTTTCTCCCACATCAAGGACATTGCTGCGACTCTCATGGGAAAGGCCACTGCTATACGAATTCCAAAAATGTCTGCCAACAGTGTATGATGTATGCTTCTGTAGCTTGTAACATATATTTGCTGCTCAGGATCATCTGACAGAAAGAAAACTCACACCATGTTAGGCAATGTTTTCCTTGGGATTTCATGTTCATTTTAACCCTTTCCACATTGCTTAGACACTTTGTGAAGCTTAAACCATCCTATTTCTTGTGGCACAGAAAGTAATTGTTTTCGAATCACAAACTTTTCCATTAGCTGTTTGATTGTCTAGGGAGCTCCTCTACCCAAACCAGACACTGATATTCAATCATTCTGCTGAGTGAGTTTCTGTGGGGAGCAGCTTTGATTGTTAATAAAATGAATTCATCACCCAACATTACATTAAATTATAAGCAATAATACATTCATTTTTAAGCATTAGATTTAATTGTAATTGTTGCTACCGAAATTTCTGTATAATAATTTTAGCATTCTGTGTGGTTATAAAATGACAGGAAGGATCGAGTTAAACTCTCTGATGTGTGGTCTGGTTTTGTCGTTTCCAGATTAATTCCTTTTTCATGGGTACATTGTGTGTTCAAATTTTGGTGTAGCTGTAGACGTCTTCCTCTAGTAAGTGAATGTTGTTGTTGAAACCAAGCACAGAGAGCCAGGTGGAAAAATGTTTTGTGTCCCAGACAAGTTGAAAAGAAAAAGAGACGGAAGGCCTTTAGGCAAATGTATTACAGTATTGCCAAGCTGGCCAGAGATTTATGTGTGGCTAGTTTCGGAAATAAACAAGCCAAAAACATGAAGATTGAAAAGCTAAAAAAAAATGTTTGACTTTTGTTTAAATAAACTGGTCATTATACTAAATATGTCTTATGTCCTAGCTGAATGTTCTAGGATTTTTTTTTCCTTCTCTATTTTTCTCTTGTCTTGTTGTAATTTCTGTTGTTTTATTATCACAGGAATACGTTTCAATATATTGCATAATGGTGGGAACATAAAATTTACAGTACATCAACTTTTGCATAAACCTTGTGTTATTGCAGCCTTTTACATCCACATATTGCATATCACCACTGGTTAAACATGCAGAAGCTCTCGTTAAATATATAGAATTACTTTCAAGGCTCTTTTTCCAGATTCCAGCCAGCCATCCAAAATTACCATTATTTTTAGGAGATGCAAAGATGCAATATTCATTAGAATCTAATTCAGCTTGGCTGGTTAAATGAAAGCACATGTATTTTTGCTCAGATTAGGATCTTGAATTTTCATCCTTGAGCTGCTTCTGTTGCAAATGATTCTTTTTAGGGCTAGCTCACATTGCTCACAATAGACAACAAATTCCAGCAGTTGTTGGTTTCCGCTGGTCTAATGTGTTATTTTTTTGTATTATTTATGTTGTATTATAGTATTCATTAATGTTTTGAAATTCAGTATTTATTTTATTAATTTGTTTTCGTAATTTTATGTGCTTTTGGCATTTTTATTAGATTTACCCCTGGTTTTACAGACAAAGCATAAGCTTAGTCCCAAACTAAAATGCGTGTTTGAGCTGTTTTAACTGAAATCAACTTGCACTGACATATTTTAAAATATGTCGTTGCCATTGTTTTAACTGGAAAAAAATTGTTCTAAAAGTGATTCCAATGATATCGTTCCTCTGTGCCGTTATCATTTATTGGGGCTTTTGCACTGGAGGAACCTTTTCATAGTTTCTAGAACTATTGGATGAAGTTCCCGGATTTTGCTGTGTTCACACAGCAGGCATTAGGAATGATTTTAGTTCTAGAAAATCCTTTTGGGGGAACTAAATTAGCTCCTACTTCAGAGTGTAGGGTCTAAACCAGCACTGTAGAAACTACCAGTGACGTAAGTGTACGTTGATTGGCCAAATGCATGTCAAACACCGGCACCCGCCATTTTTAACAAGCCGTGTAAACATATACTTACTGTACCCCACGAACATGGAAAACAACGATAACGGCATTTTCCTGTTGTCTGCGGGGTTGTTCTTTTCGCAGCCTCGATGATATGTAATAGGCCTAACGTTACTGCAAGTTGTAATAGGAGATTTCAATATTTAATTGCGTAAATTATGCGTTTACATTCCATCTCCGTTATCACGAAACCAACGAGACACAACAAATGCAGCTTTTTGACGTTTGTAAATGCCGTGCCGCTGTCGGCCGCTTCAGAGTTCCTACTGTCGGTGCAAATGCAACTACGAAAATGGCCCGGGAGAGAAATTAGTCCTCTGGGAACTATCCTAGTGGCTAGTTCCTATAACTGAGTTCTTAGAACTACCCGGTGCGAAAGCCCTTATTGTTGTGGTGTGGACTCTGCTGTTCTTTTATATTTAGAATGATTTTTATAACTATATATTTATCATTATTGTTATAGTTATTGTCCTTGAATTGATCAGCAAGAATAAAGGCCCCTTCACACCATGTTCTCAAATGAACTTCAAATGAGCTGTTATAGTACAATATACAATATAATATCTTTTGTATCTTTGGTTCAGTGTAAAGGATAAGTGTAAAGTAAGTGTTCAGTGTAAAGGATATTTCATTTGGTTGGTGTGTTTGTAGACTGTTTTTGTGCACATACCAGCTCTCTATGGCTGTCCAGGCAAGAGTCAGTCACTAGCTAGCAGCAGTTTTCAACGCAACCCTCTATCCATGTTATTTGGTTCCTGGAGGATTTGGGCAGCATAGAACAGTGTTTGGACAGGTCTAAAGTTCCGTCTTCATCTTTTCCCATGAGTACTTGCCTCTGAGGCCTCAGTTATGCTGACATTCCAGGTATCAGCTATCAGAATCTGCCTGTCTCGCCTGTGGCTAGGTTTTAAAATCTGCTTCTCTCTGTTCCCAGTGTGAACATGCCAGAATGCAGGATGCAGACTCACACACACAGACATTCAGACACCTACCTAGAGTGTTTTAAGCACAGGCCATGAAATTTAATCTTTTGATTTGATTAAAAATGCAAACTGATATTTGTCTCTCTTATAAGAACACAAATGAGCAGTATTGGAGCTGCAATTATGTTTAGTTTACTGTCAGCATACCAAATTTGATCACTGGCTTCAGTCCTGATCCTCTCTAATTCATGGCTGGAGTCAGTGTGTTTCTGATGGTTTATTTTCTCGGCCTCTGTATACGTGGGCTTGTGTGGTGGATGGGACAAAAAGAGATGAGAGTGAGAGAAAGAAGGGTCAGCCACTATCAACAAGCTTGGGACCGTGAGAAGGCCGCTGTGGTATTTGTAACTTTGTGCTTAGCCTTAGCTGTAACATCTCACGGCTGCTTTAACGTCACAGAGTAATTTAAGGCTCTGAGGAGCTTGATTTGCAAACATGATAAATGAACAAGAATGATTGTGTGTGGTTACAGTGTGGTAACCCATCATGATACCATCTTTACCATATCACCCTGAAGATACGGAGACTTGCTTGCAGCCTGTTCCACTTACCATGGGTAATGTGGTAGTGTAGATGAGGTTCCATTTGAATACAAATAATGATTTGAATACATAATGGTTTTTATACTGTACAAACCGCATTTTCTATCGCCCTACACTACCCCTACTTCTAAACCTACCCATCACAGGAAACTGTGCACATTTTTACTTTCTCAAAAAAACTCATTCTGTATGATTTATAAGCCTTTTGAAAAATGGGGACATGGGGTAATGTCCTTATAAGTCACCCTCTCCTTGTAATACCTATGTCATACCCATGTCATTATACAAATTTGTGTCCTGATATGTCACAAAAATGCACACACACACACACACACACACAAACTCTGATTTGCTGATTGTCTTGTGGGAATATTTTATCCTTTGTGTTGAAACATTTCTACTGATTTACTGGTAAAGTTTTGACAGCTGTAATGTAATGACAATTTGCATTAACCCCCCCAATAGATTTCCATTCTAAAGGGTTAGTTCACCCAAAAATAAAAATTCTGTCTTTAATTACTCACCCTCATGTCGTTCCACACCCGTAAGACCTTTGTTCATCTACGGAACACAAATTAAGATATTTTTGATAAAATCCGTGAGGCCTGCATTGAGAGCATTTCTGTGCATTTCTGTATATGTATTTGTTTGTTTATAAACTGAAGTATAAATTATTTTCTGTGGTAATGTTGGACACGTGGACGTGTTTTTTGTGTGTGTGTGTGTGTGTTTCCATGGGGTTTTATGTAACTAATGTCTTGAATGACACTGTCACAATGTGAATAATATTACAGGAGTCTATTTAATGCCACTGGATATTTTCTTTTGTTGCTCTCATAATCACAGATTCCATTGTCCCCTCGCTAAAGCCAAAATAAACTGGAAAATCTGGGCTCAATATACTTTTTCCAGAACAGGATTTGCTAAGAAGGTGTGTGAGATTTTGTAAAAGCTCTGTGATTGACTGTGTGCTTTTCTCTTTCCTTATAGTACTCTTTCCAGCTGTGTTCATGCGGTGGTGGCTTTGCTCTACCCATTCTCCTGGCAGCACACCTTCATTCCTGTGCTGCCCACCTCCATGGTGGACATTGTCTGCTGTCCCACGCCTTTCCTAGTGGGTATTTTGTCCAGCTCACTGCCAAAGCTCAAGGAACTACCTGTGGAGGAGGTACGGACACTACCCAACACTTGATATATCTTGTCACAAACATTACAACAGCTATGGTGTTGTCACCCATCTTGTTTGTTGTAATAGGATACTTTGTCAAGTGTGTACAACTTGTGCTTGGCTGTGTACCAGCCTAAATAAAACAAGTTTGTCTGAAAAACTGTCATCAGATTCAGGGAGATAACGCATGCAGTCTGTGCACAAATATATAAATTCATATTCGGGCTGCACGATATATCAGAATAAAAACTATATCACAGTATGGCTTAGTGCTATTGTCAAATAGCCTGCCAAAATAAAAGCTTGATGATCTACAGTTTGAAAATGAAGAAATTAAGATGTAAATATTAGTATTGCAATTTTACAGTAAAATAAAATTTTCTTTTATTTCACTGTATCGTTACAATATATTTCTTTTTTGTAAAATATTATTTCATAATAATAATCAATAAAATCATGAGAATTATTTTATAGTCATAAAACTGAAAGAGGCTTGAGTTGGTTCTTGTAACAAGTATGAACACACATTTTTTTCAAGTTTTCCCCAAACTGTTTAACCCTAAAAAGATTTCACACACACAAAAAAAATCTTTAAAATAAAAGGAATTTTTTTCCTTTTTTTTAATTTTTTTTTAGTTATTTTTACTTTCTATACAGATGTACTTCCCAACAGAAATTACCCTAGTAATTCTAGAATGATTCATTCTTTCAAGATTCAGTCATTTTCCATTGCTTTTGGAGGTTATTATTCTGAGAGATTTTCCCCTGATCGTGACTTTGAATTCCTGTGAATATGGTCACATTGGCAGCTCTCCTTAACAGTTCAATTATGCTCTTACTCTAATAAGCTGCCTGAACATTAAACCCTTATGTTGTGTTCTTGCAGTGAATATGGGGCTAAAGTCATTTTCCCAGGTTCAGAAAGATACTGGAATGAGTCAAATACATGCTAAGTACAATAACATGCCCAAAAAACACGGGCCAATTTTTGCGTTTGAGCCTTTAATGTGGCGTCAGCTTCATAAGCCTAGCTCAGCATTCCTGGCCAGGCTGTTGCCTTCTCCCCTCTAAATTTTCCCAACTGGGAGAGTGTTGTTGTTCCCAGCTGCCCATAGGACAGTGCCAGATACTGAGTCTTTGGCATTTAGTGCATTTGGCAGGACTCGTCTTCAGTACTTTTTTCAAATTGCACTTTGGACATTAGTACACTTGTAATGGCCATAAGGGGTGACCCTTTGCAGGGAAAACATCTGGAAGCACACCAATTTGTGGTCCTTGTCATTTTTAACACTGCATTTTTAAATGGGTGTCAGGCTCCATCTGTTTTGGATCAACTTCTGGAAATATTGTGACTCCCAAAACAACTGAATACAGTGTGATTAAACAGAATGATGCTACTCAATGTTTTAGCCAGTTGAGATTAGGGATGTGCAAGATTAGTCGACTAAACGATACAGCTGCTGCTAGTCGACACTGGAAATACTAGACGTTTACGTTATTTTTTATTTATTTGCACATTTGCTTTCCTTTATATTTGTACAAAAGCTATGTTCGAATTACTGTCATGTTGCTGTTCAATTTTAAAAAAAGATGCATTATTTTGGAAAGTGTATATCTGGACCGAAAAACAAAATCATTTAATTTTACCTCAGATCCGTCTCGTGGTGGGCTCAGAGAAATGTCACCTCAAAAGATGAGCAAGTTGGAAGGATTTTGACTTTTAGTTAGATTAGTTCACTTTCAAATGAAAATTAGCCCAAGCTTTACTCACCCTCAAGCCATCCTAGGTGTATATGACTTTCTTCTTTCTGATGAACATGATTGAAGAAATATTAATAAATATCCTGACGCATTATAATGGCAGTGAATAGGGTTCACGAGTATGAGCTGAAGAAAAAGCTTCCATCCACATCCATCAATCATAAACGTGTAATACACACGGCTCTGGGGGATTAATAAAGGCCTTCTGAAGCAAGCGATATTTAAAATATCGAAATATCCATATTTAAACAAGTTATGAAGTCAAATATTGAGCTCCCACCAGACCACCTTCCGTATTCAACGAAATTAAACTTACTTGACAACAACAGATCCTATATCAATATCCTAACGAATAGAATAGAATCACATTTGTAGTTGCTGGTGTTGTGCCGAATTCTGACCCCCGCCAAATTATTACCCCCCTAGTATTGGTAGGTTTAGGATTAAGTGTGGGGGAGGGGTTAGGATTGGGGGTGGGGTTAGGATTAGACAATCAGGTAGTGACTTCAATCTGGGGGGTAATAATTTGTCAGGGAGTCTAAATTCAGCATAACACCGGTACACGTTAAGCTTTTCTTGTGATTTTTGTCACCTGTCATGTGTACAGGCACTTTTTATACATAAGAATCATATTCAAACCTAGATGCGCAATCTAACTTTTATTTGAGGAAATCTGTTTATATTGTAATAGGCTATTGCGTTATTGGTCATGCACTGCCTATTGATTTAGTTGATTTTAATAAATATGTCTAATGTACAATAATCATAATGCAAGGCAAGCACATCACATGTATATGACCTGTTTTTCAGTGGCATTCATTATGGGATTTTACTCATAGAAATCCATCATTTCAAATGGATTGCTTATACAGACAGCTGTTTTTTGTCTTCTGAGGGTTTGTTAGACTAGTCCACTAGTTGATTACATAATTTACGTTTAAACATTACCGAATTAGTCATGGTGCACCTAACCTAATTGAGATCATTTCTTTATATGTTTCAGGCTTTAATGGTTGATCTTGGAACGGACCGCTTCATCAGACAGGTTCGTCCATAAATAATCTGTCCCCATAAAGTTTGACGCAAACTCTCCCATGGCTGTAGTGCAGCTAATTACGTGTTGTCATTAAGATCTGAGAACAACCGTAATATAAACAAGCGGGCTGTGTCATGTTATGAATCACTGAACATTGTTACAACGTTAATCTTCATACTCTTCCTGTATACAGATGGATGACGAGGCCTCTCTATTACCACGCAAACTGCAAGCTGCTCTGGAGCAATCTCTCGAACAGAGAAACGACATCATCAATCAAGACTCCGACAGCGAATCAGATGAAGGTGAAAAAGCCTGACGTTGTGGCCTTGCCCATCTGTTTTCAATGGACTCACTAGCTATTTGCATATATTCTCTGACTGTAAAGCAGAACATATGGCTTCACTGTGTTTCATTTCCTATTCAGTCTCTTTGTTTTTTTTTATCCACTGTGAACATGAACCACATCTCATCTTATATTAATATTTTTTGTTTATGCTTGATAAAATATAAATGGCAAGTTTAGTTGCTCTAGGATATTGAATAATGAACCTTTCTGATATCCTCTCATTTCACAGAGTGCACCACCTCTTTGAACAGTGTGGTATCAGAGGCCTTCATCCGCTTTTTCCTGGAGACCATTGGCCACTATTCCCTGTTTCTTACCCAGGGTGAAAGAGGGGACCGCATCTTCCAGCGCGAAGCCTTCCGCAAGTCGGTGGCTTCGAAGAGCATCCGCCGATTCCTGGGTGTCTTTATGGAGTCTCAGATGTTTGCTGGATTCATCCAGGATAAGGAGATGAGGAAGTGTAGGGCCAAAGGTAAATCGTGCTTGGTCAATTGAAGAAAATGGCTTCTCATAAAGCATGATGTCCTATTAGCTTCAGGCCATTATAAGTGTAATTTGAAACCCACACCCAGCATGATTATATACTACTTGTGTGGGTAATTTTGAGATAGGGTGGAGGGGTAACTATTATGTTAAAGTGAGATCTTTACTGCCACCTTCTGGTCACCAAAATCAATGCTTTTGACAGAAGCTAAAAATATTTTTAAAAATGTCTTTATTTATTTATCAGGTCTATTTGAGCAGAGAGTGGAACAGTATCTGGAGGAGTTACCAGACACAGAACAGAGTGGAGTCAACAAATTTCTGAAGGGTTTAGGTGAGTACAACATGGCATTTATGTGACATACATATGTAAGGCCGTGTCCACCAAAGCGTTTTTTTTTCTAAGGCCAACATATTTTTTTAATCACTTTCATTGAGAGCGCCACATACTAGACGTTTTTTCAGGTTGCTGAGAGTTAAAAAATTGTCAACTTTGGGTAAACACTGTCACTTTTTACCCAGCCATCCAATCGCAATGGAGGAGGGTTGAGACAAATAACTGACCATATTCTGCTGTTCTTAGAATATACATGGCTCGACCAGATGACTATATTCAAAATCAGATACTAGTGTGTGTGTATATATATATATGTGCATATACACTACCAGTCAAAAGTTTGGACACGGTAAGATTTTTAATGTTTTTAAAGGAAGTTTCGTCTGCTCACCAAGGCTGCATTTATTTAATTAAAAATACAGTAAAAACAGTAATATTGTGAAATATTATTACAATTTAAAATAACTGTTTTCTGTTTAAATATATTTTATAAAGTAATTTATTCCTGTGATGGCAAAGCTGAATTTTCAGCATCATTACTCCAGTCTTCAGTGTCACATGATCTTTAAGAAATCATTCTAATATGATGATCTGCTGCTCAAGAAACATTTATGATTATTATCAATGTTGAAAACAGTTGTGTACTTTTTTTTTCAGGATTCCTTGATGAATAGAAAGTTCAAAAGAACAGCATTTATCTGAAATACAAAGCTTTTGTAACATTATACACTACTGTTCAAAAGTTTGGGGTCAGTAAGAATTTTTATTTTTATTTTTTTGAAAAGAAATTAATACTTTTATTCAGCAAGGATGCATTAAATCGATCAAAAGTGACAGTAAAGACATTTATAATGTTACAAAAGATTATATTTCAAATAAATGCTGTTCTTTTGAACTTTCTATTCATCAAAGAATCCTGAAAAAAAAATATTGTACACAAATATTTTGTACAATTGTACACAATAAATGTTTCTTGAGCAGCAGATCAGCATATTAGAATGATTTCTGAAGGATCATGTGACACTGAAGACTGGAGTAATGATGCTGAAAATTCAGCTTTGATCACTGGAATAAATTACTTTATAAAATATATTCAAACAGAAAACAGTTATTTTAAATTGTAATAATATTTCGCAATATTACTGTTTTTACTGTATTTTTAATTTAATAAATGCAGCCTTGGTGAGCAGACGAAACTTCTTTTAAAAACATTAAAAATCTTACCGTTTCCAAACTTTTGACTGGTAGTGTATATATAATATATATGCCGTTTTTCAGCTGGCCAAAGTGTTTTTAGCCAGCTGAAAAAACGGCATATATATATATATGAAAAACGGCAGGCATAAAGCTGGCTAAAAACGCTTTGGTGGACACACGGCCTAAGTATCAACCTTGTTTTATGAAAAGTCATATCAGACATAACCTGATACACCAAAGTTTCATCTTGTTTTTTTTTTTTTTCAGGAAATAAAATGAAATTCCTTCATAAAAAGAACTAAACACTTTATGGTGAAACCAAAAACTGTGGACATTTTCTACAAATTCTACATCTGAAGACCTAACACGGCTAAGTCATGTATGCTGTGTCTTTTGTGTTGACTCTGACGTTTATATTTTTGTACATATTTATGGAAGCTGTGCTGTTAATCTCACATGTAGCTCTGTTGTTACCTTTCCTGGTACTTGTATATGACACTAGAGAAATAATAGGATGGTACTGAGAGTATGAATGGTTATATTGCAGTATAACCTCCACCCTTAGAGATAACGGTGCTGAGCTGGTTGAGTGTATGAATGGAAACCTGACAGGTGGATGTACAGTGGCTGTGTAGTATTTAACGCTAGGATTTCTCCATGAACTGTATTTTGTACATTTATTAACACATGAAGAGTATAATTACCTTATTTACAGTGTTTAATAAAACAAATCAATAAAGCTTTTTCTGTTAATTTTTCAATCTGCATTAATGAACAGCTTTGTTAAAAATTTTTTTAGGATCATAGAAACAGGACCTGTATGTTCAGTGGAGTTATTCCCATACTTTTTAGTCTGGCTTTTTGGTGTTTAAAATAGCAGCAATGAATAATACACTGGGAATGTTTTGAAACTTGACACATTTTTGCTATATTAAAGAAACGTACACAACTCATTAAATGTGTCCTGAATTGGTCCTGTGTGTGCTTCAGTCTGTATCCATAGTTTCCAGATAATGGAAAGAGTGAGCGGTGGTCATCAAAAAAAAAAAAAAAAAGTTCTTTGATTTTTGTGGGGTCAACGAGAACTAAAATGGTTAATCTCAGAGCAAGACATAATAAGTGACAGGCTTTGTTTATTGCATAAAATGTTATGCCATTAATGTTATTTTATGATAAAAATAAAATTTTAAATAAACACAGAAATCTAAATTACATTTAAAATCTTAAATCATACCTCCAGAAAATTATGAAAATGAACTTTATATAAATACAAATCTTATGAGTTCTCACAAATATCCAGCAAAATTATTCAAAATAATTTTGTTGGATGATGTATATTTAAATAAAAATAATGCAATATGCATTATTTTGACAGATTCAAGGTTAGTTATATGTATTTATGTCTGGTAAATTTTTTCAACCCACTCTCCTTTGGCAGGTATTGCAAAAAAGTTTATTTTGGATCCTGTCTGGGCAAGAACAGTCTCAAAAAATTCCATCAAAGCCACTGAGAGCAAGTGCAGAACTGACACCTTTCTCCATAAGTGCCACAACAAATGTGTCTTGTAGCACTACCAAGAAAAACACTGACACTTCAGGAAAGCTGTCAGTCAAATGGCTACCCAGAGAGATTTATTTTGGTCGACAAAACGTGTTAAAATCCGTGAAAGAAATTGTAGGAATGATAAAAGCTGTTCAACTAGGTGCCAAATAATAATTACATACAAAATGCTAAGAAATATCCAAGAAACTAACCAAAATATGAGCTGTAACATTAGCCTACCACGAATTTGCACTGATTTCATTTTTTAACCAAATTAAAATTAGCCTATATTTATATACAAGTGCCATTTTATTCCAATTAAAACACATTTACCTAACCCTAAAAACTGCTACGTGTGATAAGAATATTAATAATGTGATTTATGATTTATTCCGTCAGCAATAGACAAGCAACTGAACGTTTTTAATCGTTATTTCCTCGCCTGAAACCTGAGGCAAAGGCGCCATCTGCTGGATTGGATGCGAACGACATTTAAAGGTAAAGAACTTTAGTGCGCAACGCAGGGTGCGTATCACGAAAAAATACGGGAGGTGAAGGACAGGATTGATAATGCGGTCGCTTCCATTATAACTTTGATTACTTGTGCTAGATATTTTCCACAGATGGCAGAGCTACTGGAGTCTGCACACTGAAAGTTATGCATCTAGACTATAGATGTATGCACGATTGTGCTTTTGACAGTTGCAGCGCTTAAGCGGTGTAGGGAATAAAATCACAAGCGTATAAGAAATATAGTCTCCAGGGGTGGAAAGACTTTTAAGGATATGGTTATATGAAGCTGTTTAGACACTGAAGCATTGCCGAAATCGCTATAATCTTCCAGCCACCGAAGAGGAGGACGAGGAGGAGGATGGTTTTTGGATTTGTGCCTCTTCAAGAGAAGCAAGGTGCGGTTCAAACTCATTATGTGCTTGCGTTCATCACTATTTCATTTTCTATCGTCAGTGTGTTTATATCAATGACGCTCTAATACAAATATTGCACGTATATATGAGCAGTTTGTGCAGGATTTTGTGGAGTCCCATCCCATCTGTGAGGTGTGCGAGAAGATTCTCCCAAAAACGCAGAGGTCTATAGTGCGCATTTTGACATATTACAACTTACACATGTGCATGTGCTTCGTATGTTATTCAACGCGTTCGTTTTAGCACCTCATTTCTAAGAAAGTATTCCTGGGGTATAGACTGCTGTCTTTAATATTATTCATTTTATTGTATTGTTGAAGAAAATAATTAAATGGCGCGAAATAACTAATCCTATAGAGGATTCCCTAAAAGGGAATAATTTCTCTATGTAAAATCCCTTAACAAGAATTTGTTTCACTCAAGAGGTATTTGCCTCCCATATTGACTCCAATTACTGTAATTTACAGGTTAAAATTGCACGCATCGATTGATACAGTAGCATTGATTTGCATCTTTTTTGATCGATTGTCTTATTCAGTGTGCGAATTATACTACGACTTTCTGTGTAAGTATCATTTTTATCGCTATGACATTTAAACCTCTGCTAAATTATTTTATGTTCCCTACTGTAAAGATCATATTTGGGGGCGCGATCTGTCAGTTTCGTGTCTTGCAATTAACGCAAATTGTAGGCTAATTTGGAGCCACTAGCTAAATGTGTGTGTGTGTGTGTCTGTCTGTGTGTTAGACTTAGGTTATTTAATAAAGTAATCCACAATAACTTAGCATGCAACCCGAAATGGATCATAATGAAAAGCGCGTGCGCAGCTTAGTGTTGTTATGGTTGGTGCCCTCCTTTGGGCGAACACAACTTTTGTTTATTAGCGTCTATTTGGCGTCTAATTTTGGTTATGGCTTTCAACTTTTTGCAGTTATTATTATTTTTATCATCTTTTATCCATACTTGTATGAAAAAAAAAAAAGTTATATGAAAATGTCCATTTACTAAGACTCCCCTAAAAAGGTTTTTACTTCCTTTTACTTCTGAATTACTGTAAGACCCCTGACCCTCAATTCACACCTATATACAGTCAAACCAAAAATTATTCAGACATTTTTTATATTTTTGATATATTTTTTACTAGTGGGTGCAGGACACTATAGTTCATTTATGTAAGTGAGGATAGCAAAATAAAGTAAACTATGACATATTATACCCAAAAATTCTTCATACGGTGGACTACCAGTAAAACTGATAAAAATTTGGAACCAAAAATTATTTAGACACTTTGACCTGACCATGTTTTGCTTAAGTGTTATCTGGCATAATTAAGATTAATTTTTTCTGACACTGTTTAACTCTGAGATCTTGTCATATTGTATTACCATTTTTTAAACTATGGTGAATAAACTGTATTCATGAATGAAATGTTCAAGGTGTCTGAATAAATTCTGCAATAGCTTAGTCTTTGTGGTAGATTATCATAGTCACTTTTAGTGGTTACACTTATCTTATCACTGTACAGCATAATAGGGGCAAGATATCACTGGGTTCAATTAATCTCATAACATTTTATCTCAGATGTTTTATTATTTTTATGTAAATGTTTTTTATGTTTTCAGTGTTGCCCTTTTCACCTGTTACAATGATATTGATATTGTTCTTTTCCCCAAGTAATAAGATTCACTTTTTTATTACTTTTTTATTATTTTACTGAACAATAACAAATAATCAGAACATTTCTAATCATTAGGGCATGTTGTAGTCTAGATTAAAATATAACAATGTTTAAGTTTGAAAATAAATAGCTTATTAAGTCTTTAAGTATTTGGTGCTGTGATGAACAACATTGAGATTACAAAAAAATGAATGGCTTAACTTAACTAGCGCAGTTGCTTTGTTTGCGTGGTTTCCGGGGTAACCGCTGCATTCTGCTGTTCCATCAGCGCCCTCTGCTGTCAGAAAGTGAACGTGCACTTTCATTCAGCGCGTCTCCTTCACTTGTTCCGCCATGTGCTTCTCATGCACGTTGAGCTTGTTTACCTCTGAGCGCGAGTCCCTTTGACACAGAGTACAGTGGTGTTGTGCATTTTATACGGTTGATGGGGAAAGTATTCTTAAATGTATTATAAAAATTTGAATAATTGGTAATAAATTATTATTTACGGTATTTTGAAGTGCCCACGATAACAATATCGTGCATAGTCGTTATCGTGATATATCGAATTACCGAATATCGGCACATGTCTAGGCCCAAATGTAATTTAAACATCAAATTAAGTTTGTATCACTAATATAAAGGATATACTACATTCTTTCAAATAACCAAAAAAGGCTTTTTATCAGTGTGTGTTAAGACTTCAATCTGCAAACCGATAATTGGCTAATATAACTTGTAATGAGTGAAGACATAATGAATTGAATAATCTGTAGTGAGACATTACCATCTGCTGTGGGTAAATCTGCCATTCCCCTGTCATGATCTCATAACCAATGATGTTAATGGATGTTACTAAGGTGTTCTTCCAGGGGAGGAACCTCCTCTCAAGTTTCTATTAATGTACTTTCTCTAGAGATGGCTGTGCTTGCTCAGGCAGAAAGATACTCGTGCTGAATTCACTTACTGGAGAAGAGGAGTCATCTCTGGCAGTATGAGAGAGAGAGAGAGCGTGAGCTTTTTGTTTTAAAAGCCAAATGGAGTGGCATGGAAGGCAAGACGGGAGATGCAGGCACGCCTGTCTGCCCGGAGAACAAGAGAAAGACTGGCTGGGTAGACTAATTGTGTTTTAAAGTGGGTCTGTGGGTACACAATGGGGAATCGGATGGTTTTAAGCTCCCATGAGCAGCTCTAGAGGAAGAGAGAGTTGTCAGATTTGTAGGTCAGGCTGCAGGGGTTGTTGTCAGGCAGACTCACGGTGGTTTCATAGTGGGGATCTGCACGACACCTATGTCAGTTTGGGTTACATTCGGTTTTATTAGTTTACGCCAATCCCGTTCGCCCACCCCGTTTTCCCCCTTTATGCATTGGCTGTTGAACATCTCCTACCTTTGAAAGATTTTGAAGAAGTCATGCCTCAAAATTCTTTCGAGAAGATGAAGTGTGATACGATCATAATTGATTTCACGCTTTGCAGGGCATTGTGCGAGCACATCTCAATTCCCATCTGCTCCTGGAGAAGGCTGACCCGGTTTCAACGTGTTACGTGGGAGCGGGTCCGGTCCGGAGGGACCTGTCCCTTACTAGTGCTGATCTAAGGAAGTGAGGAAGGAGGGCACCAACGTGTTCCCTCATCCCCGATCCATCTCACACCCTTCGTGTGTGCTCCTCCGTGCCATTCTCTTAAATATTGTAGGTCATCTGGCACCTCTCCCCTTCCATTTTTGGCAACAAGGGCTGCCGGGGATATTTTGTCCCAGAAAAAAAAATAATTATCAGCCCTCCCTAATTCCCAATTATTATGAACAGGCTTATTTAAGAAGAAAGATCATGGTGGCTGTCAGAGGGAAGGATTCGGGATTCGAGCAGCAGCAGGAAGCCAATGAGGAGAGCTACGCGCCGGCCACGGCTGAAGGCACACGAAGAGGAGCGCTCAGGAGTCTACTCCGCTGGGGTTAAAGTGTGCAGTGTGCACTACTTCCTGCCGCAGGTAGAGCTGTCACAGTGTGGTGTGGAGCTCTAGCTGTGTCAGAGGCTTGCCGTGTCCTTGCCTCACTGCTGCGAGAGCTGCTCGGCTGGATATCGCAATCTTTCTCACGCTCTCACCGAGGAATCTGGATCCCGCCACCACAATGGAGAAGGTAAGACTCTCCTGCATTGGATTTTTCAGGGAGATTTGGAGGGTTTGATAATGCAAGATTTGAATTGTCTTTGAGGTGATCAGCAAACTGCAGCTTCTTGTGACACACAGATGACGCATAATGTGTTATTGTTTTTCTGCTTTTGCTTTTTTTGGGAATAATGCGGAATGTAAATGTGAGTATTTTTGGCATCCTTTGAACAGGCAGCTTTGCTCTCATTAAAGTGTGGGGTACAGAATGAATGTTTTTCATGACAACAATGCTTGGATTATAAATATTAAGTCCCAGTAGACATATCCAGTAGTTTAAAGTGATAACTTACCCCCCCAAAAAATCAAACCTCTATGACTTTCTTTCTTCTGTAGAGCAAAAAAGAAGATATTTTGAAAGTCAATGGGGCTGAAACAAAAAAAGTCTTTTGCAGTTTTAAAGTGCTACTTGAGATATTTACAGATGCTACTTCAGCTGCTACTGCTAGATCAAACGTATAAGACACCCACTCATTTGAGGCTGACAGATGTGTCAGCAAATCCCATTCTATCGCAATGCCAAAGAATCATTATAAATGTATCTGCTTGTGCTTCAGTGCTGCTCCGAATGTTCAGAGCCCCGGATGGCACAGAGCTTGTGCACCTTCTGCAACAAGTGGCTGTGTTTCCAGTGCACAGACCTGCACCAGCATGAGAGAGGCTCCACTCAACCCTCTGATCTGCAGCACCAGCCGCGAGACCCTCCGTCACCGTCTGAAATAGGCAAGACTGTCTCTCTTTTACCAATCTGTAATTACTTTCTTCTTTTAGTTTCAGTTGGCTGTTTGCTTGCACATTTCTGCTCTTAGCCACTGGACATTATCAGCTCTGCAGCATATTTTTCTAACCCCTCTTCTTTAACACAATGAATAATGCATTTTATAATAAGTGTGAATAATTATCCTGTGATGTATTGTAGTGTTGTATTTTTTATGTGACCTACTTTCTAAAACTGATTTTCTCTCAGCAAAAGCAGCACAAATTTGGCCAGCGTAGCTTACTTGATACTCCTGAGCTTTTATATGAGGCGCTTTGAAATCCACTTAATATATCATAATGACACCACAAGTCCTCACAGAAAACAAGAGGAGTGGTAAAGTGACAAAAAGAACGACAGAAAAGAAAGATGAGAGAGAATAAGTGGTAGAGTGTGAGAGAAACAGAAGTGCGGGTGTGAAGCAGGATGTGGTCGGTCACCAGTTTGCACTGAGGCAGTGGGAGCTCATCAGTTTTGGAGCCTGTGGTCTCGTACTTTAACACCCTCTCTCCCTGTGCAATGTGTCAGCGTGTCTCTGTCTACCCTGCACTGTCACAGCATCAGCCAGCCAGCGCTTCTGATGGACAGACATTAGATCCAGTGTGACAGGTGCTGTTGGTCGAGGTCCTTCATTTCTAATGGAGTTCTGCATTCTGCCTGACTAACTCTCTCTGGTCACAGAATTATATATGCAAAGGGACTGCTAAAGTGATAATGTTTTATTAAGAGTAGGACTTTTGGTATAATGGAATGGAACTGAGAATGTTTGATTTATTTGTTTATGTTGTTTGCTTCGGCTCAGGTTCAAGGAGATGTGTGTAATCAAACAAACTCATTCTGGAGAAACATCTTTGGTGGAATTTGGGGGTTTTATGTGTAGAGCTGAAACAAGCAGTTGCATCTAGTTTATAATATATATATATATATATATATATATGTATTAAATAAAAATATAAATGTGTAGTCATTTAATTAAAAAAAATAATAATTTAATTTTGTTTTATTGGAAAAACAAAATAATTATAATTGCTTTAAAATAAAGTAAAATGGTTTAAACACTGTGTGGGTAGCCAGCTAACAGGGAACTTTCTCACACCATTAGCTAGCATTGTGGCAAGGTTCTCTCAAAGTTATGAACAAACATTAATGGAACATTTTTAACTGAAACGTTTAGTTGGATGTTCACTTAGCATTTTTTAAATGTTACTACTTGTTTCAGAATGTTTAGAGATCATTCAAAAGTAACATTATGTTTGCAAATGGTAAAATGGAATGTTCCCCTAATGTTCACATAATCAAGAAAAAAAAACATTGTAAATACATTTTAAAGTCTCCCTGAAATCAAAATTTAAGTTTTTTTTTTTTTAGCTTTTAGTATGAATATGTTAGCCATAAGGTTATGAATAAGCTGGTGTGTTCCAAAACAATGACAAAATTTGCATTTAGAAGATATAAGCATTCAAAACTTGGATCTAAATGGCTAAAATGGATCACAGATTTTCATGACATCACTACGGACTTCAGCTTCTCATCAGATCTTCTGTCCAATCAAATGCTCTCTAGAATCTAAAGCGTCCCGCCCCCTACATTATAAATAGACGCTGAGGCTGTGGCTGAATCGGTCACTTGTTCACTCATTTACTGTTTTCTAAATGGTGAATGGCACATAGTTCACTATATAGGGGATAGGGAATGATTAAGACAGTGTAAATATGCTTTCCATTGAGGCGAATGAAGTCTGGTTTCAAAGTCTGCTCCGGTCCAGAGATACTATAGCACAGAGCGGATCATATCCTCAAGTCGGCGCAGACCACAATACGCATCAAACCCATTTGAATTCTGCACAGAATTCTATATTTTAAAGCGATATGGAGGAGATTAAGAAGAGAAACTGTTAGAGATTAGAAGAAAACTGAGGCTTTACCAAGCTCAATGGCTCTGGCCGAGCTGTGATATAAATGAAACGCTATTGGCTATTTTAAAAAAAGGGGAGGAGCTGTTCGATATGTCCCACCCTGTCTTCCTGTTTTAGTTCAAATTACGTCAACACATTGAATAATGCTGTGCGTTCCAAGGCACTTTGTGGGCCTTTAAAACTGGATGTTTTGAACGTTTAGAGAACTTTCAGAAATAGCGTTCTTATAACTCAATGGGAATGTAAGCAAAACGTTCTTAGAACATCTTTTTGTTAGCTGGGTAGTTTGTATAATCAAGAAACATTCTGATCTGATGGTTTTTAAATGTCCAGTGCTGGTTGTATGTCAGAAATGTGGGCCATTCTGAAGGCACAAGTGAAAACAGTGTCTCTTTGTTTGGTTCTTTAAATGCAACTAAATAATTATAATTATTTAAAAATAAAATAAAATAAAATAGTTAAAACCTGTCTGTGTATGTAGTTTATACAATCATGCAACTTAGCATTCTGATCTGACGGTTTTTTAAATGTCCAGTGCATGGTGTGTGTCAGAAATGTGGGCCATTCTGAAGGCACACGTGAAAGCAGTATCTGTTACTTTATTTGGCTCTTCAAAAGCACATGTAAAGTTACATTCCTCGTATTGGCAGAGCTTTTAATGGGACATTAACTGATTGATCAAAGTTCTGCTGTGTTCCATTTTTATCTGCTTTTCTTTTGCTGGAAAAATGATGCATTTATATGTCCAGAAATATTTATAAGCATTTTGATGTGCTTTGTTTTTCCTCTAAAAATAAATGAAGCTAGCATAGAGACTGACTCACAGAGGCCAACAAGGTCTTTCGCTCTGTGTTGGTCAAAATGATTTGAACATACTTAAAACCTCATTAAATCTCTGAGAGATTCCACATGCTTATATTAACACATTTGTTTTCATGCATTTTTCAATTGTACGTTTGTAATATTTCTTTTAGATATGTGATTCTTGATTACAGTTAATGTGTTCTTAATGGGCATCAGCTAATTAGCTCTCATTTCCTCTCCTCTGTTGTGTTGCGTTTCTCAGGAGCCGGTTGCTGCGGGCATGCTGTTGTCATGTGTCCTCTTCATAAACAGGAGCCTCTGGAACTCCTGTGTGAAACGTGCGACCTCATGGCCTGCAGCATCTGTCACCTGTCCGCCCACAAAGACCACCGGTACGTGTAGAGGACACATACCCACTGACATGTATGCCTACATTCACGATGCACTGGTCACATGCAAGCACTTGCAGACACTCTCTCATACATTTCTAAACACATGGTCAAAGATGCAGACAGAACAGGTGGCCACTTTCTCACGCATCAACAAATATATGCTATCGAGCATGTTGTGTGTAAACTTTAAAAGTCAAAGGTACGTCACTTGCAGTTAGTGTTGGGAGTAACACATTACAAGTAACTTGAGTTACGTAATCAGATTACTTTTCAAGTAACTTAAAATTACGCATTACTTTTCGATTTACAACAAAATATCTAAGTTACTTTTTCAAATAAGTAATGCAAGTTACTTTTTCACATTTATTGACTGACAGCTCTCCTGTCCCCATGTTGAGAGAAATAAAGTGCAGAGGTGTTGTGTGCTGTGTGAACATGATGGTTATTGTAGTTCTAGACTAAATGTGAACGTGCATTACTCATCTCACTTGCATGAAAACATTCAGTATTCCTCAAAGTGAATAAAATCAGTGAAATGCAATCTCAGAAGTTTATGCAAACCTGTAATAATTAACTATATTAAATTACACAAATATACTTTATGTATTTAATCTCACTTTATTTACCAATGTCTTTGCTGCTGACCTTCAATGATCTAATTCAACCATACTAATAAGTAAAAAATGACTTTAGATAAGATTTAGAAATAAGAGTGTTGAACTTCCTTCTCCTGTATCCTATTCTTCTTTAATCCAGAATGGATTAAAACCCTCTACTGTATAGGCGTAAATATACTTTTTTAGGGAGTAACACAATATTGTAATGCATTACTTTTAAAACTAACTATCCCCAACACTGCTTGCTGTTGGTTTTTTGTCTAGGCTGGTGCATGTTGGGAAAGCATTGCAAGACCAGCGCTGGCTCCTGCAGAACCTCATGGCCCGAGTGGAGGAGAAAAGATCAGCTGTGGAGAGCACCGCCAAACAGATCCAGGGAAGGTGGGACAATATCTCACCGATTCCACCTCCATGATGCTGCTAATGTTAGCGTTAATGCTAATTAAGCAAATCATGTCCATTACTCATCTAAAACGTTAACAGACAACAAGGGTAGATTATATGAAGTATAATGACATTAACAAGATCCATTACTTCCTTTGAATGATTTCAGCAGATGTTCAAGCATCCAGATGTACCGTTTGTTTATCCACCCTTAGCCATCTGCCTGTTCGTTTTTCTTTCCATTTGTCCAGGCTCCACGGTATAAAGATCACGCAGAGGAAGGCAGAGAACCAGATAAAAATGGCAAAGATGATTATGATGAACGAGCTTAACAAACGGGCCAACCTATTAATAGAACAACTGGAGGTAATTACTTTTTTCCCTCGTTTTTCCTCTCCATCTTTCTGCGCCGTTCCAAACGTATTCATCTCCAAACATCCAGCTGACGGTGGATGTACTGGTGATGGAGCGTGCGGAACAGAGCGTCTTCAGAGCGAATCATGCAAAATAGGCAGATTCCGCCAAGTAGTGACATATTCAAACAGATGGGGATCTTGGGAAAAGTGCTGAGGAGATCCATGTTTTTGTCGTTGTCTTCCGGCGCAGAGTATCTCCAGTGATTTCAAGCAACGTCTGGAGGACCAGCTGCAGGGGGCCATAGAGCTGTGCAGCCAGCTGGAGCACGTGCAGAACTTCATTACCTGGGCTACGGCCCACCACAGACGCAATCCACTGCTATTTAGCAAAGAGCTGGTAGGATTTTCTCCACGTCCAAGTGGGCTTTAGATGTTAAGATTCCTGGCAGCTGCCTGCTGTGTTTCTGGCAGGTCTCAAAAAGATGTCAGCACTATTAGTTTAAAGCAGCCTCACCTCTTTTACCACTGCATTTAGTTCTTTTAAAATTAGGTTTAATCATGCTCTCACAAACTTAAAAATAGAGACAGTGCTGAAAGAGTTTCAGTTTGACTGCCAGAATTGCATACAATATTTATAACTCAGTGTCTCTGTAATCATGAGGTTTGATCTATAATTCATTTGTCAGATTGCTCTTCAGATGCAGCAATTACTGGAGCCACTGATGCTCTCAGAGGCTTGGACCCCATTGAAAATCAAGTTTAACTGGGATGCCAGCTTCTGGACCAAGCAGATGTCCACTTTAGGTAAACTGAATAGGCCAATCACAGTACAGTATGCAAATACCATTACGTCATCATCACTTTCATTCGGTTTGGAATGGAGATCAATGGAAAATTTTAAATATATCTTTAAATAATATTTAAATTTCTTAAAAAATAGCACATGTTTTTGTTTTAGTTTTGTGTTTGGATGTAAATATCATATATCATAAAATAATATAATTTTGTCATGTTCGTTTGTCAATTTTACTAAAGTTACATTTAATTTCACTCAGCAAAAATAGTTGATTAGAGAGCAAAGTTAAACCAAATGTTCAATACAGTATATTAATTTAAACATGTATCATTTTCATCAATAGCATGTTTTAATTAAAAATCATTATAGTTATAAATAATAATAAAAAATTATTTATAAATTTAAATAATTACAATCATAATGTGTTCATTTAGTCTATTATCATTGATGATATAAAAAAAAACCTTTTGTTAACGCTTTTGTCAGTAATACAAGATTAACACCGGGGGAGAAGTAAGATGAAATGTCTGAGGATTACTGTATCTATTGCCGCACAGTCATTGTAATGATTCCTCCTTGCTTTAGGTCAGCTGGTTGTTGAAGGTGGAAGTCGTTCATACTCAGAGGTTGTGGGTCACCCCAGTATCTTGCGACCCCAGCCTGTCCCATGCATAGCAATGCCTCCTCTGTGCCATGCGGTGAGGGAACCTGGCTGTGCCTACCAGACCTTCTGCCAGCCCCAGCTCTGCTGCCTTCACTGCAGACCAACTCAGTCCGTCTCTTTGGATAAATTCCCTGCCCAGTGTCCTCAAGCCGCTAGGCGGAGCTCCCCACCGTCCCTTCACAGCTGCTGGGAGGCTGATACATCTGTCCCCATGCATCCAACTGGAGCTCAGCCTTTACAGCAGTCCACCTCTCACCCTGGATCTGACCTCGTCCAGCATGGAACCAGCTCTGCTTTGCCCCGGCAGCCTGTCGGATCCAACTACCACCCGCTGCCCGAGCTGCTCCCTGCTAATTCCAACCAGACTGTCATGGACGGGAGAAACTCTGCACCAGGCCAGTCTCCTAATGGAAGAGGGCAAACATCTGCACCTGAAGCAGTCACAGGGCAAGAGGCATCACCAGACAGAGAGCTGCCACATGTCCACAATCAGGCTCAAGTGCAGATGACCACAGACACCAGCAACCAGCCCATGGTTGAACTGCAACCTATCTTTGCTTGCATCGATGACGACAGGGTGAGTTTCATTAATGCCCCTGTTTATCTTTACTTTGCAAAGCAATACCTTTGCTCTTAGTGTGCTCAATACTGACCACAATCTTCAGGCCTGGCGCCCTTTAGTGCTTGCAAAGGTTGCATGTTAACCGTGCTGTTAACTGGTCCACACCACAAGTCCTAGCAGATGAAAGACCATTGAGCAGCACTGCAAATGTGCTGAGGCATTGAAGAGGGCTGCAGTGTGGGGTCCTTACAGCATACTGACTTTTTGGTAGTCCAAAATCAGCTTTTACTTTAACCAAGCTCAGATTACGACTGGTTGAGGAATGTGCCAATTTATTTAGACATAGATAGGCGAAAGACCTTTTCTGCAGAAGAAGATCAACACCTCCTTCTACATTGTTACCACTGTAGCCCCGCCCACTGATTTCTGCATGACAAGTAGTAGGTAAATACCAGGCGTGACGCTATCACTGGATAGAGCAACTGAGCAATAAACATGCCTTTGAAGAGTGCAAAATGTAGCTGCATTGGATTTGCAGAGAGGCTGAAGTTAAAAACAATACTGTGTCTCTCACTATTGCTTTGTTACAGATCATTTGATACATACAGTTTATGTGTACATGCATAACCAAAATCATCAGTGACCAGTGATTTCTGATATGTTATGATTCGTGTACAGTCAGATGTTCTTTGTCTCAAAATCGTTTATTGTCAGTAAATCAAACCAGTGACTAAACTGTCAACTTCACATTTTTTCTCTTAGTAGGATGAAAATAATCTGTTATTTAAACTGAGATTAAATTATATATAGAAAGCGATCAAAGAACGCTCCCTTTACAATCGCTGTAGCTGTCAATCAAACAGCGTGAGGTTATCAGTGACTGAGTTCTGGACTCTCGCCAAAACTCCCGTTAGAATCAACAAATCTCTTATTTACATTATTGCATTTGCACTGTTAGTTATAATGAAAGCATTCGTTAGTGTGCAGAAATTGAGTTACAATGACGAGATCACTGCATTCATGCACTCAACAACATGTCTGTGATCGGCTACATGCTCATCACTGCAACCTTTCATGCCACAATCTCAATATAATGCTTTGATCAACACTTTCACGATTAGTAAACCTTGAGAACTGTAATAGTAAAAATGTGCTAAAGGTTTTCGAGAGTTCGACATGTAATATTTACCTATTTTTATATGCAAACATGTCAGCCAATCACAGCAGATATGCCCCTTAAAACAAAGTGTTCAAATCAGAGGGCTAAAATCAGGGTAGGAAAAATGCCTTTTATTTCTAAATTATGACAATTTTTGATGTAAAAATCATACTAACATTATAAGTGCTCCTCAGAAAACATAAAATAATAAAATAATGCAGTTCATGACCCCTTTAAAGTAAACAATTAAATTAAAACTCCTCAAAACAATAGATATTTCTTCATTACTTTTTCGTTAAAGTACCAGGTTACCACTGTCTTAGGTATATACCAAGGTAGCCTATTTATGAAGTATGATTTGTAGACCTGGAAAAAACATGTCAATTAATAAAGTCTGTGGGCATTTTTATGAACTATATTTAGGCCAAGCTATAAAATATTTTGTCAGGTAGACATTGTGAATGAAAATATGTTTTAAAAATTCTTTATCCTTAATCATTATCATAAATCACAAATGACTGGAAAAGTCAAGGGGCCTTTGAATATTGTTCTTGCCTTGGAGACAAAAACGTTGGAAACCACTGCTCTGTAACGTCATAAAATTGACATCATATATAATTAATTATAAATGAAAGTAAAAATATTGATTTAATATTCAATTATTAGTGATTATTTTAACTATTGTTTATGTTGAATTACTGTATAGTAAGTTTGTATATATAGTCTATAGTTTGCTATTTCAATTCAAATGTAGCATTTTGCTGTGCTTGTGGTTTAATATTTGGACTCGGCGTGAGAACAGTGAACTTGACTCCAACACCCTCAATATTAATTTAGAAAGAGGAAATCAAATCATTCCAGGCAGCACCATTTCTATTTATGCCACTGTAATGTGTTTTCATCTTGACAGCTGCAGATAGCACCTCTGCAAGCAGATGGTGAGACATAAGTGAGGACAACTGTGGTGTGAGCTCAGAAACAATTAAGACCACACAATAGCGCGCACACATACAGACTCATTCTGCTCAGCAACCGCTTCTCGAGCTGTATTGGACGAGAACCAAATCAGGCAATAGAAGTTATTATTAGATCTCTTGATGTCAGTATTTTGATACATTTTCCTGGGACAAACACCAATCAAAATCACTTTCCCTGTAAGATTTGGCACTCCAGAGGCAAATTAGTGTAATATTTATTTTTTTATGTATCATCTTCAGCCCATAACTGTGACATGATTAAAGGGAGGGAAAAAAGCGCTTGGGTGCAACCACATATTTACTTAACCTGGCATTAATGAGAAGCTAGGGGAATTGAAGGAGCCGGCTGTTGCATTTTTCTTCATCTCGCTGTAGAGCCCACACGATTACCTCTAAAGTCTCTGAGACCTCCTACCTTCTCTCCGCACCCACACATGCTTGCAAGACACACTCTCTACAGCTTGATTCATTCCACCCTCTCCTCCTGGGCTTCTATCAGGTGAGTGTTTTTAATCCTGAGGTAATTATTATAGAAAGACGAGGAAGAAAAAACCAAGAGAGGGCTAAAAGACAGAAGGAGGAGGGGCTTCAGCGAGAGCACGGGCTGCTGCCTCCGACTCTGACATTTGTCGTGTTAGTGAAGGATGCAGTCGCTTGGGCTTTTCTAGAACTTTGCGCATTAGTGAAATTATGACAAGAGAAGAAGAAGGCCGTGGAGGAGAGAAAGTCTAATCTCTGATGTGTTAATGCTGCTTATTCAAAAAAGCCTTTTCGTGCCCCAGATGTGGGATTTACATACGATAATTGGTGCTGTAACTAAGTCATATATTATCAGGAGAATTATTTTGTAGCGTTCTGAGTTGCAGCACTTTTCCCTCCGTTTGATAGAGGTGCGCTTGTTATTGTTCTTTCTTTTGCTCCAAACTAGCTACTGTGCTTTGTCACACTCAAGGTTGTTGTTCCTCACCTCCATGTCAGCTGTTGTCACTGTTGCTATGGTTGTAGAGCTGTCGAGATCACTTTTAGCCTAGTGATGCGCTAATGAGAGTTTGGCTCTCTTCCTTAGAGATCCTCGGCGCTGGAGATGTACGCGCTGGCTCAAGGCCGGGGAGGTGACCGCCGTAGCCGCTCCGATTCGAAGCGGGCGACCAGGTCTCAGAGCACTGCAGTAGGGCCCAGAGGACCTCGTAAAAGGCTCTGTAAAGACAGGCCGACCAAGGCTGCTCACAGCCTGGCAACAGTGGCTGGGGACCAGGGATGCACAACGCAGCAGGTAAACTATATACATGCTGAGACAAACAGAGACATTTAGATATTAGTGCAGTGGTTCTTAACCAGGGGGCCTCAACAAACTTCCAAGGTGGACTCAAGATTATTTAAAATGTTTTAAAATAAGGCAAAACAAGCTTTAAAATTAGCTAAAACAACTAAATAAGAGATAATTCACCCCCAAAATTGAACAATTTAATTATTTTATTTTTAATTATTTAGTTTAATTATTTTAGTAACATATTTTAATCTATGTATACTCCTAATTGATATGAGTCAAAAAGGTTGAGAACCACTTCATTAGTGGAATTTGTCCCAAAGCTTAGCATTGTTTTATGGGTTCTGAAATACCTTCTTAAAAATACATTTCCAAAAAGGTTTGTAGGGTCCATGTTTAACATTAATAGTATACCCTAAAGGGTAAGAATAGTACATTGATATGAATAATTCACTATATTAATATTAATAGTAATTGACATTGATGAAATGCTCTTGTCCTGAAGTGCTTTTCATCATGATTCCTTTTTAAGTCCATTTCAAACATTCAGTCTCTGTCATACAGTCCAAAACACCTTTGTTCCAGTGCATGCAGATCTATTACTTGCCTTTTAAGGGATAAACCAGATGATGTGCATCAAAAGAGATAACTGTTGTCTAGGAAACAATTCCTTTAACCTCTTTCTGTTTGAGAACAAATTAGATGCAGCAGCCCACATAACCAATTGTATTCGGTTTAACAAGTTCACTGTTCGCTCACATTTCATATTCACTGATTTTGTCTGCATGCTGATGTTGTGACATCACAGCATCCATTACCTGTCAACAGAATGGCAATGTTTCAAAACCTGTTCCTGTATCTCAGCAGGTCTGTGCACAACTCGATGCTTCTGAGATGATCCCAGGACGTATAGGCAGTCATAATGCATCCTCGCTGACCACCTACAAGTCTGAACCAGGTGAAAATGGCCATTTATCATTTCTAAATAAGCTTCTGTGATGTTTAACTTGAGATATAAATAAATGAAGACATTCTATAGTGGATTAATCAACCTAAATAACACTTTCCTGGTTTTTAGATAATGTTTATGCATATGCCTATGAAAACAAAAGGCTGAAAACCAGAAAGAAGAACAGAATGCCTCGAGAGGATCCAGACACCAGGTATAATTGATTTAAGTAAATGGGCAAGTAACTGGTGCTGCATAATTTGTGTGAAAAAAATAGAAAGAAAAAAAAATTGAAGAAAATTGAAATTACAATTTAAAATGTGATTAAAAAAGCTCCAGGTTTGCTGTGCTTGTTGGTGGGGCTGCAGAACTTGGCCGAAAATGTTGATTATTTACAGTATCAAAATGACAAAAAATAATAAATATACGTAAGCAATAAGTTTACAAGTACCTTTTTGCTTTTATAAAACGGTTAGCACACAATACAAATATTAAAGCCAAAAATACTGTATGTATCAATGCAACTTTCATGAAGTAAACTTTTACTAAAGCCTTCCTTCCGCCGGAAAAAATAGTCCCTGACCGTGAACAGCAACAGAAGTTACATTATTACGCCATTAGATGGCGGCAAAGACTGTCTTTATGAGTGTGTCAGTCAATAGCGAAGACTTTTACATTGAAAAGACTGAATTGTTGTGAACACGGAACAAGACACAACTGACTAATGCTTTGACTAGCACTGTCAGTCATGGGAAAACCCCTTAAAAGGACAAGATAATACATTGGACATTTTATTATGAAAATAGAACTGACCTGAAGGAAAATGCTAAATCTGAATGCAGGTAATAAACTCGCTCACTCGATCTTTTTCTCACAATACTCTTCAACATAAAACAGTAAGCTTCAATGAACAATATCAATTGAGAACATACAGTTTACGTTGCTAAGAGTGGTTGCTAAGGGTGTTGTGTAGTGATACACAGAACCGTTGGGTGAAGCGGTCATAGCCGTGTTTTATCATGAATAAAACACAGGACAGGAACTATTTTATAATAATTGTTATTTTATTATTATTATTATTATTAAATAAGTATAAGTATAAGTATAAGAAATGTTACTGTAATATTTCACTGTAAAATAAAATTTGATTATTTAAGAAAAATATAATAAAAATAATAATAATAATAATATTGTACTGTACAACTGCAAAATTATAAAATATTAATATCTTATTATCTATCATTACAAGTATGAGAACATGTAAGTGACCCAGACTCGTATACAGAGATGTGTTTCTGTAGAGCAGTATTTAATGCAAACTGAGCCACTCTGAGACATTGAAAACACTGCGTCAGAAATGAACATAGTGCCACACTTCACACGCGGTGCTTATTTTTAATTAAATCACAGCCTTTGCAATTTGATAATCGCACTGAACCATACCATCGGCTTTCTATTAACCATGCAGCCCTACAAGTAAATTTGCAAGTTTGGCCTAGATAGGTTGAAATGTTTGGGTATTTTTGTTTGCTACAGTGACAAAGAAGCCCCGGATGGTTCTAAGGTTCCAGTTGTGTGTCTTGAGCGACTCAAAATCCTGGTATCACGACATCCACCACAGAACCATCAGAGCACAGATCTTACTTCTCAGACAGAGTCTAGACTCAAACCTGAAGAAACTGTCTTGAGGGTGCTAGAAGGAGAGGTCACTTCTCAGGTATCACTTTAATGTTGATGAAATGTTTCTCTAGAAGGTTTATATGATCTCACAGTTTATAATAATAATTTTCATGTCCTTGAAGGGAACATTGGAAAAGGAGTCAGTTCAGGCAGAGGACAGCGTGTCGCCCACAGAGCAGCTATCACCAGAACATCTGCATAGTTGTGAATCATCTGGCTCCCTTGAGGTTTCTCAGCCTCCAGTGCAAGAATTTTGCAACATAAACCAAGAGTCTGGGGTACTAGCCATCTCCAATGATTCAGATCCTGTCTTACAAACTGAACCTGAAGCGATACTCTTCCCATCTGAACTCAGATCAGTTACGGGTTCTGAATCCACAAGAGAGGCTGAACCGGGCTCAGATGCAGATGTCGAATCAGAGCTCCTGCAGGAATCAGATCCAAGCGCTGAATCTGAACTGCAAGTCGAATCCGAATCAGATGTCATTTCAGAGCAACCACCAGAATCAGCGCTCTCAGCTTCTGAACAGGAATTTGAATCAGATCCAGATTCCACAGCCGAAGTGACTCTGAATATTGAACCTGAATCGGAGGCTGAGCGGCCGGTTCTCCCACATGCCACCAGCTCTGAGAATGTATCAGAACCTGCTGTTGAGGATCAGCCTGCAGAGGAAAGACCTGAGATTGAGAACGAGGACTTCTGTGCGGTCTGTCTCATTGGAGGAGATCTTTTATGCTGTGATCATTGCCCAAAGGTCTTTCACCTGTCATGCCACGTCCCCCCACTCCATAGCTTTCCTACGTAAGCCATTATCCCTCCTACTTCACATATCCGCCTTTGTCTTTGCTTACCACTGAAACTAACCTTTACCATCACGGGCTTCCACAGAGGCGACTGGATTTGCACCCTGTGCAGGGATGTGGAGCAACCAGAGGTGGAATATGACTGTGAGAATGTCCAGATGCCCACAGACACGATGCCATATGGGCTGTCAGCGTGTGACCAGAGGGTAAGTGAAGGAGGTGTCGGGTCTCATCTGGCCTAGCTCTGATCAATCCTGTGACCTGATCTGGGAGTCTAAATCCAAAAAAAGTTCCTCCCTCAGGAAATTTACAGTCTGTCTAACAAAAGTGAAATATCTCTGTTGATGGATGACTTGTTGTTTGATCACAGAAATGCGAGAAGTTGACACTGCTGATCCTCAGCAACATTCTCAGTGCTCCGTTCCATGAGCCTGTCAGCCCTCTGGTAATTTTAAAATGAATATCTCATGATTTTATATTTGTAGATGATAGTTTTATTACTTTAAATCTGTTCATTTTTTATCTTTATCTATTTGTAGGCCCGCCATTATTATCAGATCATCAAGAAACCCATGGATTTGTCTGTCATTCGGAACAGGCTCAGCAGAAACAGCCACACACACTATTGTTCCCCTCAAGAGTTTGTGGCTGATGTCCTGCTCATGTTCAAAAACTGTGCCAAGTTCAATTACGTGAGTGAAATGCATTATTTTTTTCATCTACTTCCTCCTAGCCATTAGTGTTGAATATTTAATTTCATAACTGATTCACATTCAAACCACGTGCTGATGTAATGATTATGCATCACTTTTTTAATATCCCGTTTAATTTAGTTGAAATTAAATTCTTAATAGATTAAGCTAAAAAAAAAACTACACCCATTTGAGTTAATTTTGTGTATTTGCATTGTATAATAAATGAAGTTCTGAACAAAAGTTCTGGAGGAGCTTGTTCATCTAATCCTGTCCATCAAATCACATGAATTTATAAGTGGCTACTTACAGTGCCACACTCACAGTGGCATTCTCCAAATCCATTTTTATTTCTTCTACACTACATACTTTACCAAAACTTTACCAAATCTTTAATACTTTACCAAAAAATTGTTGTGGCCAGACAACTAACAACTAAACAACTAATATCTTAATCTTAAGTGCGAAACGAGACAAAAATACTGATTACAACAGGGTTTTTTTTTTTTTTTGCAGATATTGATGCAGTTATTTAGTATCATCAGCATACTTTAGATTGATATATTATTAAATATGTATAGGAAAGAAGTACACTCAGACATATGGTTGTCTCTAGATCTTAAGAAGGCAGATACATTGTAGATGCTGACCAAGCTGTTTCTCTCTCCAGCCGGACTCAGAGGTGGCTCAGGCAGGCCACAGTCTTCAGTCCTTTTTTACCTCCAAACTAAGTGAGGTGTTCCCAGATCTGACCTGTCCTGTCCAGGAGGAGGAGGACTCCGACATTGAGGATTACGAGGAGCTGGAACAAGCCATGGTGACTGGATTTCCCTGGCCTGAGAGAAAAGAGCAGAGCCACAGGAAGAGGAAGAGGAGGCACTCCTTAAATTGGAGGAGAAATCATTATTAGTTGTGCCTCTATATACATGTACAGAGACATTTTGATCCACTTTGAGCTCTGAGTTTTCCATCCTGGCTGGATTGCTGTTTTTTAAGGATTCATGTTGAAATACAGTATATGTTTTTTCTGAGGACTAATCTCACACATTATAACCAGTTTATGTATTATGCTGTTATCTGTAGCTGTGGGTAGGTGTTCATATAAGCCTATATCTCCAGACTTTGCCTAAGGTCTTGCACTAGTATTTATTCCAATGCTTACACTTATATTAAATTGTACAATCAATTTGATAGCTGACTGGTTGCTGGCAACTGCTTTTTAGTAAAGATAGATATGCAGCATTAATTGGTAATATTATATAATATATTTGTTCTAAATTTCATTCTTCTTTTAATCCAAATATCCCTTGTCATGAGGTACTTTTCTCAGCTGTTTTACTGTGATGATTTTATTGACCCGTAGAGGGAGCACTTCAAATAGCCTGTGGCAACACATTAGTTCATATTGGACTTTTTTGGTGGCCTGAGGAGGTGCGTAATGTGACTGAATCCCACGACCTCTTTCTAAAATAAAATGGGGATATATTAGACTGATGTTGCTACATTACTGTGATATTTTAAATTGATCTTTCAAATGTTTATTGACTAATAAGACAGAAATATCTAATCTTTTCACAGGTGGGTGGAACACTTTTTAGTCCAGCATGTTCCTCCATGTGGTTCACAAACAGGTTTGATATTCATATGCCTTCTGAAATTTGTAATACTGGTCTTTAATTGCTGAAATTGCTGTGCAGATCATGTTAAGTCCTCTTTTAATGCTATTTACTATCTTTACTTGGATTGTAATTAGTCTGAAATATATACTGTATGGTGTAAATATGCAATTAAGACCCTCTTGTTTCTTTCTGCTACACAAACATACAAACATTGCTTCTCCCTAATGGTTTTAAAATTACACTGGAAATGAACCCAATTTAAATATACAGTCAGTTATGTATGAAATGTTGCTGATTGAACTGTCAAGAATTGTAAAATTTAAAACAAAGCATTACATATCGGTGAGTCACTAAAGGAATATTAGAGTGCTTTTTTTTAAAGGCATTGTGTTGCATTATCAATTGCCTGCCAGAAGTAAGCTCATTTTATCACAAATTACTCATGCAATTAATTGCTTTTCTAAAAACAACTGTAACTTCTAGCTTTGATTGAAAAATAAGAGATTAAAACTACATCTGGAGATTTTCAAAATAAAATAAATAACATTGCTGTGTCAACAGAACCTTTCCTATTGCACCATTCATTTTCTCATGACATTTTCAATTTAAAGCTGCAGTTCGTAAATTTTTTGGGTTAAAAATGATCCAAAATCAATTTTTGAGCAAGTACATAACCAGCCAGTGTTCAAAACTATCTCCTTACCATAGCCCGATTCGCAACAGTAAGCTTGTAATAATGTTTTATAATAAAATCGGTACTGGTGGATTTTCGCGGGAAATTCAAGCGTGCGGCCGTTCGTCTTTGCGTCATTACGTCACGTCTGTTTACATAAAGAAGGAGTCCCAGCTAGTAGGCTATATGGCATGTGAGGATGCTGCTGGTAGCGGATTATTTATAGCCTTTTCTCACAGTAGCTGGAATAATTAAACTTATCATTTTGATGGCAGATTGTAATCCAGAAAGGTCCGAATGACAATCTTCAGTGACAACTAGAGATTCACCCGTAGTTAAAAGCAAAAGACTTCGGACTGTGGAGTGGCTACAGAAATTGAAATCTACAGTAACGCTAATACACAATAAATACATGTAGTCATGCAATGCAGATGTTTTTAACATTAACAATTTGAGAACAAAGTATCACAATAATAATAATTTGCACGGTTTGACGTGATCTGAGTGATTGTTAGATTTAATCACCATTGGCAGTGTGATTTATTGCAATGCTTTTTTCTCAGTTGGTCAGAACAAAAGTGGCAGACATGTTACTTACTTGTTCAGGCGATATTTTCTGGTGAAAATTCTTATTTTGGTCATACTTCCAAGACATAGAATCTGTGATTCCGAAGTACAGTATCCACACCGATGTGGTGACGTACAGCAAACATTAGATTCATCCGCGCTGACTAGCCGTGCCGATGCACAACCCATGTAAAGATGATAATTCCGCAAATAACTGATTGCAGGTTTCAAACAGAGATGGAGACAAAGAGGCAAAACTTACGGACTGCAGCTTTAAGGAAACATTTAGACATGCAACCTTTAAACACCAAAGACCCTAAATGTACATACACAGGGCCCTTTGTTGTAAAAAAAGATTTTCCAAAGCGTATTATTGATTTTTATAAGAGTTGGATGGGTTTAGAAGACTCAAAGTCTAAAACATTAGATAGCATAAAATAGCCATAGATTTTTTTGTGCAATTCCGTTTGAAGTAAACGGTCCATTTAGGGGCTCAAACAGCCTTGACACACTTATGACTCAGCCTGGCAAGTGGTACAAAAACAATAGGCCTCATTTGCAAACAGGTCTGCTCCAACTACATTTTCTAATTAAATTGTACTTGCAGGGAACTGATTAAAACATCGTCAAATTTTAAAGCATTACTTGTGAAAATATAGCTAAATGCATAGAAGTCACAAAACTGCAGTGTTGGTGCTGGCCTGAGCGGAGTGTGTGACTCATTGATGTTCTTTGTGTGAGCATGTGAACACTGTAATAAGTATGTGAGGGCTTTTTCCCGTAGAACAGAAACTCACTAGAACTCCCTGTGATTCTAGAGGTTGTATTGTTGCATGTGGAGCTCTGACAGATTAATAAATATCTGGCCATCCACCAGCACGGAGGCTTTAAGCCAAGAAGAGGGCCCTGGATAATTTCATTACAAGTGAGAAACATTCAGATGACATCTCCGCCGGCCAAGCTAAATCAATATGAGGTTTTTCCACTTTGTGTTTGATATGTGAAAACAAACTGCATATGTCTTGTGCACTAAGTTAAGAGGACATTGTTTTTGTTCAGTATTTGTAAGGTAAAGATTCTGCACCATATATAACTTATTGCTTTTTTAAGACAGCCGTAATCCAATTTCTAGTCATTTTCTGTAGTGATATCTTCACATAACACTTTAAATAAAATAAAAAGTTTATAAAAAATAACTTTTTTTATGCTAGTAAAGCATCAAATAATTCAGAGAATTGCATGTAAGAGTTTACAGAAATACTAAATGCAGGTGAGTAATTTGTTTCTTGCTGTAATCTCACAGACCCTCGTATCTTCCTCTATCCATTCCTTCAGTTAAAGAGATATTAAGTGAGCGTTGATGCCATCTAAGGGTGATCGTATTTCTTCAGAGAAATCAGATTTTTTTTCCTTTACAAATTGAGTTTTCCTGAAAAGGTACTGTAATTTTTAACCCCAGCAGACACTTCCTGGCTCGTCTTAACTGACAGCTTCCTGATGACACTTAAATCAGATCAGTGCCTGGTTTGGGTCTCTGAGAATTCCCCCAATACCTGCAGGATTACACCCCTGATTGCCTTCTTAAAGATGGGGGATAAGAGCAAAACCCCCACAAGGCCGCACTAAACACAGACATGATGCAATAACTCTACTGGCAGCTTTTAAATCCCCCCCTTCCTCCTCTTCTCATGAGATACAGCTGGCCTCATTTCCCCCCTTCAGCTTACTCATTTATAATGACTCTTAAAGGAGGTCATGATTTCTTGTAGTTTAATGGGCATATTTTGCCCATTCTTTTGCGTGTGTAGATATATGTAGATAATTATGACAATCCATTCAGTACGAGCAAGTAAATAAATGACAGGTTTCATAACATGTTGCGGTTTAATCAATATTTAAGGCTTCACAAAAGAGAAAGTATAGCCCTATTACAAATACATCCTTTTAGAGCAGATCAGAAAATATTGTGTGGTTTGATGGAGCATCAACCTTCATCAACCTTTCTTCATTTTGTTTGATTCACATCTGCTTGCTCCAGCTTAAAGCATGTCTTTTATGTATAAGTGATGTATAGCATTCTTCTGTTTCATAATCATGTTTTTTTCTTGACCGTGATTGCTTGTTGATAAGGTCTTTGCATGCTTTTTAACTTGAGTGACTTGAGAGATATTCTGTTTTTAAGCCTCACTGATTCCACACAATTTGTTTATAGCTGTAATTTAATGAAATTCCACTCTGTCTAAAGTGAAATACTCAGTGGTGAAATGGACTAAGCCTGACATGTGCCACATATTTCTGGTACCGGGCACATTTTGAGCTTTTGTATTTCTAAAGTGTCTGTGAGTCCTCAGATGACAAAAATCAAATGAAACATAACAGAATAATAATGGGACACCACGGTGAACTCAGCTGAAGAATGAAAAGACTGAGACAGAAAAAAAAAGGACTGCAGAAAAAAAAAGACTCCCTGACCAGTGTAGCAGCCCATGAAATTGAAGTTTGGATGGCTGAACGTCTTTCAATTTTTGGAACTGTTCTGGAAAAGAGGGAAAATTGATTGCTGCTCTCCACTTTAAAAGGGAATTGATCCCTGCAATCAAAATATGGCTGACATTCTTGGCCGACTTGTATGTTGGCATTGCTGCACACACACACACACACACACACACATATACTGTATAAGTGATGTCCAGCCTAAAAAAAAAAAAGAAGAAGACATCTACATGCTTTATCTACAGAACTTTGCTGTTGGGGGTTAACATGTTCACCCAGACAACTGAGAGACCGCGTACTTGATGCGAGACAGCTTTGCCAACCACTTTAAATACCTGACCCAAAACTTCAATTTCAGTGTAAGACTGTATATACTTATATACTTCACATAGGGACTTGCTTGAGAGGTTGTACAAGCAACCAGAAGAGTATGTAAGTGTAATGTTCTGGAATCTCAGCATGATAAGATTCCTAATGACATTCCACTATTGTATTAAACAAAAATTCTTATTATTCTAAGTAAGAAATAACTAATGATAGGCCGTTGAATTATTGAGGAATAATGCACTCCGGAAGTGGTAATGTGGAAGGTTACTCCTCGGGTGAGCATTATTTTTTAATAATTCAACAGTCAGTTATTCCACTTATAACACAGTTACCACACCTCAATTGCTCAGATGTGTTATTTCAAAACATTCATCAGATAAATGTCCTTAAAACGCTCTTGTGTAGAAATAATTTCTATTTTACTTTCACTACTTTCTATTTAATTTTCTCATCCCAAGCCTCTGTTGCTAATTCCAAAACATCATTTGAGAGCTAGTAACGGAGGCTTGAGCCATTGATATGCAGTTGAGAGAGAGAGAGAGAGAGAGAGAGAGAGAGAGAGATAAGGCATGTGTGAAGCTGTAAGTTTAACTGCTTCAAAAACAGCGATGTTACTTTGTGAATTTTGGTTCATTTTCTGTTGTAATGTAGGCTGCAGGGTCTTTCGAAATAGTTGACTGAAATAGTTTGGCAAAGTGATATGCGGTCTTGCCAAGACTTGCCTAGAATTACTTTAAGTGTGCGTTTCTTGAAAAATAATTGCACACCTTAGAACGTTCGTCAACCAATCATAATCAAGCATTCAGCCCCATGGTATAAACTAAGGTAATCTATTATCTTTAAGATAAATGCTATTCTATTCTATTCTATTCTATTCTATTCTATTTTAAACAGTTAGTTACAGTGGTGGGTATTTTGCACTGACTCTTTCTGCAGGTTACATTGTGATGGCATTAAGTGGCGACAAGACTGTCTTTATTAGCCTTGAATTAAATCAGTTAAATTTTAGCCAGTGAAACCCACATTGGTACATTGCATGGGGCCATTATGGAACCGACAGACAAACCCACATACAGCCCATATATCAAGCCCATGTAGTCACCATGTTGTACCCAGAAAAGTTAAAGCTGGGGCCGAGATGGGTCTTGGGCATGTTGCCCTGTTGGGGCCCACCTAGCACCAAGTTCAATCCTGGATGAAATCCATGTAGGCAATTGACATGAGGCCATTATGGAACCCGCGGACAATCCCAAATAGGGCACATTTTTCAGCCCATTTCATGCTCTTATGGGCCCCACATACAAATGTTGGCTGATGAGAAGTGCAGGAGTTCTGCTGTGGCTTTGGTTGTAATTATTTTTGTTGACAAAGCGAAAACAGACAATGTCAGTTACCTTTGCCTCTCTGAGCAACATGATTTAACGAGTCAAAGAGTCAAAAACTCACTCATAAAGACAATTACCAATCGCCACCCACTGGCCTCAGAGAGTCAGTGAAAGAGTTACTGAATAATTCCCACCAGCCTCTCTGGACAGTGAACAATATTGTTTAATATTGCTTAAATTTAAAACAGAGTTTCTCATCAAAATCAGATCCCAGAGCACTTTGGTTTCACTCTCCACTTAGCTGAACAACTTTAAAGTATCAAAGGGATGGTGAATTGACCTTGTGGCAGCTCTGCACCGTGTGTAGTGGGAGGGGAGACAGACGAGAGGAAAGTCTGCAAGTGTAACAGAAACAGAGCAAGAGAGATAGAGATAGAAGGAGCGTAGCGCCACTTTACCAAGCAGAGTAAATAGTAAAGAGTTGTGACTGGGACTGTCCAACTACTTGGACACAGAGAAGCACAGCAAACAAAGCACACCATCTACAACAATGAATGACATAAAACTGGCCCTGCTGGGCAGTGAGGGAGCAGGCAAATCTGGTGAGTGCTCATCTTATATTGTATATAGTGCATACATTTTATATGCATATGTAAATATGTGTCTTTCAGATTAGCTAAAACTTGACAGCATCTCTTTTTACCCATATGCCTGTTGAATAGTCCTCACATTTTGAGTTGGAATTCATCCATGTGTGAGCAGTGTGTTAGTTTGTGTATCACAATGCAATTATTTCTGCCCTCTGCAAACACTGAAAGTACTTTGTATATTGGATCAGATCATAGTAGTGAGATCATCGTTATAGAAGTCATCTGAGAGGGAAATTAAAAAAGATGGATGTAAGATGCCAGTAATTGCTGAAATTGGGGAAAGATTATTTTTTGTTCCACTCGGCAGCATAGGAACATTTAGCCCTTCAGGCTGCATACCTGTACTAATGACTATTAAGTAGTTGGGAAACGATGATGCTACATCCCCTGAGACCGAAACTCTGGTCGTGAGGGAGTCCTCAATCAGGGTTCTGATCCAAATGACCAGGGTGAAAGCAGAACAGAACAACAAGGAAGGTTTAGCGTTCCAGATTTGAGGGTTTGTAAGGAATATGTGTTAAAACCTGACTGAAGGACTGAAAGCAGCTTTCATGAGGCTGCCACAGAGTGTGTATTTATGCATGGAAACGTCAATGACTCAATGAGCCAGCATAGCTTCATGGCTCAAATATTTAATATAGACCAGGTAGTGTGCTCATGGAGAAAATGTAACGATTTTTCCTGTGCCAAATATGCACCAGCGTTCACTGTAGAGTGGCCAAGTTTTTGATGAGGGGCTGGACTTTGACCTTGTGCCCTCTCTTCCTATTTCAAGCTGTCATACGAGTCATTTACATCACAGCTCTGGATGATCAATCTCAATAACTAACTAACTATTTAATCATCTCCTCTCTCTTGTCCTCAGCGGTTTTGGTGAGATTCTTGACCAAGCGGTTCATAGGAGAATATGCGTCAAATGCCAGTAAGTACAGTCTCACATGCATATTTAATAATGCAGCCAGAACTTTTCTCATGTGTTCATGAGTTTTTATATGCCTCAGAATTATGTCTGGCATATTATTAAATGTTGTAATTCACATAAAGCTTTTTGTTCATAAAATACATGAAAAACATAACTGTGAGCTTGCTGAGGACTTCCATTATATACAGCTGGAAGAAAAGACAGAAGAAAAGGATACGGAAACACTGAAAGTAAACTGAGTAAAATTATTAAATTTACAGAAAAAAGAAAAAAAAGAAGAAAATGATTTAAAGCTTATTGCATACTGAAAACATTACTGATACATTATTATAATCAAAAGTTCTACTGGTTAACATTAGTTAATGCTTTGTGAACTAACATGAATAAACAATGAACGACTGTATTTTTATTAACTAATATTAACAAAGATTAATAAATACTGTAAATGTTTTGTTCATTGTTAGCTCATGTTAGTTAATACATTAACTAACGTTAACAATGAAACCTTATCGTAAAGTGTAAAAACTATGAATTACCATATGGTGAAAAATTCCATATGGTAAATTCCCAGATGCCCCTGCATGACACATCAAAAATGATTATATTTTGTTTTAAACAATTCTGTTTCTTTTTTTTTTGTTATCAGTACTGTACATTAGGCTGTTTGTGTTACATTTGGTGTTATTTAGTTAATGTTTATTGCATTATTTTAGAGTCATGTGTGTTCCCATGATGGTGTTGCTGATGTCCGTGTGTGTATATGACCCTGTGCACTATCTACAAACATGTTTATGGGCAGATAACTTAAAATGAACTCTGATTTATCATGCGGTTTTCTATTTTACCACCTGTATTATTATGGTGGTTATCAGCACAAGTCAGATTTTGTACTTCAAGCAGATTGGTAAATCAACATTATATAGCTTAAGGAAATATACAGATATAAGTTGTAAAATATACAGGCACCCTTATGCCATCCCATAATACCTGAAATATTGTCAATGTATTTTACAGTCAATTTCTGGCAACCACAGCTATTGTTTATTTTACCATAAATTTAACAGGATATTTTCTTTTACAGTGTTTTTATTTTATGAAAGGGTTAGTTCATCCAAAAAAAAAAAAAAAAAAAAAAAAAAAAGAAGAAGAAGAAGAAAAAAGAAAATTCTGTAATCATTTAAGCATGTTGTTCCAAAGCTGTACAACTTCTGCAGAACACAAAAGATGATATTTTGAAAACTTTCTCAGCGGTTTGTTGTTGTGTTTTTGGACTTGGAAAATGATAAAACACTTCATAATATCTTCTTTTGTGTTACACAGATGTCATACAGGAGAGACATGAAGCCAAGTAAATAATGACACAATTTTCACCCAAGTTTCCCATGTAAGTTTAAGTACATTGATTGTAAAAGGCCCTGTGCACACGCAAGGCTAGTGTATGTTTTTCTTTTGTCCAGTTCCTAAAAGTTAAATCCATCCACTCATGCCAAGGATTCCTGGAGCTCCCAACTACATGTGTATCACATCACATGCACTCAGTCTCTACTTTTATTCCCTTGAATTTTATATGAGCATCTAACGGTCCCCCTTAATTTCAGGGTTCAGATTTTATGATGCACACGCTTGTTGTAATACCAAGTATTTTATCCAAAATTGTTTGTTGCAGACTCCTTATACCATAAAAGGCTCTCCATTGATGGAAGACAGTTGAACTTGGAAGTCTTTGATCCGTGCTCGCAGGTTTGTGTTTATACATTCATAACGGCTACCCTGATCTCATGGCTAGCGTTATTACAAACACTGCCATAGGGCAACATGCTCAGATATACCTGCTTCTTATAGGAAATGCATGTTGTGTTCTGCTGGGATTTATGATATTTCCTGAAGCAGAGTATACAGTGCAAAGCCTTTGAAAACTGAGCCTCACGGCTTACAGCTGCTGCATCTGGGAACTTTTACTTCGGCAGTTATTGTTTTACTTTGATTTCCAAAACTGAAGTCATGAGATGGGCACCTTTCTTCCCTGTAACTAAATGCTTATGCTATAAACAGCCAGCATTGGCAGTCAGTCACTGCATCCAAAACAAAAACTTGTTGAAAACTAGTCAACTGTAAACAAATGAAATTACATAGTCCACTTTTCCATTTTGTCAGCAAGAACTTTAGATGAGCATGTTTTTTTGACTGGACCTCTGTGTGCCCCCCATCCCCTGGCAGAGTGGAGAAAGCAGATGTATCCTGGAGGAACCGGTGGATTGGGCTGATGGCTTTGTGGTGGTGTACACCATCAGCGACCGTACGTCCTTCCTAAATGCCAAAAACATCCTGGCGCAGATCAAAGAAAGTCGGCGAGAAACCTGTAAAGGGTGAGTCAGAGTCTCTCCAGTGACTTTTTGACCTTTGTCTGATGCTGACTGGAATAGGAGGATGGAGCTTTAATGAATTAATGAGGACCATTTGCAGAACAGCAAGCTGAGGCTTCTTGCTTAGATCTGTGCACATCTGTAAAGGACAGACTGAGTCACATTATAAGAGATAATACAATGTACATAATTCATAAAAAAGCTGTCCAAGTCAATGAGATTTCCAATGGTTTTGATAACTGCAGTGTGACCAGCAGGCCAAAGCTTTCCATTTTAGTCCATCACTTTTATAGAGGAATTTAAAAGTCTGGTTGGTTTAGGTTTCACTGGTTATTTGTCATTTAAAAGTCCTTTGAAACAATAGGAAGTGAGCATGAAACTAGGCATCTGGAACTGATTAGAACTCTGAAATGGGCAATGAGATCACTCATGGATGGTTTTAGTTCCTTAAAAATTGGTTTAAAATAGTTCAAAACATGGCAACCAGTGGTTGCAGCAAATTTCCAACCCATTTCTTCGTTGAGCCCACACATTGTGACCATTTGATGTTTTATTTAAAATTGTTCCACCTGCTATACTGTCAAATGTCTATGTTCCAAATAGGACACACACTGTGAGAAATGAAACTCAGTGTGTGAACATGTTTAGAGTCAGTATGGATATTACCAATTAATGCCACATGCATTATTAGATTGTAGCAATTATAAATGTAATACATCACATGGCCATGTTTTCAATTTTCCTCTTGAAAGCAAATCATCTGATTTCATTTCAATAGGGAGGTTCCCATTTGCCTGGTGGGTAACAAACAGGACCTATGCCACAGCCGTCAAGTAAGTGAAGAGGAGGGCCGCTCTCTGGCCCAGGAGAACAAATGCCTCTTCCAGGAGGTGTCGGCGGCTGAGAACTACTTGGAGATCTCCAACCTCTTCACAAAGCTCATCCGGCATGTGATGGAACAGCTTAAGCTTAGAGGTGACCGCAGGCGATACAGTGGCTCCAAGTCCATGGCCAAGCTCATCAACAATGTCTTTGGCAAGAGGAGAAAGTCTGTTTGAGTGCAGAACGTAAAAGAGCCCAGAAAAGAGAATTGAATCAGCAATAGAGATGTGTCCTTGTTAAGCCTAATGTTCTTGGAAATATTTAATTAGAAATATGCTCTAAGTAGCGTAATTCAAATAGGTACCACTATGAGAGACCCCACGCTGCAGCCAAGAACATTATATAGAGCAGTGCTTCTCAACCTTTTGACACCATTGTCACAAAAATATTTGTAGGTCCCAAGACTTTTCCAGTGGTTCATGATTTACTAAATAAAGATTTTTTAAATATTTTTTAGTCACTATTTCTACCCAATGAAAATGTTTAGAGCTTGGCAGAAAATGTCATGATTTTAATAAATTACATGACTTTTCCATGTCTAGAAATCACACTTTTAAAATCAAATATCCAGGTTTGTCAAGACCATGGAAATCCTGGTTGTTCAAAGACAAAAACAGTTGTTGAGGGCTAAATTAAAATAAGAAATATCTTGATTTTTAGTTTATGCCTTTTTTGGCTAAATCTTGAGGCCTCTTTGTTGAGAACCAGTGATATAGAGTATATAGAGTATAAGGTAAAGCATTTGGTACTATTAATAGAGTTAAAAGAAATAAAGGCATGTATCTATAAAAATAATTTTAGTTCAAGAGTTACATTTAGGGGAACTTTAGTAGAAAGAAAAATCTTTGCTTTATGTTCTGTATTATTTTATGGTTTTTCTCTTATCTTGGAAGAGTCAGAAAACCCAAAGCAACTTTTGCTTTAAAATGCAGTATGTACACCACTTAACCACATAATATATTCAATATCGTTGAAAAGGATGGGAAATGTTTGCAGATTCATAAAGCTTTTGCTTTTCTATTCAAAGAATAGCACACATTCTTTCCCTCGCTCTTTGAAAATGTTTTAATGTCATGAGATCGAGTTTGCGTCAAGGAATGCACAACAGAGTAAATTTTATATATCTAGATGCTGTGATGAGGTGTAAAATGCAGGTAAATTACCTTTCTAACAAAAACTCATGCATTCCTTCCATAGCATTCTCAAGGCCTCATTTTGAGTGAAAAAAAAAAAACAAAAAACTGCAGCCTTTCCATAAGTACAATACAGTTGCAAGAAAATGTTTGCATTCCCTTGTAAAAAAACACAATCTGCTTGAGTTTAGCTCCAACTTGCCTCAACACACATGGAAGTCTCTATTCCCAGTAAGACCTTGATTAGCTGGTTCAGGTGTGTTTAATTGGGGTTGGAGCTGAACTTTGCAGGACAGTGGCCCTCCAGGAGCAGGATTGGACACCCCTTCTCTAAACTAACAACGACTCCTTCTAATAAATGAGAAAAAAGAATGTTGGCTCAAGGTGTGTTGCCTTAAAAAAGGCCTAAATCAGTTGGCTAATTCTAAGGCTGTCCCATTCAAAACTTTTCCAGTGCACTGATATGTTTGCTCAGTAAAATTTCTCACAATGCACTGTAAAAACACTTATACCTTGCTTATATCCTGTCATGTTTTCATTATGGCACTGTACTTTAAACAGTAACAATGAAGATGCATGATAAACAACACAAATCATTCTAGACGTGCATTGGTCCTGGAATGTAATACAGTGATGTTGTTGATAAATACCAGTGACATTTATGTGCGACCCAGTTTTCGATCAGTGCCCCAATGTTTAGTGGCTCAAGGCCCTTGCTAGTGCCTGAATTTGTGTTCATGATACACTGATTCACATCATAGAGAACTGGGGACTATAAAGAGACACAGCAATAGAAGCCATGAAAGACTTCAGTTGTTCATGTGAGCCATGCCCTTAAGCAAGTATAGGCTGGAAAAGCATTTATAAATGTGTTGCAGTTGAAAAATTGTCTAAGTTGAGGAAATCCAATGTAGTTGCTGCTCTCTCCGAGTGGGTGTCCTGATCATACTATAACCATTAAACTAGATAATGTCATAAATATATCCAAGAAAAAAATAATCTCAGATATATCGATCAATCAAGAATTCTCTTTTTCAAGGCTGCTTATCAGATGAAGGAAGTATTAAACGGAGGTTACTGCTGCTAAAGTTACAAAATACTATTCTGATTCTACTTGTCAGGTTATTGTTTTTTTTTTTTTTTTCAGTTTATTGTTTAGGTACTAGTAATGTCATGTGAAGTTCAATAATTTGTGTGATTAGTTTAAGCAGGCTGTGTTTGTCTATTTTTGTCATTTGTTTGAAGAATTTGTCTGAACAGCAGCTTCATAATGCAGAATGCCACTTCATACTACAGGACTTTTCGTACAACTGTGGGAAAAGTGGAATGTGTACCTTGATTTTTTTTTTTAAACATAGTAATATGTTCAATAACCTACTAATAATTAGTCTTTTTTACTAATACTATAATTCTTTTATAATTAATATTTTGTTTGCTTGGACACTGTCATAGCCTGATATATTTACAATAAATATCTTTTTTTTTTTTTTATCTCAAAGTGTTGATCTATATAATTTATTTTAAGTCTAAATTGATTGTATTTTCACATGAGTGAAACTTTTGTCTTGATTGCTATTAGTTAATTGGAAATGTAGCATTTTTTGTTTTCTTTTTACTATTGGTTTAAATACCATTGGCCTACCTGTTGTTTCTAAAGCACTCAGCTAGATTTTCTGGTGTGTTGTTAAATGCAGAATTTTCTGTTCATGTCATAATATAAAGGGAGACTTGGAGAGACAAACACCACATGTGCCACTGTCAAATGAAACAAAATTTCATGAACCTTACAGGATCTAATAATCCACTAGATGGAGACAAACACCTATTACTTCCTAAGTGTGTTAAAAATGGACACATAATTGAACTAAGTGAAAACTAAAAGAGAAACGAATTTTGTGACTAATTAAAGTCAGCTTATTTTAACTGATGGAAGGTTTTTGTTTAATTTGCATTTGGAAATAGTAGGCTACTTTATATAGAATAATATTCACACACAATTTTGAAATATAAAAGTTCATTGAAAGCACATTAAAGAATGTTCTGCATTTATTTCAGCTTTAGCGTATGCAAAATAAACGTCTAAATATTTCGCTATGAAACACAATAGGCCACTCATTAAGTGGGTGTCGCAGAAGTCCCAGTTAAATTTTGCTGTGCTTTAGTAAATTGCACTGATAAATCCTTGTCTGACTAGGGAGCTCAGCATACTGATCTTAAATATTTTCCCTGACGAACATGTCGTGTAGCCCATAGTTTTCGATTCCCGACACGCTAATGAATGACACATTTGAGTCAGTTCATTTCAATGAACTGGTCAAATGCTTTAGCGAAACAGTCGGAATCGGTTCGTGGTTCAGTCGGGAATCATTCTGATAGTTCACTGACGAAGCATTTAAACAACAACAAAACCCCACCAACAACAAAGACATTGGTCTTGACATGACAATAATAACCTACTTAGGATTCATGCTTTGAATTGGCTCTTCACGAAACTGCAGTGGCAGGTGTCTCCTTCTCGTGATGTCCCTCGCACCACACCGTAGTTCTCCCTCCCTCTCGAGGGAGGAAAGTTTGGACAGCCGCAAGTGTTAAATTCTCTTGCATCAAGGATTTCGATGACCTGCAAGAAGCATAACAAAGGAAAAGCCCTTCAAAAACACAACAACTCATATGAAAGGTAAGTGTATGTTTAGAAAAAGCGTGTTGTGTTAATGTCGCGTGAGCTTGCACTGAAGAGGAAGCGCAAGTTGGCCAAGCGCTCTATGTTGCCATGGCAACGTGGTCCGGAGCAGCAGACAGTGTAATATTCATCTCATTAATGTACAGTTAAATAACATTAACTTGACCATTTCTCGCGGAAAATACAACGAAGATGTCAGTGTAGTCGCATTATGTAAGTAGAACCATAATATTAAAAGCCTTATATGTTATTAATCCTATTTTGCACCTCAACACGACTAAACCAACTTCTGAGGAATTTTGCTTGGCTAACAACTGTCTATTACAGGTGAGAAATAAGAAGACACCATTAAAATAAAAAAGTAAAATAAGTAATTATTTTGTTCTGTTAATAAGATTGTATTTATAAAATGAATTGCTTAAACTGAAGAACTTGTCACACTCAGGATATAACTGTTAGTCAACCACTCAATAGCCAAGCATAGTCGGTGTTTTGAAACATAAGGGAGCAATAAAACATCTATTATTATGCAGGTTCTATGCCAGATAATTATATTTAGCTGGAACAGGTCACAGGGAGTTAATTGCTACTTGCACGAGATTTAAATAATTATTGGCTTTAAGCTTCTGAATATTGGTTGCCGTGGTTGTGCCAGGTCTCGTTTTGTCCTACAAAATAGGCTATGTTTCGGAGTGGGATAGTCAGTGTAGTATAATTTCATCATTCAATGAGAAATATGGTCAAATTTTTGAGATAGGAAAGAGTGTTTTCTTTTTTGTATACGATAACATTCTTATAAAAAATGGAGGTAGGAAAGCATAAAGGCAGCCTGAATCCATTGTTTGCATCACATCCTGTAAGATGCCTTTATCTGGTTGTTCTTTGCTGCCTATGATATTCCACAGTCTGTGTGGTGTGTGGGTTGGCAGTTGGTGGAAAGAATTAAATGGATGTCTGATATAGAGCAGTTGAAAGAGGTAAATTAATTTAAAAAAGCCAATGTTTTTTATTTTAATACGCTAAAAAAAAAAGCACTAAATACAAAATAGTTTCACGAAAATAGTTGTCACTAATATTTGCTTGGTTATTTCTAGAACATTGGACATGATTGGCCGGTTGCATAAACTGCTTATACAGTATATAATAATAATAAAAGTTACTTACAAACTAGTTCTTAAGACACAGTCCTATCATAAAGGCTAGGTTTATGCAACTGGCCTGATGTTTCTGTGCTTTGGAAGCCTGTCTGAAACCAATTTTACCTATGCGAAATACTGCCTGTCATTGAATGGCTGAGAAGCAACTTCCTTCGGTTTTGGACACAACCACAATGTTTTACAAAACAGAGCTGATCAAACATATTTCTGTCTAGGCTTACTCTCTGCCCCTTATGTAATAAACGTATATACAATATTGCTATTGTAAAGTACTGAAGATTAAACAGTATTTCACACTGAGCACTTCTGGTTTTGCACTAAAGTCTTACATAGCCTAAAGCGTCTCTTGGCTTATGTGCTTCTCTGGCTGATTTGACAGTACCAGGCGTAACTTGAGTGCCCAGTGGTAGGCACTGCTTGAGTCTGCTCTGTAAGAGGAGCCAGGTGGTTCTCAGGTGGTTTTAGTTGCTGAGGCTCTCACTGATTTTCCTCCCCAGCAGGCAATGACATTTGGCCTGTAAGACTGAGGTTTCTCCTGACTGTGCACTGTCAAATATTGATAGTAAGATCAAGTAGGATTTTCTGGCTGAAGCAGACACTGTACTCTGTGCCTTGGCATCAGCAATCTACATATTATACTCTGGTACTTGTTTGGTGAGGTCTCTCGCCAATGAAACTGCATCCTGTTCAGAGTTAGTTTATAGGCTATGTATATAGTTTATAGTAATGTAGTAGTTCATCCATTTAAAAAAAAAAAAAAAAAGTTTTTTTTTTTTTTTTTCAGATTAGACTGCTCAGTCTGACTAGTCTTTCACATAGTATCTCATCATCCAAGAACAGACATTTTTCGTTTAAGTGCCTTAAAATGTGTCACTTGTTGGCAGGTTGTCAGTCACAGTATCCATATGCTTGTATCCCCTAATTCAGAGATCTTCATCCCAGCTCCCTTCAGTCATCAGCTACACAGGTCAGCTAGGGCTCTTTGAAACGTGTTATCGCCTATTATGATTAGGGCTGGACGATTTGGGGAAATAAAATCTAATCAAGATTTTCTGATGAATTGCAATATAAAAAAGATACAGGTTATTTTATGTTATAGTCATATTGATGCATAATCATTTTGCGATTACATTATATAAATGTTGTGATTGTATCAATGTAACTATAGAATAATAATTATTTTAGTTAAAATTACTAATATTACTAAATAAATAACAGAATAAGAAATATTGCTATTGTAATATTTCACAGTGAAGAAATATTGCTATTGGGGCTGTCAAACAATTAATCGCGATTAATCGCATAATAAAAATCGCAAAATAAAAGTTTGAGTTTGCATAATATATGTGTGAGTACTGTGTGTAATTATATATATATATATATATATATATATATATAGTATATATTATATATATAAATACAAACACATTCATGTATATATTTGAGAAATATTTACAAGTATATGTATTTATTTATATTTTTATATAATTTATAGTATATATATATAAATAAAAATATTTTGTACATAAATAACATATTTCTCTTAAATATATACATTAATTTGTGTGTATTTATATATACATAATAATTACACACAGTACTCACACATATATTATGCAAACTCAAATTTTTATTTTGTATGCGATTAATCGCGATTAATCCTTTGACAGCCCTAATTGCTATTGTAATCTTTCACAGTGAAGAAATTTAAAGAAAAAATATTTGTAATTGTAAAATTGCAATGCTAATATTAAAGTCCCTTTAAGACAAGTCATTTCACTCGGCGGCCATCTTTGAAACGCCTCTCAGGCATGCAAGTGCAGCTCCTATCTCTTTGAATGGGGAAACATCAAATTCTCCAAAGCAGTTTGCCAAGCTTTCAATTAAATTTAATATTTGAAATCACCAATGAAATCTGACAACAACTGCCTCATAAATTTTGTTTCTAAACGCTCAAATCATGACAAAAAACTGTATTTTTCAGGCTGGATCAAGCTAATGCACATGCGCAGTCCTAAATGTGTCTAATTTCTATAGGAACCTGAGCTTCTAACGGCCACTGTAGTGACGCAATGACTTTACCAATCGGCTCTTATTTAGAAGGCGGGACTTATTCCGCCATATTGTGCGCTGCACTTTCTGCCATTCAAAACAATACTTCTTGTGTTATTCTATAGTCTTTGCTAATATTTATGGCTGTCTTAATATCATTTTCAAATGTTGAACCATTGATCTTTTATTTAGACGTAAAACCGACGGGAACCATTAAAGCTTCTCTTTTGCTGACAACAACTGGTTTAAGTGTGTCTCATTACAAGTTTGGGAATATGGTTGGTGCATGTTGCTTTCCCATATGCATGTTATAAGCGATATATCAAGCGATATGTCTCGAGGTGGAACCTAGACAATTGGAAACACCTCCTAAAGGCCTTTGAAATGTTATTTTGGACCTATGTAGTCATTCTGACTACCATTTGGTACCAATGTAGTGCTAAATATTTGGTTTTGCATACAAGACAGTTATGCATGCTAACCATCAGCACAATGCCATGGTAAAAGCTCATAAGGGTGTGCTTGCTTACTTCCTTGAGCACTGCATCAAAGGGACCGATTGATGTGCCCTTTCTAATGTGGAATATTGGTGTCTAGCTGAGCTCCTCAGATATTTGCAGTAGGAAGAATTGTTAATGATTGCAACAGGTGAGTCATTAATGCAGATCGGGCTGTGCATTGTCCGTTTTCCTCAAGTTTACTTTTGTCTCTCTGGCATTTAAAACGAAATTGTTGCTATAACACCATCCTTTCCTGAAGAGGGTCCCTGTATGTGTACTCATCATTATCACTGATTAACCCAATAATGGTGTTGTCGTCAGGAATTTGATGATGCTGCTCTTCTGTGTAGAGATGCAGTGAATGGTTGAAGAACGAGTATAATTAGGACTGAGGCAAAAGCCCTGTGGAGTGCTGATCTTAATTATTTTTATGGATGAGGTGATGTTTCCCATCTTGACCACCTGGGTTCTGCCTGTTAAATGTCCAGTACCCATAGATTTTCACATATTCAGAAGTTTCATTTGTGTATGTTGAACAGTATGTTGTACAGTATGTTGAATGTATGTTTGCTGTAGTGATACTAGGAAGCAGGGGACTTTTCCCTCACGCCTCCTATCATGTTTTTTAAATTAAAACATAAAAGGTTGTCATGTGAATAACCAGTTAGTAAGGATATTGTTTTTAAGTTTCATAATTGTTAAAACCATAATATGTGCTTCATTTCAAGATGTAAATGAAAGTCAAAATAACTTGATGTTCAGGAAGTGAGTCAGATATTGATTCAGTAATGGCTCTGATTCAGTCATGAATATAATTCATCAAAATTATTCAAACTGGTAACGTGTGAGATTGTGAGTCTCTCTGAGTGATTCTTTAAAAGAACTGGCTCATAAGAACCATTTGTTTGTATTTCACTGGTAATGCTATGTATTTGCATTTATTTCACAGAGACAACTTAATAGAAAGACATGCTTTCTTGCCATACCATACAGTCTTTTAACATGCAGTCTCATCACATCATTCAAATCACAAGCTCGACAACTAAATATAATTACTTTTGTTGTGCTGTTGATGTCTTCTAGTTATCTAAGCACACATAATTTTATTTTGCCTGCAGTTGAATGAATTTGCCTAGACTCTGGACTTCTTAACCACCCATTGATATCTTAGTTTAGAGTGGGGTATAATTTGATACCTCCAGTCCAAACCTCCTCCAACACATAATAGTCATGACATCTAGATTTAGATTTTAAAGACAAGCCATATTTATATGCAAGAAGTCATTGATAGGTTTACAGATATGTCCCCTCTTGTAGCATTTTTATGAGTGGTTGGACTATATCAATTAGCAGTCCATTACAAACCTACACTTCATGTTAAACAGGAAAACATTATGTAGTATGGTGAGGTGAAGCACTCAGGTAAATTATGATTATGAGGTTAAATGACTCCAATAGTGTAAGCAGTCTAGACAAGCAAGGCACTATATCACTTGGTAATGCAATTCCAAGCTTCATTAAGACTGTGACGTTTATCATTTTTCATCAAAGGCACCTGTCAATGAATAATTAAGCTGCAGATGAGAATAGTAAAATCTTTAGTAAGAGTAGATCAGGAGACCACTGCATCATGCAAGATTTGATATCAGTTTGCTTTGTGTATCTCAGATGTATTGCAAACCAACAATCAATGACCTTCAAATTACAGCCAACACAAATATGGCATCCTATTAGCATATCTTAAATATCTCAATAATGTTTCATGAATTCTTTAATAACATATTACAAATGCTTGGCCTCTGCAAATAATCTTCTTGGTCAAGTATTTATTGATAAATAATTTAAATCATTCATGTTATGCAGTACATTGTCGTGTTGCTCTCGTATTTGCTTTGATATATTAGAACAAATATTACACTTTTTAAAAAAAATGTAATTATGTGAATAAAGGTGTGAATTTTAATACAATAACTTATTTTAAAATAACTTATTTTGACTTATATGAATGTTGCCTTTTTATCGTTCTATTATGGAAAAACAGGCAATTTATTAAGAAATATTTAAGGTGTTTCATCTTTTTTTGTTAATTAAAATGTTAAAAATGTTTCAAACAAAACACCCCCCCCCGTGTTCTTCACTTTTTGTCCTGATAGTTTTTTTGTAATAGAACTATAGAAATAATTAACTTACACACAAACATATTCATTTCTTTTTACAAAAAAAAAAAAAAATCAGAAAGAATTCAGAAATGTAAGTGAAGAATTGAAATAAGAAGGAGAGAGAGACAGCATGAGGGGGAAGAAATTTGTATGTGGTAGAGAGAAAAGAGCAGGTGAGAACTCTATCCAGGCCCTGTATTATTTTTGTGTGTTCAGACATCATACCAGAGTCACATTTAATTTGGGCTCAAGTCAAGAGACAGCACCTCCCACAGTCAGGAGAAACAATGCACATTTTAGTCCATAAACAATCAGTAAACAAGCACTAATGGGGTTTTTACTGTTATGGCCAAGAAATGAAAAATGCAAGAGGATCAATTGCAGACATTCTATCTGCCATAATTACTTTCCTTTGAGTGCTTCCAGAAATCTGGGAGGTCTGTGGATTGCTTCTTAGCTGATGTATATTCTGTGAGGCAGCTAAAATATGTCTCTCTTAGAATGACTCTGAGTCTGTGAGGCTTATTATTACCCTCTTGCCTATTTTTGTTTGCTTGGGTACATGTGTGCTTCCTTTTGTGCTCATTGAAAATTTGTGCTTATATAAAGATGTTTTGCTTCTGTAGCTGGAAAAATGAAATTCTGTAAGCGTAGCTTAAAGATTCGAAACATGGCCTGGTGAGAAATTCATGTACTCTGATACAGTGTGTATGTTATCAGATACAAGGCAAAATCCTATTAAAAAATAATAGTAAAACTTATGTATGCAGGTCTAATTTGCAGAATGCATGTTAAATGTATTCTAATTTGTTCTCAACAAGACCTCAGACCTCAATAAGATATATCCTTTTGACAGCACAAGAAAAACTGTAATGCTAATCAATATTCAGCGCTAAGCATAAAGAGAGTGCTTTCAACATACTGTTCAGCCCTCTGATCTTAGGGCTTTTGAAATGGGGCTTTTATGTCATTTATGGCTCAATTTTGGTTTTGGCTCACTCTTAACAATGCTGTTGTTAAGTTCAGCAGTTGTTTTACCCGAGTGAAATGCTGATGCACCTTTTCATCAATGCCACTCAGTTTTTGAAGTTTAAGAGCTTTTTTGAAGAGGAGTTCACAATTCCTCTCTACTAACAAAGCATTCAGCAACATTTTGCTGTCCACTTCAGAAACAACTCTTTTACACATTCTCTTGCATTTGCAGAAGCAAGACGTGACAGCTTCTGTGTCCTGATCGTTTTTCCTCATTTCTTAGGCCTGTTCAGGGGGAAGCTCAGTGTGCTACACTTTGACCTTTACTACTCTTATCACATAACTCTAATTGAGCTGATAGGAGTGTCCAGAATGTGTCACAACCATTTTGTTTAGCAGATAGATGGTCAGTAACAGGAGAGACAGTGCTGTTATGAGAGGACCTGTCAGTGGGACTTGATAATGCCGCTGAGAGAGGAGAGGTTAAAGACACTGCTTCCTCATTAATATTTAATCTCTTGTCTGTGTGGCGGATCCACTTCGCCGCTCCCACTCATCACACCATAATTGCTTTACATTTAATTTGGCCCTGGAGAACGTTTTTAAGCTGAGTAAATTGTGCTTAATGTTAGTGTGGAGACTTTAGACACTTTCTTTTAAAGTGAGAAGTGAATTTGGAAAGCGACAGGTGAAGCCTAGCTAATAAGGGGTTACACTTGATACGTTAGACTCTGGATTGCACGTATGTGATGACAGACACTTACTCCTGAATGAATATTTAAAGAGACATCTTATTTGAAACTTTACAATTCATTGTTTAATATACAAGCTTTTGGCCTTGTTCACTAATAATTACATACAAGTATACAATACACACACAGAAAAGTTTCTCAGGTGCGAACACTCATAAATTACCTTTGTTCTAATGTCAATGAATCTGGATTATTCTACTATAGGAAGTGTTTGCCTGAATTAGCATAATACACAACCATTTTTCACTCTTTTTTAAGTCTTTTCCTACTTTTTTCTATTTTTTTTTATGACTTAGGTGACTTTTTTAAGGCTTAGGGTGACTTAGTATTTAACTTTATTATTAATATTAATAATAATAATAATAATACATCAATAAATAATATAATAATAATTATAATGATAATAGCCTATCATGAAAAACAGCAAGAGATTGCTTTAACATTTTAATAATTAATTGATAAACTGTTGTATTTTCGGCTGCAGTGATGATGCTGATGATGCTGACTAAACGCACGTTTCATACGGATTACATAACCTGAAAATATTTGTTTCCCATTTGAATTAGTTCACTTAAAAGTAGACATTTCGTTTTCTATAGATAAATTTGTCATGTGTGAGGCAGCTGGCCATCCATTCAGGGTTCTGTCCTGCCGTTCTTACAGTTTTTTATTATTCTATAGGCTATTTTTAACACATTCCATGTTTCTAAGGCCACAGGTAGTGATTTTTGTTTGTGTATGTTTTTTTTCCTAAATTTTAGAATACATTTTTTCATGAATCATGATTTCTGTGTGAAAATATTAACAAATATGGGTGCATGCACGTGTAAGTGAATGAGAGCCCAGTGCTTCTAATTCTGTGATCTCTTTTTGTGGGAGTTTCCTTGTTTGCGATTATGTTGTTGCTCTATATATGCGAATTAGTAAAAATCGATTCATCTTTTAGATGACACATACAAATGTATCTGGAGCTGAAAAGAAAATGGCTTCCCAGTGGACTCGTGCAAACAGTGCAGAGAAGGAGGTGCCCCACACTCGAATTGAGGATGAATCCAACATACAGGTAGAGCCCTTATTGATCTAGATCAGGGGTGTCAAACTCAGTTCCTGGAAGGCCACTGTCCTGCAGATTGTAGCTTCCACCCTAATTAAACACACTTGAACCAGCTAATCAAGGTCTTCAGGATTACTAGAAACTTCCAGGCAGATGTTTTTGGATCTACACTCTGCAAGACAGTGGCCCGCGAGGAGCTTTGACACATGTGATCTAGATGCAGTGCATGCTTAATTGTACACACACAATACCAAATAAATTTTTGTTCTTGCTGTGTGGAAGTCTTGCTTTTTTTAGCCATCAGAAATGTATGACTTCAAATCAGTGGCAAAAGGCCACTCCTATCTTGCTTCAGAGCCATGGCCTTGCTCACCATGGTCCGACCGCCCTCCAATATGGTAGCGCCCTCATCAGGCCTGGAGGGAAATTACACCTTTATGCTATTGATTGCCCTCACCCTCTCAGGAGGTTTCCGACTGCTGTCTTTGCCAAATCCGCAGCAGCCAGTGCTCAGCCTTGCATGCGCAGAGATAATGATCAAGTTAATTAGACCTGAGATTGAATGAACTGCGGCAGCAACTTAATCATTTGTAACTTGATTAGAAATACTATATTCTCCCAAACTCCAGAGACTAGCAAACTTGAAAATTAAGTTCCACTTTAAGGATTCAGGTCTCAACTTAATGGAGTATAGAGAAGCTGAAAAACAAACCCACCCTCATTCTGTCCCCATTAGTCAGAGCTGAAGCGTTGTTTACAGTCACTATAGGAGAAAGAGTGTGTTTGTAATACTTCACCTAATGCGGCCCTCTTTATTTGGATACCCAGAAAATCTATTCCTTTGGGAGGAAATTAGGTCAAGGCAACTTTGGCGTCGTTTGCGAAGCCACTCACATTGAGACGCAGAGGAAGTGGGCAATTAAGAAGGTGAACAAAGAGAAGGTAAGTGTTTGGTCATCATGTTTCACCTGTTGACAGAGGTGATGGATGGAAAGCCGCTCACATGGTTGTCAAGGATGGGTTAAGTAAGTGTCACAAATGCTCTGCATCCATGCAGGCTGGCAGTTCCGGTGTGAAACATCTGGAAAGAGAAGTCAGCATCATGAAAAAAGTGAAACATGAACATATTATACATCTGGAGGAAGTCTTTGAGACACCAAAGGTGAGAGTGAAACCATGAAACATCTATTCTGTTCTCTTTCCTTTAAAGTTCGCTCAGCTGTGCTATTGTGAACCACATCATACTGCTGTGTATGCAACTGGATTGTGTTTGACAATGACTTCTCGTTTGATGTCAGAAACTAGAAATGTACACGTATGTTTGTGTGCTGTTCTTCAGAGAATGTACCTTGTGACTGAACTTTGTGAAGGAGGCGATCTAAAGGATCTCCTGCAGAAGAACAAGCACTTCTCTGAGGAGGAGACCAGACACATCATCAAAAGTTTATCTGAAGCTATTGTATATCTGCACAAAAAAGGTGACGCTCACAAAACCCAGCACACTCCTGACATTCGTCAGCAGATACTTCTCATGAGCCTGTTTTCTGAGGAAGTGTTGATGCTTCCTTATACCTGAAAACATATCATTCAAATTTTATTGATTTATTTCAGTGGCATTACCTTTAGAGAAATGCATTAAATGAAAATGAAAACCCTAAAGTTCAGAAATTTGTTCACATCTTTGTTAAGTCATATGCAATGCCCTGGATTCCTTTGTTCCCCCCATATTCGATAATCACTCTGATGATTGCAACCACATTAAGTTCCTCTGTCATTACGGAGATTCAGGCTTGTTTTAATAATGAGATAATAATGAACAACTGTCAGACAAAATATCAGCCCATTTTAATTGAGTCTGAAGGGTTTATTTGAAGATACTTGGCGTTTTTTTCTCTTTCTCTCTCCTTCTTGTGAAATCTGCAGTTAGAGGTAATTTAGGACGTTGCTTGGCAATGAGACACCATTACATGGGGCTAATGAGTCATTAACAACGAGCAGGGGAGGAATACTGATTAATAGGTGTGTTTTTCAACAGTCCCCGAGTGCTGGTGTGTCTCACGTCTAGAGGAGCTAATGATGCCACTTTCAATGTGTATATAGTACTGGAGTGTTTTATGAGATTGCAGTATATAAGTCTCACATGCTGATTATAATTTGATTATTTTCACATTCCTATTTAAATACGTACGGTTAACGTGTGAAGCAGTAATAAAGAATCATGATGTGGATGAAAGTGGTAATAAGAGGTGGGCCCTGTATGCTGGGTTCACACGGGAACTACATTGTCTGACAGAATGAATTGCAATTTAAAAGTGAACAGAGCAAAACATTTCATCTGAATTGGTCATTAAAGCATTTTTAAAACCGTTACCATTCCAGTGTGTTGCATTTTTGCCATGCTCTCATCTTTATGAATAATACAAACCCATTTCTCTCTTGCTCTGTTTCCTGTTTCTCTCTCTCTCAGACATTGTTCATCGTGACCTCAAACTGGAAAACATTCTTGTGAAGAGTTGTCACCACGGCAACGATAACGATATGGTCAATATCAAGGTGAGCGAGACAGTAAAAACTTCTGCGCAGGCATGTGGTATGGCATTCAAACGCGGCGGGACCTCTGGACATTCTCGTCTGTTGTTTGGTTCTCCCACCATCCTTGCCCAAACCTTTTAACTGCTTTTTAAATACTGTCTCATTACACCAGACCTCCTGCCTAACTGCTTTCATATCACATTCTCAAAGAAAATGAATCACAAGTGGCTTTTCTGAGACAAATTACCAGCCGGGGCACAGCGTGGAGCAGAATAGAGCGTTGACAGGAGCCGACTGAAGCCGCTACCTGGAGCGGAGGGTTGAATCAGGGCAGCGCCGTGTTATAAATCAGAGTAGAACGGGGGCCCAAAGACAGCGCTGTCCTGGCACTGTATTAAAAGCTTTTATCTGGCAGAAGGTGGTCATCTCTCCTGGATATTAATCCTGCCCGCCCCTGACGCACCAATGAAACGATATACACTCCTCATATATATTATTCATATGGCTCAGCAGCACATAGTTCGTGTGAGTGTGTGTACCGGCTGCTCTATGGAAGTCTGTTTGGGCCGTAAATATTTTAATTGAGATCTAGAAGTAAATACGAGGGAGATACAGTGATCAGTTGCAGCACGTCTGCAGTTCATTACTTTCAGTATTCCACTAGATCAGATCTAATGATGAAAAGTATCAAAGAAAGAAGGAAACGTACAGTATGTGCTTATAATGTTAATTTTTGGATGGCTAAGATTGTGAGTAACACAAAGTCCTGTCTTCTCTGGTCTCAGGTCACAGATTTCGGACTCTCTGTGCAGAAGGGCGGTGTGGGCAGTGAAAACATGCTGCAGGCCACTTGTGGGACACCTATGTACATGGGTAATTCACATACTCAAACGTATATATTCTCTTGTTCCATTTATTTGATGAATTACTATTGGGGATGCGGGGGGGGGGGTTAATAAATTGAATGAAGGGCTGATTAAAATGAGCAGTAAAGTGGAGATGACCTAATTTATTGTAAGTGATATGAAGCTGATAACATTCGAGAAGGAGTAGAGGCTGAAAGCTGTCAACTACGTCACGCATCAGATATCACTCATTACACTAGACCTCAAACATCTTTCATTATTGACACATGGACTTGCCCTTTCAGCACCTGAGGTGATTAATGGTCACGAATACAGCCAACAGTGTGACTTGTGGAGCATCGGCGTCATCATGTACATGCTGTAAGAAGATCTCTCCTGTTGTTTCCCATCTCTTGCACATGCACAGACTCACATGCAATCAGGCACTCTGAATTGCACTATGTGTGTATGTTTGTGACTTTTTTTTTTTTTTTAGGCTGTGTGGAGAGCCTCCATTCATATACAGCTCTAAGGAAAGGCTTTCTGACATGATTATGAAAGGAGAGCTCACTTTCTCTGGCCCTCTGTGGCACACCATTAGTGATGCAGGTTAGAACTGCCTCTGATATCCACACTGTTCCATTATGATTGCAGTGTGGCAACTATTCTATGTTCTGTCTTACAGCCAAAAATGTAATACGGTGTTTGTTGAAAGTTGACCCAGCTCACCGCATCACAGCCAATGAGCTGCTAGATAACCCTTGGATTTCGGTAAGAGAACTCAATTACTCTTTTCTCCTGTTCAAATGAGGTCACGAATGTTATAGATTCAGAAATCAGCTAATTAGCACTCTTCAGTTTGATGGATGATTCACTGCGGAACCTGTCAGAAAGAAAGACTTGAAAGAAAGGAAATCTTTGTTTAAAGGGGGACACCTCAACCACTGTTACACAAACAAACGTCTTAGTGATGATGCGTGATGCGCTCCGGAATGCTCCAAAGGACGAAGAGAGTGTGGAGATGAACGAGGCACTGCACAGCTTCTCTCTCACTTCCTCTCAGGACAAAGGGTCAGGGCAGAGTACTTCTGAAGAACTCTCAGTAACCCCAGCACCTCCTGATGACATCACAGACAGCAGCAGTAGCAGCAAACCCTCCACCCCAAACAAAAAGGTAATAAACCAGTGTACAGATATTGTAATTAGGGCTGCCTTCGACTAAAGATTTTTCTGGTTGACTAGTAGTCATTCATTTTAAGCGATTAGTCGACTAATCGCATGTTTATTAATAAACCATATAAATCATAATAATTAGCCTTTAATGCCTACGTAGCCTAATCAGAGTTTAAGCTCATGCATAAAACTTGCCGCAGCGCACCGGCAGAATGTGTCGGGGAAAAACAGCAAGGAGATTGCTTTAACATTTTAATTAATTGATAAACTGTTGTTTTGTGTATTTTCGGCTGCAGTGATGTCGACGATGCTGACTCATCATCTCCGCAGTAGCGGTCGCGCCTATATGCACGTTTCATAGGGATTACATAACCTGAGAATATTTGTTTTCCATTTGAATTGGTTCATTTGAAAATAGACATTTCGCTTTCTATAGATATATTTTTCATGTCTGTGAGCCAAGTTTACATGGAGTTTCGGTTATTTTTTTACTTTTTTTTTGGTGCGCTCAAGTTCACAGAGAGAGAAGGGAGAAAGCGCACCCTGTTTGCTTTCATTATTTTACAAAAGCTCAACGTTTTGTTGTTATTTTGAGTGTACACAAATAAAATGAGACTCTTCACAGATTCAAAAGATGTCTTACTCTTATCTGTATGACCAAAAATGAGTATTTTGGCCCTGTCCCAAATTGCACACTTCATGTGCACTTTCGGTCTTGTGGACTTACAGTGGCCGCTGCGTATGCGTGTCCGTTAAGTCCACAAGACTGTAGGGTGTTCCATTCGTCATTTAAGCTTAAAGAAGGGTGCTCGTGAGCACCCCCTTTGCGGCTGCTATGTGCCCTCGATGCGCACTTCTGCTGAGCCCGCAAGACTGTGAGCTACGCAGAGGACTTTACCCGGCAGTCAAAGCGGCATTACGTCGTGAAAGTGCGGACTCCGAGGAAGACCGTGAGGGTTTAGGGTGCCATTTGGGACAGGGCCTTTAAGTGCAAGTGCTTGCACCGGCACCTCCATGTTAGCTGTCATGCAGTAAGCGCTACTATTTAACTTTCACACTCCACACAAACACTTGAATAGCCCACAGTTTTCTAGGTTAATGATCTGTCCGTCACAGACTGCATGACTTTGCCGGGCTTCCATTTTTTTTTTTTTGTTTTTTTTTTGTATATACCCTAATCTTAAAACACCAGTCAGGCCAAATTTCCAAGAGCAATCTAGGAGAATCTCAATCCCTCATCACAGCAATCATAGAGATATAAGGCTGTGATGCAAAAACACTGTGTATATCATTGCAGCCATATGCTCTGTTAATGTTTACTTGATAGGGACAATACAGTATCTAGTTTCTAGGCTAGGCACATTATCAATAAACCCTCCAGCAAGAGGGTTGTTATCTAGGGTGCCACTTAATGAACTTTTTTTTTAAATGAATATTTGTATCCTTGCGTATAAATTTATGCATTTTGCAGATGTTTTTATCCAAAGTGACTTACAAAAGAGGCCTTTAGCCGTGACAATATTCACAAGAGAACACAGCTTCTTGTATTGCTTAAATACATTTTTTTGCCTAATTTGAGCTAAAGAAAAAAACTTACGGTGTCATTTTTTCGTGGTTATGTTATTTTATTATTTATCTATACTTATAAACTTTGCAAACAGTTTTGTAGAGTTTGGTCTATCCCTATTTAAGTAAATTTTGGTCTATCCCTATTTAAGTAAACTGGAGCTGCACTTGCATGATCAGAAATACTAATATGGCTGCCACGTGGACAGACTTTCTTGAAAGGCTTTGAGGTTCTCTCAAACTCTTGTGGTTTTTCATGTGTTATACATTTTGTTTCTATAGCCTCTGAAGAAAAAACTATCAGCCTCATCCTCTAATGGTGTTAAGAAGAGTGTGTCTGGTGCAAAGGCCTGCAGCACCAATACATCCATTGCACAGGTTAGTCATTCACTTCACTGAGCTTCCAATTGCTTTGCAGTTGATTTTCTAAAATATTTGTGCTCAGCCAAAGAGAGATATTTTGTCTTTTAAAAAGTATGTGACAGAAATCCTGGCTATTTCATGGCTAACTTCCATGGTCGCATTTTATTAAAAACAAACAAACTGTCTGTTCTCTAAACGGCCACTAGATGGTGCCAAGATAACCCTTCTCCATCAGCTGTCATACAGCATGCAGCACTGTCCGGTAGTGTGGTTTGTTGCGCTTTTGTGAGATGAATGAGAGTGTCTTATCTCGGCAGTCCCACACAGGTAACAAACCCCCTGCTCAGCCAAGCACAAAAAGCTACAGCAAGGCCTCCTCCATCTCGGGATCCTGTCTCAAAACATCATCGACAGAAGCAGCCGCTGCAGCATCCAACTCAAGCAGGCGCGAAAGCTTGTCCCCACGTCCCTCCACCTCTTCTATCCACCGTTCCACCAATCCAGCTTTTGGCTTCCGGGCTAAAAAACGCAGCTAGACCTCGTGGTTTCATCCAGTGCCAAAGATGAGGAAGTCCTGGGGGTCACTGCGGCGTAGAGGGCCCGCTGGATACACAAATGACTCTTTAAGCCAAACCAGTGAATCAAAAGTAAAACTACTTCCTCCAATGTGAATGCGTTTTTAGTCTTCTTAGTAGGATGTATTTTAATTGTTATTTTGCCCTTTGTATGAGTTAGACAGAGGCCTTTTCTTTTGAGGATGAGCTGCTAGGTTTTTCAGGGGGTTGGTTGCTGCTTTATTTTTATGGACCTGGAACAGATGAACTCATCACTGGAAGAGCTCTGCATGGCACGAGATCGATTTGCCTGTTCATGGCAAGGCGCATAAGTCATCTTGAAGCACATTGAAATGCTATTAGGGAATGAATTCTCTATACAGAATAAAGGAAGTTCAGGACTGTGAAGAATATAACAGGGTTTAATAGCTTTAGCTCTATGTTTTGCAATGGTAATTAGGCAATAACAGTAATTTGATATTCAAAAAGAACATGGTATTTACCACTTTCAAACTAAAGCAAATGCCACAACAGTACATGTAGCAGCTATCCTGATGGGCATCAGGTTTTCTGTCTATTCATTTTATGAAGATCTGTTGTTTCCTCTGCAGTTGTGTTGATAACACCGCTCACCATTTGCCAAATCACATCAGGTAGCTGTTGTATATGAATAGTTCTTTTTTGTTATCCATTAAAATGAAACCATCCAACAGTAACTTTTGTTGCATTTTTATCCTCATTTTCAGTGACTCATGTACACAATATGAATTTTTCCTACTGGTATTAGATGTGCAGAACGCTTGCATCACAAATAAATAAGTCAGGGGGCGAGGAGACTTTAATGTTAGCCGTATGCTATGACTGTGAGCGGTGGGGCGCCAAGTGGTTAGACACCATGAAGAGAGCAGGATTGGGAGTCAAAGTGCAGGGTCTCTAATCTTGTTGAGAGCAGCAGGGTATACTGAGAGTACTGCAGCACTCCAGCACTGGTCTCTCTGCTGAAGAGAGAATAATCCCCAAGATGGATACAATATTAAAATAGTCAAGCAGAACTCACACAGACTGTATTACAATCCTCCTATTTGCATGTGGATGTGTGCGAGTGTGTGTTTGTGTTCATGGGAATTCCAGGGAGAAGATTGATGTTCTCATTCATATAACCCTTTTAAATGCATTATTACTTTGCACTCATTTGTTATATTTTCAATTTGTCCTTTTATAGTAAAAGAAGATGTGATGGACTGCATTAATCGAGGTGCAAAAGGTATGAAAGGCTTGCTTTATCATGAATAAAGCGCCTTGTTAAGAATGAGGCCTTGAGTGCGTTGTTGCTTTTGTAAGGTCAGTACATAATTTATGCATCAATATGTTTATTTTGTATTAAGCACATTCAATAAGTACCATCCTTGTACTAGAAATTTTAACAGGAGATTGCTATGAATCAAAAATAATGATCTGCTATAACAGCTGTGTATATCAATAGACCATCAGGTGTGAGATATTCAGTATAACAAATTCAGTAGTTGATATGAAGATCATTTTTTTAGGTCTTGAAATATAATATTAAAAAAAATATTACTCATTTGAACAAGCACTGCTCAACTTCTCAATGTTTGTATCATGCCACGTTTGTGTATATGGAATTGCAATTCTAATCCTGCTTTTTTATTTCTTTTGGGAAAAATGTCCATATAATAGACCATTCAAAATATTGGGGTTGGTAAGATTTTTTTCCCTTATGCTCACCAAGGCTGCATTTACTTAATCAAAAATACAGTAAAACAGTAATATTGTGAAATATTATTACAATTCAAAGTAAAATGTAATTTATTCCTGTGATGGCAAAGCTGAATATTTAGCATCATTATCCAGTCTTCAGTCTCACATGATCCTTCAGAAATTATTCTAATATGCTGATTTGGTGCTCAAGAAACATTTCCTATTATTAATGTTGAAAACAGTTGTGCTGCTTAATATTTTTTTGTGGAAACCATGATAAAAAAAAAAACTAACAACAACAACAACAACAACCTTACTAGCCCCAAACTTTTCACCAGCATTAACTTATTGTTTATATATTTATTGTTCCTCTAACTGTTGTACTAAAGGTCAACATGGAAGTGTGTGTGAGCTGTGGTCGAGCTATCTTGGTATTCAGTACATCCGAATAATTGTGTTCTGTGATGATGTTGTTAGAAGTTAAAAGCTTTTCTTTAAAAAAAAAAAAAAAAAAAGTTCCAAAAGAAGCCAAAGCAGGATCAAATAGTAGCAATCACAAACAGCGTGATAGAAACAGTGAAACAGTCCGGTTCCAAATATCATCACTTTTGGCTCGTCCAATCAAAGTGGACCGGAACTATCATATAATACGGAGCTAAGCTCAGCGATTGCTCCGTCTCAGACTTATATAGCTCTAAACATTCTGAGCGGAGAGATACCGCTGGATGGAGCTGTAGAAAACACTGTGAAAACACAAAGCGCTGTCACGCTAGGAACAGAGACAAGTGTTGGATCACAATAGCCTCGTATTGAGTTTCCTGCGTGTCTGGCCATGGTCACTTTTGATGGATTGAGCCATTAAATAATTATAGTGTATGACAGTGTTTATTACCCGTACACAATGAATCATATCCACAACCTGATCTGAGCAATTGTACAACAACAAGATGGACTTTCGACTATTGATGGCAAAAAGGGGAAGATAACAATGATTTATATGTTTTAAGAAAATCTCAACCCCCTCAAAGCTGGGGAGTGAATTTGCATAAGGTCTGTTTAGAGAACCTCCTGTACGGCTAATGTCTTGTCAGTAGCAGGGATGGGATTTCAACATATGGCCCTCATTTTCTTGTGCCAGACTTTTAATTCATTATATCAGTAAGGGAGAGAGAGAGAGAGACAGAGAGAGAAATCTTAAAATTGAATTGTGCTAGTGGAATGTGACCTGCAGTAAATTACAGGAGTGCATCTGTAGGCCTCAGGGAAAGAGTGAAAGAGAGCAGAAATTTAGTAGATTAAAAAAACGAGAGAAAAACTTGGTTGGAGTTCGGCTGGAGAAATGGCCCTGATATCTTCACATTCCTCTTTGCCAGCACATCCACACTTTAGTTTGTTGTAAAATTGATTTTTTTTTTTTTTTTTTTTTTTGCGGAGATCTTTATCTCGCAAACTTTTCTTCCGAAAAACTAGTGTGCTTGCAGCAGGCAGGGTAGCATGGCAGCTGAGAAAGGGGCGTTTGTTTGGGACAAGCTGTAGAGGCACAGAAAATTAGAAAGGCGGCCAGTTGGAACAAGGTGCTTGCCTTCCTCCTCCTCTGCAGTAGTGTAGCCTGACAGATGGGTACCGCGGAGGAGGAGGAGGAGAGGGGGAATTAAAAATTGGTCGCCTCTTTTAGATCCTGGAGTCAGAGGCACCGAAGGATGCGGAGATGCGGCCCACTGTGTGACTCCAGGAGTTTGCAGGTGTGCAGGAGCTGCTAATGTCACATGAGGTTGAGGAATAGAGGAGGAAGGGATTGTAAGTGCCCCCCTCCGGTCTCCCACCCATGCCGGACCCAGCATCTCCTCGTATAGGGAGCCGCATCTCAATAACCTTAACGGCTCTTCTCTTAATTAAGCAGCTCATCTGCTCAGACCCGATACCTGCAGTCGAGTTCCTCCTAATGCACAGCATCCTCACCATGTCGCCCATGACATTGTAGTAATGAGCTAATGCGGCTACAATGTCACACCAACGTTGCAGGGACGTTATCTGTGGGAGCTCATCTCACATGCTGATGTCCCTGATCCCCTTCAATGCAAAGCGGAGCCGGTGTGGTGTGTTAGGTGCTGACACAACCACAGACGCGTTTCTTTAAGAGGAGAAACGCTCCGCCTCGAGTAAACATTCGAAACAGATGGCATTTTCAAAGCAAGCTTCATCAATCTTTGTTGACACTATCCCTCTTTTTTTTTCCTCCAAACTGCTCTTATTTGGGATATTTGCAATTATAATTCATAAGCTCATTTGAATATCAAATTAATTAGCAAACACACTAGAGTAAATGCTTTTTTTATAAGTCCTTGTTAAAAGTGAAAAGTTCTCAACTACGGTCGGATGGCGTGTTAATTTACAGTGATATCTAATCCCACGTCGCCAGACATAAAAGGCATTACTATACATATTTTAATGGGGAGGTGGTTGTTTTCCAAGCAATTTTCTGCTACAGTACATTCTTAATTTATTCATATTTAATTTATTGGTCTCTGCATACCCACTCAGCAAAACTAATCAACAGCATGTAACAGGCCTCTTAAAGATACAGCGCTCTTTTGGCAGGCGGCGGAACGCGAGTGGCCCTCGTCTTCGAGAAGGCGCTCTGAACGCTGAGGACAGTGCCGAGATGCACGCATGAACTCCCCCAAGGAGACTGTTTGATTCCCACAGACAACCTTTTGATAATTGAAAGCGAGAGAGTGAGAGGAAAAAGGAGCGAGAAATGTGGCCAGCCTTGAATCACCTGAAATATTTCAATTTTGCGGGTGCTGACCATCAGCCCCCGCTGCCAGAATGTCATCCACAGAGGACTACTCGCCTCCCCCTCCTCTTCCTCATCTCTCGTTCCCTCTTCGCAAACTCCTCTGCCCTTGAATCTGATTCGTTTTTTTTTTTTTTCTCACTTGCTGCTTTGGCAATCATTTAACACAGTGTGACTTGAGTTCTTATCACCTGTGTGCACTGTATGCTCCAAATACCTATCGACCCATTGACACAGTGTAAAGAGGGACTTGGGCAACCTTACACATGGAAATGATTTCAATTAATTACCATTTCCCCGGAGAAGGCCGAGAAGAAGAAGAAGAAGAGCGAGCGAGACAAAAGGTCCAAAGAACGGGAACATTCTTGCGTCGTGATGTGCGCCATGTGTAATGAGCGTTGTAAAGGTCATTTGACGCGTTTCTGTTGCTATGAATCAATTTCTCTTCGAGTACTTAATTCTTGTTTTGCACGCATTGTGTGGAGAGGGTGCACTGACCAGGGTTGGGGGGCACTTTCGGCATAATAGCTGAGAGCACCCGCAGGGTTACTGAAGAGGATGGAAAGGGATGCTCTAAAGAAATCGAGCATCAGATCTTCTATCATAGGAAAATCACTGCTGCCATCCTTACAGTAATTGGGGCATTTATTAATGGCCTGTGATAAATCCAGCCCGATTACAAGAGCTACTTCAGAGAAAATCCCAGTCGAAAAGTGTCCTGAGAGGCCATGACCAATCCGTGTGGGTGATCAAGTAAGTTGCATTTAAAGGTGCAGTATGTAATATTGACAGCTAGTGGTTGAAATGGATACTGCAGTTTAAATTCAAAATATTGGAGAGAGTTGTTTGCCCGTCCTCCTCAGACTCCATGCTCACATGGGTTGCCAGATTGAGGATATGCAACAGAAATGAGTGCAATTGACAATGAAAGGCTATGAGTTGATTTATCTGCATTTTAATATGCCTCTGGTCATAGAGCTTTTTAGATAGATGCTGAGGCTTTTTAGGCCCCGTTTACACTAGTGCGTTTTCATTTTAAAATGCATAACTTTTGCTACAGTTATGCCTGTCGTTTACACTACTCCGGCATTTTCGACCCTCAAAAACGGCAACTTTTTTAAAAACGCAGAGCCCGTTTTAGTTTGAAAATGCTGGGGTTGCGTTTCAGTGTAAACGGACCAAAATGGAGACTTTTGAAAATGATGGCGTGGCTGCCCACATTCGCTCTGCATATCCTTGATGACCGTGTAAACAATAACATGGAGACTGAACTGCAATCTTTGCTGGCTTTGTTGTCATTTTTAGCAGCCGTTGTGCAGTTAAACTCAAAAACTATAGAATAACACAAGACATGTCACTGACGTATTGTTTTGAATGGGAGAAAGTGCAACGTGCAATATGGCGGAATAAGTCCCGCCTTCTAAATAAGAGCCAATCGCTGATTGGTAAAGTAATCGAGTCACTGCAGCAGCCGTTAGAAGCTCCGGTTCCTATAGAAACAGTCAGACGCGCGCCTCCGAAATGAGACACAAGAGACGCGCATTCAGGACTGTGCATGAGCATTAGCTTGATCCAGCCTGAAAAATACCATTTTTGTCATGATTTGAGCGTTTAGAAAAAATTTTTTTGAGACAGTTGTCAGATTTCATTGGTGATTACAAATATGACATTTAATCGAAAGCTTGGCAAACTGCTTTGGAGAATTTGATGTTTCCCCATTCAAAGAGATAGGAGCTGCACTTGAATGCCCAAGAGGCGTTTCAAAGATGGCTGCCGAGTGAAATGACTTGTCTTAAAGGGACTTTGGTTAAATTGCTTTTTTTTTATATTTCAGCTACCTACATACGCAAGAGACAACTGTTTACACTTCTACGCGCATACCCAGTGTGCATGAATGGTCATGTGACATGCGTTTTGGGTTGTGTAGTGTAGACGGAGATCGTTTCTGAAACCCTGTGGAAACGCCAGTGTAGACGAGGATCATTTTCATTTTAAAACGGCGAAACAGAATGCACATTTCAAAGGAAAATAATTGGATGTAGTATTGTTTTTCTGAGAAACAAGTACGTGACCTTTCTTTTTTTTTTCAAAAAAGGACAAGCTGGAAAATAAACAGATATAATGTAACACAATAAATTCAAACACTCTTTTGCTAGAAAATAACAATGCTGATAAGCTATAAAAATGAGGATAACAATGATCGAAAACATGACTGTGTGATGTAGATAAATGGAATATTTTGTTTTTGTTTTTTCAGAGTGTTTATTCAGTGAAGAATTTATTATACTGATTCAAACTGGTACAGTAACTGGGTTTAAAAGAACCGACTCATTTGTTTGTAAATTGGATTATTATTTTATACACGCATCCCATGAGAACACTGCCGCTGAAAAGCAGAGCAGGAAATGTAATATGTAAGCAGAAATATGTAAGTTATGCCCAACAACAAACTTGTTAATTGAATTTAAAAACTTACACCGTGAATACATACATCATGACCTGTGTAGCCCAGTTAAGAAACAAATGACTATGAGGTTTTCTTTTTCCACACAAATCAGTTTTCAGTATGGAAACTGTTGCTTTAGGTTACAGGCTGTGCTGTGAATTGTGTGTATCAGACAATGACAGTAGAATTCAAAGTGACCACTTTGGGACTGTTGAGTAAGTAGATTGACTGTCCATTACCTAGAGAGCAGATATTCAGAAGAATCCAACATCCACCAACGCTAATGACAGCCAAAACACACCCACTTTACCACATGCCAGCAGCAATACCAAGTCATTTATATCAAAAAGGTATGTGAGAGGAGATTTTAATGTGCAAAGTATTGTTTATGAGTGTGATATGGTTTAACTCCTTCAATCCAGTGCAACAGCATTACATAAATAGGAATATTCATGCTAATGGGTCCATGAATGGGGAAAGTATTGGTTTGGTTGTTTTTCCTTGCTGGGTTGATTATGGGAGTGTGACACATTGTAACAATTGACATACAGAAATGTGTTTTATAATAAGAACAATAAGCTGTGTGAATATCTAATGTAACAGTGTACCAATCATACCAACATGATGATTGTCAGCCATGTCTGTGTAGATTATCAGCATGTGTACTAGCTGCACCAGGGGGTCTTTCTGTGTTTTACATAGAGGTAAACAGTTCCCCTAAATCAGCTGATGCTGTTTGTGTGTAGTTGCAGTGTTGTTTTAAGTTCTTTGTTGTTTTCAATATGTCAAATACTCTAGAGCGAAATATATTATAGTAAATCATAGTGAGCAAAGTAAAAACACATTTGTTGTGATCAAAGAGGAGAATATTTAATATGTTTAGGTTTGAAAATGTAGATAATATTCAAGTCAGGTCTTAGGGCTGTTTTAAAACTTTGCAGTAAAACAAAAAGGAACAAAAGAAGTTGACACTTAAAAAGGCTGCAATATTCTTTGAGTAAGCCTGAAGTTAAAGCAATACCATACTCCTCCTCATTTCCCATTCTCTTTGAAAGATTTAAACGCCCTCACAACAAATCCACCAGTTTGCATTAGCGCCAAACTAATCTCTGATCTCTCGCTTTTTTTCTTTGGTTTGGGGTGGGGGGAATATAGCTCTATTAAATATGGATATAATGTCAAGAAAGATGTAATTGGGTTAGAATTAAGGATGGTGCCTTGTTCAGATTACCCCTGTGAATACACAAGCTGAAAGCAACAGCAACATGCTCATGCTGTTAATTAATTGGAATAACACAGAAAACACTAAATAAGCGCAAAATGCAACTTTGGAACATTAAATCCCTAAAATGAGGGACTAAATGGCTAAAAAACAAAAACAACCCAAGATGGAGATGTCAGGGGTTTTTTTTAGGACCATAATACATCCAACTTTAAAAGAATTCCAGTGTTGACTTTGGATAAATCCAAAACATCTCTCATTGTAAACCACTTTGCTGTTATCCTTGATGTACACACATTTTATAGTCAAATAAATCCACATTCACTCGCTAATGTGTGCCCTGTGAATCTGTTGCCAGAATGATTCCTCATTTCCTCCCGGATCACACGTGGGATATGGAGCCTAACACCCAGGCCCTTCTCACACCACTCTGGACCTGCTGAGATTGGTCTCTTTCCCCATTGCATTATTACCCATTATCACTCGGCCAGCCGTGTATAGGGTGACTGATAGAGAGATGACAGAGAAGACCTGAGCAGCAATAACGCATTATTAGCTTTTTCACAGCTACCTGGGCTGGATTTAGACTGGATATCCACAGGTTCTCTGAGGGCAGTCCATTGTCACAACAGCTGCTTTTCCACCACTGGAGTAACTGCCACCACACAACAGGCAAAGTGTTTATTTAGAGAATGCTTTATTTGGCTTTTAGTCTGTGGACTCAGACCACTGTGGAATTAAAAATAAGGATGTTTTGTGTCCTGCAGTGTACATGAAGTGCTCCCTAAACTCAGACATGCTCTTATACGCATTCCATATACAGCAATCTATTATGAAACCTTTCATAATTAGTGTTATATCACAATGTGGCCGCGAGGAAATTCCTCAAGGGACAATGCCTTTGAGGCCTGTCTCCACAACAGTGACATTTCGCTTACATGCACATTGTCCCTCTTCAATCTTTTTATGTAAAACATTTTTATGCCACTCACCTATGGATGGATGAACTTTGCAGGAATCGATGATATAGATAAGCCATAGATCATACCGGTCAACAAGACTGACATAAAAATGAATTCATCGTATAGGTGAAGTCAACAACTGAATGTATTCATAATAAGGAAAAGTGAGTTATTCCTAATCAATAGCACAATTATGCTAATAGACTCCACCGCAAAGGCTGGGGCTAAATGACCATTTGTGAAATATAGCTTGAGCGACCTTTTTCGCTTTTTTATTACACAATCCACTTTATAAAGTGAGAAGTCACTGAAAAATACAGATGGTCCATGCTAGACCCTATAGAACAGAGAATAAATATATAAATAAATTCAAGTCAGAAATATTACTTATAATTACTCCTAATATGGATGAAGCCAATGCTGCCACTGTAAAAGTGTGTTTCGCATCAGAAGCAGATGGTTATAATGGTGCATATATGCCAAATTGAAAAGAAACAGTATGTATGTACTGTATGTGTATGTCTATGTGTGTGGTCTAGGGGTGTGTGGGGATATTGGAATGTCTGCCTCCTCCATTCTTTGAGTTGAACCATATTGGAAAAGGATTGTCTGGTAGAGAATACAATATTTGTACCATAGCTGGAGAGACAATGGCATTTGACTGTGTCCTTTGTAGAAACCTGTGATATTGGCAGGATTGCTGGAGGGTTTATTGAGAATTGAAAACTCTAGGATACATTTCAGCTTTTGATTGGCAGCATTCCATAGCTTAATGACTGAATGCATTTATGTCAACTCTTGGATTTATATTTTAGTTATAGCCCCATTGTGTAAAACAGTGACTCTACTTTCTATATGCTTTCAAATCATCATCATCATCGTAATGACCATGATATTTTTGGACAGGTCAGATGTAGTCATCTTGAAGTCAGATTAGTATTGTTAGCATCTATCTATAAGAGCACAGGCTGAGCACAGATACTGTAAAATACTGTAACATGCTACTATTGTGAAATATCATTATTTTTATTTAGTATATTTAAAAATGTAATTTATTTCTTTATTGTCAAAGATTAATTTTTAGAAGGCATTACACCAGTTTTAAGTTTCACATGATCCTTCAGAAATCCATCTAATATGCTGATTTTGTTTAAGAAACATTTCTTTTTATTATCAAGTTGAGTTGTGCCCCCCCCCCCCCCCACCCACAGTTTTATTTCCAGAATTCTTTAGAAAGATCAAAAGAACATCACTTATTTGAAATAGAAATATTTTGTAACATTATAAACGTCTTTAGTGGCACTTTTGATCAGTCAAGCTCAAACTTTTCAATGGTAGTGTATATACAAAACTATATTCTTACCTTTATGAGCTATCTCATGCACACAGTAAACAACAGTGCCAGCTTCATCTCTTTTCAAGGGCTTTTAGTTTTGACGAAGCCCACTATTTCTGCTTTCTTCTGTGCTGTTCTATGAGCATCCAGCATTCTGCTTTGATCCTGTAGCCTCAACCTCTTTTGAACTAACTACCCACCACTAAAAAGTGGAAATATTTCCATACAACACTTACATGGCACCTGTGTTTAAAGGCTGATCCCTTGGAAAGCTTGTTGAATAAGGCAAGCTAGTGATAGAAAGAGCATGAAAAGTACACTATTGCTCACCATTTTTGATTTCGTGAACTTGAAGTGAGAATAAAAATAATAATTTTCAGCTCAGTAACCCTCTCGTAAAAACCATGACATTTTGAATCATTCAGCCTAACTGATCCTTGCAGAGAGAGAGCCTTTTATATGTATCAGCAACTGGGGTCAGCCAGTGCAATTTGTGGATGGGCTGAAGGGCAGCAGATGAAGACCGGTGGCTGGGTATAAATGGTCTCAATGGAGTTGATTTCACTTTTAAGCACGCAAGAAATGACAAAACTTAAAGTAAAGCAATTAATGCATCTCATGTGAACACACTTATCTATTTCCTCATTGAATTCATGCATCTTCAGTCACCTCTACCTTCACGTTTTCCTTCTAGTTGCCCATTCTTTAACTTTTCCTCACATACATTCTGGACTGTTGATTTGGATCATTTGGAAAGCAAATAATAAAGCCATCTTTCTCTGTAATGTTGTGCACATTTATGGTCTGGCGTTGAATAAAGTCTGAGAGCAGCTCTGCCCTATCCATCTCTAACAGACCTCTTCTTTCAGGACATTTTTTTTCCTTTTTTGCCCCTGTCTGAATTGCTTTTGTTGATTATGTGTAATTGAGGCAAATCTGAGAAGCAAGGCCAGCTCCTTCTCATCAGTGCAGGGGAGATGAAAAGGGTCCATCCAGACACCCAACGTGGGGGGTCAGCTGAAATCAGATCATGGGGCTTTTCTTGTGTCTGGCAGCCGACACTTTTAAATGTTAATGGACAGGGCGAACAAAGCCGAAATGGGTCTGAAAACGCTAATTGTCCCTAATTCATGTAAATAGGTTTTTTAATGGAGGAATTAAGCATTTCAAATACGCAATAGTGGGCAATCAGGCCTTTCATTTGGTGAGGTGGCACAGGTGTAGTGGATTGAAATTCATCTTTCGGTGAAGGCGAGCTCATTTGTCACTTGGCTGTAACCGCTGACTGCCACATTGATGGAGAACGAGAGAATAGGCAGAGCGCAGTGCCACAGCCATACCTGATATGCAAGGACACGTGACAGCGCCAGAACATGGAGAACGCTCAACAATCTTTTGCTTATGCTTTATAGCTGTATCAGCTGGCTATGCCCTGCCAATCTCATACACAAAAGTGCGATACAAGTGAGAGCCACTGAGCTGCGAATTCAATTGGCACCTCTCTTCACATCTGCAACACAAACAGATCCCGCAAACCAGAGGACTAAGTTGATGTGGAAGGGCAAAAGTGTACAAAAGTTAGTATATATCTTCCTTTCTGCATATATTTCTATATAAACAAGCGTTTAAAGGCGCTTTAAACTTTATCATATAGAAAGAGAGCATGTCTTATGTCACAGCTCACCTCTAACCTCAAGCTTGCATTACATAGGATTTCACTGAAAGATGAAGATAAAAATGTGCGGTACCTATTATGAGAAGTGAAAGGTACGTTCACATACATAATACTCACATGCAGACGCAACCCTCATTCTCCCAATGGATTGAGATGTCACAAACAAGAGAATGGGAGCAGCTGCTAACTTATTGCAATGATCAAATCAAATAGAGGAGCAAGAGCAAGGTCATGTTCCATAGTGCTGTAACAAGGCCAGTCAGAGCAATTTGTGACATTGGACTCATGCCGTTAAGGGTATGAATCAACAGTGAAACGCTGTCATAGACTTATTAGACAATATGAGGTATATATTGAAGCTTTCAGACTGTAAAAACCAAGGCCTGCTGGAGAGAGCAGGAACCTATTAGTGAATGAGGAAAGATACACCTTGTTTAAAAGGACAAATCAGATCGCAAGATTTCAAACACTTTAGTCTGTACTCACCAGGAATGTTAATGAAAAAGTTGGGATGGGCCTTTTCGGCTGGCATTGTCTAACTAAAAAAAGAGAGGCAAATCAAAGAGCAGTTCATTTTCGCGCTGACCTTCAGAGCTCCTGGCGAACAGACAAGGGCACAAACAGATTGAGAATTAATTGGTGCACTTAACATTTTGTGATTATAAGGACCCCAGATCAATACTCTATGCAAATAGCAGTATTGATGTGGTCGAAGAAACCCTGTTAATTGTGTTTGGCGACCAAACAGGGCCTCTGTGTTTCTATTCCATTATGGAACAGGAGGCACGGACGACACGGCTCCTCCCTCCTCCTGCCAACCACCCTTTTTTCCCCGAGCATCTCCGGAGAAGTTGCAGAGTTTGATAGTCTTGTTTGCGTTCAGCATGGCCTTTTAGCAGCGGCCTTTGAAGAAGCCTGACACACATGGTTGTTGATGCAGCTGCTGTGATCTTTTCCACAGTCCCTTTCCCCATCTCAGGTCATGGCACATCACACAAATGGCCCTCATCATCGCCTTTATTATTTGCTCCAGGGAAGGGCCGTGGGGGGTGGAGACAGGAGAGCGCTGGTGTGGCGGGCCAGAGCCACGCGCCACATGGCGGAATCGAAAAACACTCCTCGCAGACAGCCATTCTAATGAATTAGTTTCAGCTTTATTGCGATGGACTGGATTTTCCACTCCCTGTTATTACAGTGCGTCAAAGATGCACTTTCATTTCAGATAAGTACCAGTAATCCTGTTTGCAAGGCCAGGGATAGATGAAGTTAAATACAATTTAAGCAGAAACGGAAATGGGTGGAACAATGCAATTACTGCAAGTGAGATTGAAATGATGCTATTACTATTATTATCATTATTATTGTAATTAGTAGTGCTTGCTTATTGAGTAGATGGCGGAGATGAATCATGTCTGTTTTTTAAAATCACACTGACTTCCTAGAGATGTGCTATCTTGAAAACCCGCATAAATAATTTTAGACATAAATAATGTCATGTGTGGCTTCCGGGAAATGTAAAACACACCGTGATAGAACGCTAGTGCTAATTACATGGGATTAACCACGGCACTCATACAACCTCTTTCGCAAACCCGCTAAGTTGTTTCACCATTTAATGTGAACAAAACTCAAGTCCCCTGTGACATTATGGTTAGTAGTGATAAAATGTGCAAATATTAATCCTGTGATCCTAGCTAGGCTTTTAACAAAGCAGAATTATTAATATTAAAATAGTTGTGTTCAATAATTGATAGACCATCCGAATACATTCATTACAGGGGAGAATATAAGCTCTTGTCAAAAGAGTACAGGTAAAGCCTTACAAACAGTGAAAACGACATGTTATTAGCCGTTTGTTAGCATGCTAATTGCCTTTAATTCCCTTTGGTTCTGGGCCGTGCTCATTTAAAGCATTAGCTCTAATCCCCTTGTGATGGAGGAGTGGCTGGGTGAGGAAGGACAATCTCGTGGAGATGGAGAGAGTGGACAGGACCTGCCTGAGACATGTTTGTCAGACCATTAACCACAATATGCCTCATGCTATATTGGCGGTGAGTGTGATTTAAACAGCAGACAGTTACAGGAGACACTCCGGACTTCAGACAGGGCCAGATGGCTCTTAAGGTCACGCACAGCAGCCTATAGCATGAGACAAGGTGAAATTCAGCATTCTTAGGAATTAGCATAGTGCTGTTGTGACTTTATGCAAGTAAAGACAGTGGCAGTGAAGCTTGACGTGAACGTATAGGCATATTTACAGTAAGTTGTATTTTAACATGAAATCAAGAACACTAATCACGGCCTGGCCTGCATACGCAATGATACATGTGTAGATAAAGGACATGCACAAACAAGGATGAAAGGAAATAATAGAGCCACAAAATAGAAGCAATATGAAATGGAAAGCATTTTCCAAAAAGACTTTGTCAAGATTGAAGTCTCAAGTTAATAGTGCAGGAGGACTCCTGAAATCTGAATCCATTTCCAGCTAAAAGCATCAGTCCAAGAATTGAGGGCATTAGAGAAAAAATAGAAAGGTACATGTCATTTCTATAGGTGCTGGGACATGAGGAGGAGAGAATAGCCAATCTGTACCGTGTAATGGATATGTCAAGAGTTGCTAAATCATTGGTGTTCAGGGCAGAGAGACAAGAAAGCCAAACATAATGTCATCCTGGAGAAAGAGGAAGAAAATTAGAGAAGCACGAGTGAAAACAAGGACATTACAGAGCGGAAATGTGAAAACAATAGGAACAATTAAATCATAACGTTCGCACAAAAGAACGTGAACAATATGACAATAAATAGAATCAAATAAATGGTTTCTTTTCATGTGTCCTATCACTAAAGTGTGACTTCACTGGCATCTTCCTTGTGTGCATTATGGAAATGAAGCAATGGTACTTTGCTGAACAATAACACATTGACTTTGAATCCTCTTACTTAAGGTTTGATTGCTTCTTGACGGTGGCTTTAAATGAATTGTGTTGAGGAGTGATAAAGAGCTTATTGTTGGAAGAAAAGCCCAGAGCAATGAAGAAAAGCTACACATGGAGTGTCCAGACGATACAGGCTATTACGGTGAGGGAATGGTGTCCTTGACTGCCAGGACGGCTTAGAATTTTATTTCATCTTGTTTTGCTGGCTGCGGACTATGATGCGTGACTCTGGTGCTGTAGAGAGGGGGCAAAGCATAGAGCAGTTTAAGATCTCATTTACGTGTCTCCGTGAGCTTGCGTATTCGGATGTGTTCGTACTTACATGTGTGGGACGGAAGCTATGGAAGAAAATGTGAATGTGCAGTTCAATCTATTACAGTGGGTCATTTTATGTGGGCTTGCTCAGATGGACCGGCTCACATTCAGGCCAAAGAAGAGCAGAGAATGCTAGATGTCGTTGCTTATGCCAGTGGTTCTCAAACTCTGTTCCGCAAGTTCATTGAGTGATTTACAAAAACATTTCATTTGTTAACATTAATTACATAAACCAACATTGAACAATGCTTCTACAGCATAATGATCATTTCAACATTTACTAATAGATTTTTAAAATCAAAAGTTGTATCTGTTAACATTAATGTGCTTTGAACTAACGAACTGTAGCACTAACATTGGCAAAGATTAATAAATGTTGTAAAAATATATTGCTCATTGTTAGTTAATGTCAACTAATGCATTAACTATTGTTAATGAATGGTACCTCGTTGTAAAGTGTTACAAAAAAAAAAAATAGATTTAAATAAGTAATTTAATATTGATAATGAATTTAACAGTTGTGTTGATAATAATTTATCAAGTAAGATGTTTACATCATTTTTTTAAGTGATACATTTTCTCGTCTCATTATGATTTAAATAACTGACATGCATTAATAAACACAAGTGTTCAGTCCAACATTTTAGCTAGTGAACAGTTGGCTCATTTAGTTTTATTAGATAAAGCGAGCAGCCAGTCACTGAAATAAAAATAAATCAGTAAAATGAAAAACAAAACAGTGTGGCATATTGGTTCTAAAAGTGAGGTTATTTAAAGGGATAGTTCACCCAAAAATGAAAATTTGCTGTTTATCTGCTTACCCCCAGGGCATCAAAGATGTAGGTGACTTTGTTTCTTCAGTAGAACACAAATGATGATTTTTAACTCCAACCGTTGCAGTCTGTCAGTCGTATAATGCATGTCAATGGTAATAAAATCTATGAGAGTGAAAAAAACATGCACAGACAAATCCAAATTAAACCCTGCGGCTCGTGACGACACATCGATGTCCTAAGACACGAAACGATCGGTTTGTGCGAGAAACCGAACAGTATTTATATCATTTTTTACCTCTAATACACCACTATGTCCAACTGCCTTGAGCGCGCACACGGCATCCGGTGCGTGAGGTGTGTACGCGCTCTGGTGTAGTTTACGCAAGCGCCAGAAGTGATCTCTCGCGGCGTATGTCACTCATTGTTTACACAGTGCACAAACATTGTAGGTACGACGCCTAATCAAAATGGTACTTACTTGCGCTTATCCGGATTGTTCAAACCGACTTAAAACTAAAAGATTATGCTCTCTCACGCGAACTCATTCGGGAGTGGTGACTTTCCATGTATTCCCAACTTCTGAGCCTGCTCGCCTGAAGTTATGGTTGATTGCTGTTCGGCTGGATATCAACACACCCATTAACGTACTAAAGTTGTTGAGGGTCTGGAGCGATCATTTTTCCCCTGATGATTTTACATACCCAGGAGAGGATCACGTAAGACTTAAACCATCAGCTGTGCCTATGGTTTTTCCACATCCAACTGAGGTATGTGAACAAGATCTTTGTATGTGTCCTTTTTATTTGTAAAGCTGCCCTTACAAAAAGTAACAAAATAAAATGTTATAAAAGTTTAGATGTAATAAAACCATGTTTTTTAGTGGTTTACTTCCATTTGTATAACAACTGTTGTACTACAGGCACCATGTTTAAACTACGCCAGAGTGCGTACGCACCTCACGCACCGGATGCTGTGCGCGCTCAAGGAAGTTGGACATAGTGGTGTATTAGAGGTAAAAAATTATATAAATACTGTTCGGTTTCTCACACAAACCGATCGTTTCGTGTCTTAGGACATCAGTGTGTTGTCACGAGCCGCAGGGTTTAATTTGGATTTGTCTGTGCATGTTTTTTTTTACTCTCATAGATTTTGTTACCATTGCCATGCATTATAAAACTGACAGACTGCAACGGTTGGAGTTAAAAATCATCATTTGTGTTCTACTGAAGAAACAAAGTCACCTACATCTTGGATGCCCTGGGGGAAAGCAGATAAACATCAAATTTTCATTTTTGGGTGAACTATCCCTTTAACACAAATTATATAAACAATTTAGGATCATTTGTACACTTGAAACCTTAGGTAATTGACCCTTTGCCGGGAGTTTGATTGACAAGTGATCTAACCAATCAGAATGCCGAATCCGCCATTTTGTCTGACAAAGCAGTCAGGAGTTAGAATTAAGATTAACCCCGGTGGACTTAAACTTGAAAAATGATGTGTACTGACGTCTTTCCTCATTTGAAACAACATTCCTTCTCATGTTCATTCATGTTTATTTGATGCTATAAATGAACTAGTAGGAAGAGATGATCGGTTCACGAGCAGCTTGATCTGAGGCGCTACAGCGATCTGTCACGACACATTAAAGAGCCACAAAACGGTTTTTATTGTTTGAATTTCTTAAAAAAACTACACAATTTGAAAGCTGGGACTTTGTTTAATATCATAAGTAACCTGCTCTGTCTTGTCTGTCGACGTGTTGTCAGTGTCCTCTTTGCTCCGTGATGTATTTTTTATTGCGTGTGGCATGACAGCGCCATGGCTTGTCGGACAAAGCAACAGTAACTCAGGGGGTCTTTGCGAAGAGTCAGTTGGATTCCAGCAAATTCAGGATGTTAGGTGGTTTGCAGCCACCTGAAATTAGTTGCCAGTTCCTATGTTAGTTTGCTTGGCCGCTTGATTTTGGTGGGCAAAAGTTCATTTAGAGGTTACCTTTGCTGTTGGTCAGTGACACGGAAGCATACACAATCAGCCGAGCTCAGCTGGGGAACACAATAAATGATAGAGCTTTTTCTGTTTCATCCACTCCTTCTGCAAACTTTCATAGGCTCTGAAACTGAGTGTGGAGAAAACAGCTTGATCCATCAGTTTAAACGATTACGCTGCACTAAACAAAGGCTGCTAATTGGTCTTTAAGGGACAAAACTACCCTCAGCAACAGCCAAAGTGAACACAGAGAGAGAACTGTACACGGTAAAGCCTCACAGTACGACTCGGCGCTTTATTAAGGGCAACATTCCAATGAATTATGCAGAGCTTCAATATGAGTGGGCCTGAGAAAAGGAGCCAGACAGCTCCTCTGAATCACAGATGCCAAGAGCCATTACTTTATGTATAAAGTATATGTCTAATAATTATCTCATGTCTCATATCTCATGCCTCTCCACACAGCGAAAATAATGATGCCGCACTGAGGGGTCGCATCTGCAGTCGGAGGAGGGAGATCTACAGTTAAGATTAGTTCAGGAGACTCAGATCATGAACATACATCCACTTTTGCGGACCAGAAGTAAGTGGATGTTCTACACATCTCCAAAGCCTCTATCCAACACTGATTCCTTTAATTTAAATTGTCATTATTTACATACCATCATGTTGTTTCAAACTTGAATGCCATTATTTTTTTCTGTTATTTTAAAGGATTTTCATAGCAACAGTTCATAGTGTCCACCAGTGTTTTGGTGTAATTCACATTATGTAATTAGATATTTTTTAATGGGTACAGCAATGCATTGCTTGTTAAAATTTCACTATGATATCTGAATTATTTTTTCAAACAAGTCATGCATATTTTAAATAATTTACTAACATATACAGTTGAAACCTTGGGAAGCATTGCATGCTTTAAAGGATTAGTTAACTTCTAAATTAAAATTTCCTGATAATTTACTCACCCCCATGTCATCCAAGATGTTCGTCTTTCTTTTTTTAGTCGTAAAGAAATTAAGGTTTTTGAGGAAAACATTCCAGGATTTTTCTCCATATAGTGGACTTCAGTGGGGTTCACTGGGTTCAAGGTCCAAATTGCAGTTTCAATGCAGCTTCAAAGGGCTCTACGCAATCCCAGACAAGGAATAAGGGTCTTATATAGCGAAATGATCTGTCATTTGCTAAAAAAAATAAAAATGTATATACTTTTTAACTACAAATGCTCATCTTGCACAGCTCTGCGATCTGTACGCATGATGTAATCACGTTACAGGTCATGCTGTGACGTAGACGGAAATACCAATCCAGTGTCTACAAAGCGAACGTACAAAGATTAAGCCAAACGCCCTTTACAAAAAAAAAAGGTAAAACAATGATATCAGACGATTTTGAAATTGGAGGAGAGAATTAGATTACGTTTTTTGCCCTACCGTGGTACTTCCGCCTACGTGACCTTAAAACGTAATGCGTGGCGCATCGCAGAGCAGTGCAAGACGAGCATTTGTGGTTAAAAGGTATATACATTTTTATTTATTATTCCTCGTCTGGGATCGTATAGAGCCCTTTGAAGCTGCAATGAAACTGCAGTTTGGACCTTCAACCCGGTGAACCCCACTATATGGAGAAGAATCCTGGAATGTTTTCCTCAAAAACGTTAATTTCTTTTCGACTCAATAAAGAAATATATGAACATCTTGGATGATATAGGGATGAGTAAATTATCAGGAAATTTTAATTCAGAAGTGAACTAATCCTTTAATATAATGGGATACACACTTGTCCACATAAAAAAACCCTCTAATGTCTAAATCTTCAACTGTAAAATATGCATTGAACCCTAGATCAGCAGACAGTCAGAAAAAGTAAAGCAAAATTAATGCATTGTTTGCCATAAAAATAACAATGTAACATATTTTTAAAACAACATTATAACTTGTTACTTTTAAAAGTAACATTCCTCAACATTGGTAACTTAGTAGTGTGCTGTATTTCAAGTCTTATGAAGTCATATGATAGCTTTGGGTGAGAAACACAAATTTGTTATTCACTTGATAATCTCAAAATGGACTACAAAACATTATGGACTACAAAAATGGTGTACCAGTTGTGACATTGTTACCCGACAAGAACCAATGGTGTTTTTTTGGACCTGGATAGAAATTAGCATTATGAACTGTCGTTGTTCATATTCTCAGTTTGTGTTTGACAGAAACAACAACAACAACAACAATAAACTAATTCCAGGTTTGGAGTAACATGATGGTGAGTTAATAATGACAGAATTTTGATTTTGGGGGGAACTCTTTAACAGGCTGAGGTTGTGCTGGTTAGAGCATGGGGGTCCTTATAGGCAAGGCCAGACATGGCAGAAGAAAAAAAACACTTTCATGAAACACTGCGAACAAATGGGATTTAACACACAAGAGGCACTGATGGCCTATTAATTCTGCTTTGGCCTGTTTCCAGACTGAGGCAGCCTTGCTCCTAATTCATGGCTAATTTCTATCAGAGGTATCAGGAGACCTTTTTTTTTTCTCCCTCTCCGCCCAGGCAGGATGCATCCGCATAACTTTAATGGATTCATTTGAGGGCTTGGGCACGGAGACATTGATTGGCCTGCCTCAGAGGGTCCTGCCGCTAGTCGCTTGACATAGGCAGCAAATGAAATGTGACCTCGGGTAAACAGGGCTGAGCCACCAGGCCCCTGCGTAATCCATTAGCACAAAACCTTTTCCAATCTCATTTAATTAATGAAGTGATTTGAAAAAGGGCTGCAATTACCAATGCTTGCAAATGAAAAAAGAGACAATATAACAGCAAAAAATATCAAATGAGCCATAAAGGCACGGCGCCTGACACATAACGGTACGTACTTTAATCAAGTATTGAAAGTGATGCTGAATGTCAAATCCTAGTTTCTGAAGCAATCCTAAGTGCAATATAAGTGCTAGTGAACAACCACAGCTAATGGATTTCAACATTTAGGAAGAAAAATTCATTGTATGAGCAGGTAAAATATAGTTTTGTGTTCTGCTCTAGACAGCCTTCTTGAACAAAGCACTAGTGCTTACTTTCAAAATGTAGTTGGCATAATAAAATCAGCTGCTAAGAGTCATCATGAAAAAAGTCCACAAAACAACCTTGAACAACATCAGATTCACCAACTTCCCCCTTTTTTCTCAGTGTCAACAAAAAACAGTCAAAACAGCTTTGCAGGTGCATGTGTTCCACCACTTATTCTTCCAAATTGCATTCATTTATTTATTTTCAATTAATAATTTATGATGCAACACACAGAGCTATGCAAATGAACACTTTAATTTTAATGAGTTTTTAATGACCAAACTAAGAATTAGCAGCCGTTGTGATGTGCATGTAATTTGCTCTGAGTGGAATTGGAGCACTTCGGTGCATTTTAAAATTCCATCAATAACTACAAACACAGAGCTGCATCCTTGGACTTATGAAGAGGAAATACAGCAGCAAAGCCGTCAAACAGCAAAACATCTTTTCGGTGCATGACAAGTAGCGGTACAGAGTGCAGACATAACCCAATAAACAGGCCCCTCCTGTGAAATGACTTCGCATATAACAACTCCAGACAATAGAAAAATCTATCCTCAGTGTTGAACATGTTGAAACGATTCCCATCGCTCAGGGAAAAGAGAGGGAGGAAAAAGAGGCCTGGTGCTGTTGGACCCAAATGGCATTTGATAATGGCTTTTTTCAGCAAACCCAAAAGACATTGTTAAGATTTACATTTTCAAATATATGCTGACCTTTTTTCCCTCCTCTCCTCAGTTGGCTTGTCATCAGGCTGTAATTGAATCGATATATTTCCTGATCAGGCCTGAGACTGAATAAGGTCACAGGAAGCCATGTGTGGACATTAAAAATCATTATTCTACTCAAATTGAGCAGCGATGGCATAGACCATTCAGAGTTCAAAATGAAATTCTATTAGAGTCTATTACACTTTTACAATTATAGAGACATTCCAATATTACACTGGGAAATGAAGTCATAATAAAAAGCCCAGGGGTGTATTACAAAGAAATGACCGTACTATTTTTCTACTTTGAATCCTTATTAAATTGATGAAGAGAACTTGGTGACTTTCCGGTCACTGATAAGTGACCTTGTTCATGAAAAATAGAGGAGTCCATTTCAACATCTACCTTCTTTTTTCCCTTCCAAAGAGGTCCAATTGTGTTTCCCCCCTCCGAGTTACTCTCGTCGGTTCCTGAATTGACAAACTTCTTTTCAGACGCAAGAGGAATGTCAGCATTTATATTGATTCTCCTTACAGGCACAATTTAGTTCTATTATTTGCTGCCAGGAACAATTATGTCTTCAATTACGTTTAATTATACATTTAATTTCGGTAAAGAAATGCCAGAGCCATATTGCTTCATGGACTTCTCTTAGTTGCTTAAAGGCTAATTGAATAGGAAGCCCATTCGGTATAATGGAAGACAATGAGAAAATCGTGTTAGAGTGGCTCTACAGAAGAAAATTAAATAACAAATGTCAACCACCAACTTTAGTTTCAACTTAAAATTCATGTCTATAGCTATCAAAGCTGACTTATTTAGATAAAATTCCACTTTAATTAGTAAGCTTATTAAAATTAATCATACTTTATTAGTAATCAACTTATCAGCTTCAGTAAAAAGAAATGAGCCAAGTAAAAATGACTCCAGACTGCAGTGCTACATGTTTGTAAAAGGAGGATCGGCTCCTTGCATTTGCTGGCTTCAGATGTGAAATGGTAACATAAAACTGCTCAATTCCTACAAACAGGGGAAAGTGAAGGCTCTCTTCACCTCCCTTGTTTTCACAGTGGTGCACCACTGTAAGTAATGTTCGTCTGGTCAATTAGTTGCGATGGTCACAAAGTCTGCAGCGTTCTCACGCTCCTTAAACCCAATTAAATGATGGAGAACAGAGAAATACAAGCCACGTCAAATGACATGGCTCCACAACCATTATCGCCACCACAAATGGGACTTTCATCTTAGGTGGAAAACAGCCATAGAGAATGTTTCGGTAGTCAGCCATTTCGGGTTTAACTCGGCAGAAAGCAAGGAATGCTAATGAAAAGAACATTTACACCTTCCTCCTCCACCCACCACTTCTTGAGGTTTCTCTACTTTCTTTTTATCTAGGAGCATAAAAACCTCAGTCTGGAACGTTTATGAAATACATAATGACAATCTGAATCAGTGGGTGGCTCCAATCTACAAGGATTAGTGGTTTTGATGTATTTCAATACGGGAAGGCGTACTTGTCGCCTTATTAAGAGCTTCAGAAGTCATCCCTGAAGAAATGAGAGGGGAGGGCTTGGTTCACTCTTCCATGGCTCTCACCAAGCAAATTAGGCCCTGCGATAATCTATTCAGGATGAAAAAAGACAAGTAGAAGACACTTACACCGTCAAGTCTTTCGGAGGGAAAAAAAGAGGTCATGTCTCCTCACTTGTTTCTTACCTCAAGGGCCTTCTATCTCTGCTCTGTCCTGCCACATCCACAGTATGATTTATTTTGTACAACAAACAATGCTTCCTGCGCTATAGGGAGAATGTACGGACTGTTGCTTTTGTGCTAATATTTGAGGAAACCTCATTCACCATTTTCAAATAATAATATAATAGTGCTCTGTATTTGTCATTACGTTACAGTGCCTTTTGGAAGAACATTCATTTACATGAGATAACACAAGTGTCACAAGTTTCAGGTAATGTATATTGTATTGTGTAGACTCCGGAGTGAATCACATTACAACAAAATCATTCAAATCAGTCACTTACTTAGTAACAATAGCACATCATCACTCACAGCTAGAGTGTTTAAGAGCTTCTCAGCCATGCTTCTACCATCTGACCCTCAACTTCACAGAGGGGCAACCAGCGATGTATGTCGTTTTTCCCTTTGCGGAGCTCCTGCATTGGTGCAGATGAAATGAAAAACAGATTAGTAACCAGCCAGCGCCAGGAGGAAGTTTGTCTGGTTGCGGTTGAGTTATTGGGTCTTTTCACACCTAATGAAACAACATTTAGCACTGCTGCTGATTACATACACTCAAGTCACCAAACAGGACAATCTAACAGCCGCGGCTAAAAATCACTTAATTTTAAGCAAAACCAAGTAATTACAAACCAAAAGGAGGTGTGGATGTCAAATATTTCTCAAGAACACACAATTTACAAACCTGGTAGGGCTGCACAATTTATCGCACAATGCGAAAAATAACATTGAACCTACTGTAAACGCGATTATCATTTAAACGAGATTACTTTTTTATGCGCAGCTTGTCAGTGAAGTATGGCTCCAAATGCTAATCTATCTGAAAGCACTGCGAGTTTGAATCACTTATAAATGTACATTTGAAAAAGCAAATCAAACATCTTTCCAGACATGATAAGCATTTATTAACATGTCAAACAAAAGACAACATTTAATAACATGTTTTTACTCCAAACTCACTTCATAATGACAGTTGAGCATTCTTCTGTGAGATGATGAGGCTTCTTACACAGAATAAGGCAGTCGTGTGTTTATTAGTCATGTTTAATCAATCAAAGTGTTTCAATCTTCTGTTTATTCAGCTACAGCGATATGACGAGTGTTATCTTCTTCTGTGGCAGGGCATATTTGGAGTTTCTGCGCAAGAGCGCCCTCTGGCTTTCAGATGGAGAAGCATTTACTACTGATCACAGAGCCGTACAGCTCTGACAAGCTGTGCATTAAATAATTGCAGCCTTTGCCAAAACGCATGCGATTGAATCGTGATAAATCATGCAGCCATAAAACCTGGTTAAGTACAAGTCATTTTTGTAACTTTCTTCCATATTGTGACATTCATCCGAATGAAATGGAAGTCCTGCATACTTCACCAGAGAGAAATCTGTTTTTTGTTTTTTAAAAAATTGGAAGATTGATTTAAACATTTAAACATAAGTCTCTGATGTCCCCAGAGTGAAGTTTCAGCTCAAAATACCCTACAGATAATTTTTTATAGCATGTTAAACTTGTCACTTTTTGAGGATGAACAAAAAATGCTCTGTTTTTGTGTGTCCCTTTAAATGCAAATGAGCTGCTGCTCTCAAAAGGGGGCGGAGTTTTAGGAGCTTGTGTTAGCACTTAGCTCCTCACATTACCTTATGCACACTCACTGAAAATGTCAGAAGATGATGGGGCATTCTGGAAGAGAGGAAGGAATATGGAATACATAACCAGGAAAATACAGAAGGCAATTGATAAAGTGGTGCAGTGGGGTTATGATTGGGGGTTTAGATTCTCTATAGAAAAGACTCAGTCAGTCTTTTTTACTAGAAAGAGAATTCAGGAGGGAATGAGGCTAAGAATGTATGGAAGAGACTTAGAGAGGTTTGGAACTTTTACATTTTTAGGTATTTATTTAGATTCACGATTAATATTTGCAGAGCATATTCGGAAAATGGAGGATAAGTGCAAAAAAGTAATAAATGTAATAAGATGTCTGAGGGGAAGAGAATGGGGTGCAAGTAGATTATCACTGAAAAGAATATATGTGGCACTAATTCGATCAGTTCTAGACTATGGAAGCATAATATTCAGATCAGCAGCTAAATCTCTGTTAAAAAAGTTAGAGGTAGTCCAGGCTCAGGCTTTGAGAATATGTTGTGGAGCTTTCAAAACACCAGTGTCAGCCATACAGGTAGAAATGGGAGAATTTCCACTAGAATTAAGAAGGAAACAGTTGATGGCAAATTATTGGGCTGGCTTACAAGGACATAATAATTCACATCCCACTAAATAAGTATTGCAGGAGAGCTGGGAGTATGCGAAAAATCAAAAAGAGAATTTTGGCCGGATTGGAAACGAAATAGCAAAAGAACTGGAAGTGTTTAATTTGAGGATAAGTTCCACGGTAGTTTTTCCAGAGATTGCTCCATGGAAGTTAGTTTGGCCTGTGGTAGACTTAGAGGAAAAAAGGAAGACAAAGGAGGATATTAATTTGGAAAGAGTGTTCAATAATCGAGTTTTGGAAAAATATTCTGAGTATATCCAGATTTATACGGATGGTGCCAAGAAACCAAGAGGTGGAAGTGGAAATCGGAGAGAAGAAATGGTAATAACTAGGTTAAGATTGGGACATTGTCTATTAAATAAAACACTTAAGATAATAGGGAAACATGATACCGGTCAGTGTGAAGGTTGTCAAGAAGAGGAGTCAGTAGAGCATGTAGTCTTGAGATGCAGTAGGTATGAAGCACAAAGAGAGGTGATGAGGAACAAGCTGAGGGAGACAGGGGTCCAAGACATCACATTAAAAGGGTTATTGAGCACAAAACATAGGGCTCAGACCAGAATTCTTATGAATTTTTTAAGAGAAACAGGGGTTTTTGATAGGATTTGAGTACGTATAGGGGTATTAAGGAAGCTAGCCTTATAAATAGCATTATTGCAGGTCAGGGAAGAAGTGTGTGTATGTGTGTGTGTGTGGTATGTGTGAACAGGGGAGAATGGGGGAAGGTGGATGATTAGTCTGTAAACCTATTTTCTGATCCACACTCCGGAACAGAAGGGGGCGGTAATGCACCAAAACGCTGGATGCCAACCACCGTAAAACAAGAAGAAGAAGAAGAAAATGTCAGAAACTGTTCAGCCTTTTATGTTCAAAACGGAGTCGTACAATGATGGAGAGACTCAAGAAGAAGTGACAACATTTTGAATGCAACAGGATGCTTCTGAACGGTTAGTTGATGAATTTATGTAGCTGATGTGGAGTTAACTATCTTAAAGTCATTGATTACCATATTCTGTCATGATAATCTATAAATCGCTCATGTGGGAACTGTTGTAAGATGCTTACAGAGCCAGAGAATACATGCTGCATGAAGATAGAACAGGTATAGTTTAGTTTAATTATGGTTATAACTTGTCATTTTGTCATCTTGCTTTTATGACATGCTATTGCATTTGTGTTACGTACTGTAATGGAGTAACATGCCTCACCCCCTTTGTTGCGTGTTCTCGGGGGGCAGGGTTTATGTAAATTTTAGGGTTAGTGATGTCACCAACCCGGGAAGAAGCTTGTTGTAGTCCCTACAAGCCATTTGTTGTAGTGCTTAAACAGAGATTTCTTTAAAAGACAATACCTCCGTTTGCATTGAACTTTCAGTGCTGTAACTTTGCAGATACTGTTTATGCAGCAACATTACACACTAACTAAAGTTAAAAAAGTGAAATCGCAATGAACCACCCCTTTAAGACACAGACAACTCCAGGCAGAGTAGTGTGGCACCAGAGAGAGTAAAGACCAAAGGCTGAAGAATAAATAGCTGGATTATATTTACAAAGTGAACACATGATGCGTGTCAAACAACGCAGTCATCGAAGCATGCAATTAAGACTACATCAGTGTCTCATTCATTATTTGATAATCAAGTCTAATCAGTTTAACCTTCACTACAGGGCCTTTATCACAAGACACATCACACTTCTTCTGAAAATCATATTTAGTCAAGGCAAGGAATCATTTCCTGTCATTTTGTTCAATTAAATTTCAAAGCAAAACATGTCCTTTCAGGTGTAGATTGTTCAGTAAGATGTTCTGTCATCAGATCACCTGTTCTCTGAAAATGTGACGCTTTAAATAGAAGGATAATCAGGCAGGCGGCCTGATGCACAAGATCTCTGTTTATAATGATGTTTCCAGAAATCTATCTATTGCTCCTGAACTGTAATTAAACTTTCACAGAATCGCCTGCTTCAACAGTTTCTCCAAACCCATGTCAAGTACTTATCACATCATTGATTTGTCTTGTGCTGCCTCAAGCCTCATGAGCAGTGAGCTCACATATCCTTAAGTCCATCCTGCACTTGCTCGCAATGAGTAAATGTAGAAATATTAGACACAGTGATAAACGAATACGTAAATAATTCTGTTTGTGCTAATGTTGATAGCAGTGCTCAAATCAGTTAAGTGAACGATTCACTAACTCACAAGGACAGTCACTAGTTTAATTCCTGAATGAATCAGTTTTCGAACAATTCAGTTGAATGAATGATTCAGTGACTCACTCAGTGACTTTTCACTGTTAGCTGCAGAAAAAGTCACTGAAAAAAAATCTATAAAAATATTAATATATATTAATACATTTTATTTAATTTTTTTTTTTTTTTTTAACAGACATTTTGTGTATTTGTGTGATAAACAGTTTTGGTCACCACTTGATGTCAAATCGAGTCTTGAAGCAAAATCAGTTGAGAACCACTGCACTATACAATAGTATGTGGCTGGTATTCGAACCAGCTTCACCAGCATGGGAGGCGAGCACGTTAAAGGGTTAGTTCACCCAAAAATTCTGTTATTAATTACTCATGTCATTCCACACCCGTAAGACCTTTGTTCATCTTCAGAACACAAATTAAGATATTTTTGATAAAATCTGATGGCTCAGTGAGGCCTCTGTTGCCAGCAAGATAATTAACACTTTCAGATGCCCAGAAAGGTACTAAAAACATATTTAAAACAGTTCATGTGACTACAGTGGTTTAACCTTAATATTATAAAACGACTAGAATACTTTTTGCGCGCCAAAAACAAACAAAAAACGACTTTTCAACAATATCTAGTGATGGCCGATTTCAAAACACTGCTTCGAAGCTTTATGAATCTTGTTTCGAATCAGTGGTTCGGATTGCGTATCAACTGAAATCACATGACTTTGGCGCTCCAAACCACTGATTCAAAACAAAAGATTCGTAAAGCTTCGAAGCTTCATGAAGCAGTGTTTTGAAATCGGCCATCACTAGATGTTGTTGAAAAGTCGTTATTTTGTTTTTTTGGTGCACAAAAAGTATTCTCGTCGCTTTATAATATTAAGGTTGAACCACTGTACTCACATGAACTGTTTTAAATATGTTTTTAGTACCTTTCTGGGCATCTGAAAGTGTAAATTATCTTTACACTTAGCTGTCAATGCAGGCCTCACTGAGCCATCAGATTTCATCAAAAGTATCTTAATTTGTTTTCCGAAGATGAACGAAGGTCTTACGGGTGTATAACGACATGAGGGTAAGTAATAAATTACATAATTTTGATTTTTGGGTGAACTAACCCTTTAACAATGACTCTAAAGCCTGCAGCCTCTAGCGTCAGTCACCAGTGCGCCTCTTGAGGCCAGGGGAGTGAGGTTTACTTACGCAGCTCTTACTAGCTGGCCTCCATCACAAGTAGCTTTTTTGGAACAGTCCAGTGAAACTAGCCAACTGTCTCTTTTCAGCACCACCCTCACCTCACACTACCTCACCCCACCCCACCCCAACCTCTTTTTTCTCCACTCCAGGTTCCAGTTCTTGCAAGTGCACGCACTGCTTTTCTTTCCTCTTTCATTTGAGTTTGACCCCTACTTTTCGTACTTCCGAATGGGCTTCATTAAATGCCTCTCTGCTTCTCTCTCCACACACATACTCACTCTCTCTCTCACTTAGTGGGGAGAAACATTACAAAAGGGAAAGATTCCAGTGAGCAATTCTCAGTGGAGAAGGTGACCCCAACTTTGGGGAGAGAAAGAACCTGAGAATAATAGCAAATGAAGCCAGGGACGCATTAATGGGCAGACGTTGGCGCCGAGTTCTGAGGGGCTTCCTAATCTGACTGACATGTATATTAATACTCAGCACTTTTATTGAATCAGGGGGTGAAAAAGAGAGAAGGAGAAATATGAATATTCATCCTCATTTATATTTCAAGGCATTTCCAGTCCTACGGGAGGCCAGCGCTGGTTTTGACCAATTTCCATCCCCATTACAGAAATGACAGCTTTCACTCCTGGGCCCTGACAGAGGTCTGGCCCGGTGCACAGGAGGTCCGGCGAGGAGGGAGTCGGCGCCTGTTCCCAGCTGTCCACAAACACTCATTAACAGAGGAAAATATCCAATGGAATCTCTGTGAGAATTTTTAATCACACAAAGGCCCTGCTAATTAGGCAGCTGATGGGGCATGGAGAGCACAAGGACGAATTCTTTAAACAAAGGACTGGAAACTTTAGGAGCTTTAATTACTCGGGCAAAGAGTTCATTCCTGAACTGGAGAGCACATCATTCCACTAATGAGACCAAGTGGCAGCACATATTAGTGAGAAGTAATGTGGAAAGTTCAATTATATTGTGCTTTTGGAGCTCCCCCCAACACCCCGTGCACCCTCCCGCTCCTCGCGTCATACGCGCACACATGTTAGACAAAGATCCAGCTGGGGAGAAGTGGAAAGGGGGTGGACACGTAATGGCTGGCACTGGGTCTCCATTCTTCACATGTAGCTTGGCAGGCTTGATCGTCTTAATTGCCCATTAGAATGTTCTCCTGTTTGAAAATGAATATCATTACAGTCCCTAGTTTGGTCTCCACCAGAGACAAAGACTTATTGCAATTTGTCATTCAATACTTGCTGTATGCATGTGGAATTCCAAACACACAATGGATGACTAATTTGCAGTAACTGGGCCCCAGAAAGTTATGAAAGCGAGAGAGATAATTAAGGTGCCCTCGTTATTGAAAAATAAAATTATCTTTTTTTTATTAAACCTGTCTGAGAGCAAATATCTATTATGAAACTAAATAAATTTACATCGTTCTGTCTCCTGGATACAGCAAACATTGGAAAACAAATCACGGGTTTCTATGCAAACGGCTCCTTATAAAACATCACTAATGAAACCTCAAAGCTACACACGCTATGACTATTACTACTGGGAAATGTGGGTTAATGACACGTGTGAGCTCTCGTTCGTCCTGTAAATACATTAAACACGTGCTGTCATACGGTGAGGGGAAACCACAAATTACAGTAGGACTACTACATGAACTATTAAACTAATACTGAACTTTTTCCATAACTGCCTGGTAAGGATATGGGAATTAGTGAAGAGTTTGACACAGCAATGCTTTAATATTGTTCTTTTACAAAAACTTCCAAAGAGTACCATGGTACTACCATGTTTTTATTATTTTTATTTACATGTACAATGGTTCTACCATTTTACCATTGGTCAGTAAGTTTTTTATATAAATTAATACTTTTATTCAGCAAGGAGGCATTGAAGGGTTAGTTCACCCAAAAATGAAAATTCTGTCATTTATTACTCACCCTCATGCCGTTCCACACCCGTAAGACCTTCGTTAATCTTCGGAACGCAAATTGAGATATTTTTGTTGAAATCCGATGGCTCCGTGAGGCCTGCATAGGGAGCAATGACATTTCCTCTCTCAAGATCCATAAAGGTACTAAAAACATATTTAAATCAGTTCATGTGAGTACAGTGGTTCAATATTAATATTATAAAGCGACGAGAATATTTTTGGTGCGCCAAAAAAAACAAAATAACAATTTATATAGTTATCGGAGCCCAAAGTCACGTGATTTCAGCAGTTTGGAGGTTTGACACACGATCCGAATCGTGATTCGATACACTGATTCATTATGCTCCGAAGCTTACTGAAACAGTGTTTTGAAATCGGCCATCACTAAATAAGTCGTTATTTTGTTTTTTTGGCACACCAAAAATATTCTCGTCGCTTTATAATATTAATATTGAACCACTTATTGATTTAACTATCAAAATTGATAATAAGAAATCAGCATATTATTTCTGAAGGATCATATGACACTGAAGACGAGTAATGGCTGTGAAAATTCAGCTTTGCCATCACATGAATACATTACATTTTAAAATATATTAAAATGGAAAACAGTTTTACAATATTACTGTTTTACTGTATTTTTGATCAAATAAATGCATCCTTGGTGAGCATAAAAGAGACTTTTGAACAGTAGTGTATAAAATAATAAATACATGTAAATACAGAGAACAAACAATCTCCAAAATATTAATAAACTGGTTACAAACATTTAAATCACTGCATAAACACACAAATAATACAACAATGACATAAGTTCTTCACCAAACAATATAGAGCATGGTGCTAGAAACGCTGCGGTCATGGGTTCAATACCCTTGAAATAATGAACTGATAAAATGTACACCTTGACTGCGATCTAGGTTGATTTGGATTAAAGTGTCAGCCTAAATGGATAAATGTGAACTAATAATTAGTTATTTGCCATAATCCAATCTTGAAGTGAAATCAAGTGTTTAAGAGTTTGCAGCAAATAATGGACAATTAAAACCCAAATCCTTCACCTGTGTAAAAGATCACCTTCCAAATGTCCAATGCACCCATTGCATTAGGAAAGCCCTACATACCAATTATGGCATACAGCAAGTAAATTCTCCGTGAAATAAATGGCTAATGGAAAATAGAGGGGCGCCAGCACAGCGAACCGGGCTGCAGCTGAAGGAGAGTTAGTGGGCTGGTGAAGCAGAGAGGGCTGGCCTTGCCTGTGGGCTTAATGTCAGTCATAGCACAAACGAGGGTGTACGACTAACAGATCTCTCCTTTCATTGTCAGGTTTCTCTTCATTTTCCCGAGAGAAGTCTTTTGTGGAGTAATTTCCTCGCTTTCTATGTTGGAGCGGTTCTCTTCCCTAGCTGACCTCTTCTCTAATGATGTCATGTCCCTATGAAGGCAGGTCTGACTGTTAATGCCAGCTGGCAAACTACAGTCATTTTCAAGTTCTTTCTCTGGGTCAGACGAGTGGCGTCAAGATCCGTTCTCATTTCTACGTGTCTGCTATACTTTTCTTATAGCTCTTGGCAGTGCAGACAAATGAGAACTTTGGTGTCAAATTTGTTTCAGCTCTATTTGAAATAATCATCTAACCATTTTTGTTGTCTGTCTAAACTAAATCTTTCAATATGTCAATGTAAAAAAATGTCTGTCCACTCATTCTCCTTGCAGCTTCCGAAGCCCAGTGAGAATAGTCTGACCAGAGAAGACCGAGTGGGGTAGCCATATTGATTTTCCTCCTAGAAGTACTGTCTACCTCATGTGTTTGTTTCTTTTCACCCCTTGCACTTGCTTAATCTACAAGGAGTCAGATCAATAGAGATGCTTGCTTCTTTACGCACTTGTTCTGGCTTTATAAAAACACATTTCTGTTTTAAACCCCCTTAAGGTGAATCACTCTGGTGAATCGAGTGTTCATTATTCCTCCAGTGGTTCAAATAATTTGAGTTTGAATGACTGATGTGTGTAATTGCACACAGTTCCTAAAGAGAGTAAGTCCTGATAAGTATATTTGTCGAGGGCTGTCAAAAACTAGAGGAAATATCTTGTCAATATCTTGAAATATCAGTCTTTATGTTTTTACCATGGCTGTGCAAAATTCGGAATTGAAGAATCTGTTCCCTTTCAATTATGAATGCAAATTTAAATTGAATAGGCCACACCCCACAGGAAGTTGAATTGGAATGACAGTAAGGGGAATTTAATGAATTGTGACAAAGACTATAGATACAAAGATACTATACAAAGACGGTGCACTCCTATTACTTATGAATGTGAGAAACTGCAACGCGCAATATGGTGGAATATGTCCTGCCTTCTAAATAAAAGAGCCAGTCACCAGTCATTGCATCACTGCAGCTATCGTTAGGTTCCTATAAAAACCAGAGACTCGCGCTTAGGACTGTGTCTATGCGCACTGGCTGGTCTAGCCTGAAAAATACACTTTTTAATGCTATTTGAGCTTAAGAAACTACATTTATAGGACAGTTCATGTCAGATTTTGTTGCTGATTAGAAATATGTTATAAAATTGTGAGTTTGGCAAGCAGTTTTTGAGATTTCAGGATTCCCCCACTCAAATAGATAGGGCTTGGTCTTGGATGCCCGAAGTGATGGCCGCTGAGTGAACAGACTGTCCTTGATCGATCAATCAATCAATCAGTCTATCTATCTATAGTTTGTTTTTGCTTTGCTCTTCTAGTTAAAAATTAAACTTTTTATATAGTATATATAATTATACTTCCTTAAATAATTTTGCATCCTGTTTGCTGCTTTAATTCAAATTCAGGAACTGGAATTTAAAAGGCATTTTAAAAAAACAAACTTTTTTTTTTTTTTTTTTTTTTACAGAACATGCAAATGCAAGAATTGTGTGCTACAGTGGGCTACATATGCATGAATGCGAACACTGTACAAAGTCCTCGGCGTAACACCCACCAACATGATTTATGTCTGCAATTTGGGATCATTACTTAATAATTAGGAGGCTTAAAACCTTGTTAAATGTCAGCATGGCTGTATTTTATTAAATCTACCCACAGATGGTACAATTTACACATTCACACCAGATTTCAGTCTTTATGCATGCAGTGAAATGCGGTCTGCTTTAATAAGACAGTTTTTTCATTGCATTGATCAATAAATCCTGGGCTCTCATAGCAAAAGCCAAGGAGGCAGTTTGAAAAACTTACTTACAGTCAGAGTTATACAAGAGTTCTTTGACTGTAAGGCCTGAAAGTTTGCTTTGTTTATGAAGCTCCCAACGCCCTTTTTCTCCTCACCCCCTGCTGGCTCTGTTTAGCTGTCTGCGCATCGGAGGCTCTGTGCTGATACACCCGTTTTGTGACAGGGGGTGCTCTACTTTGAATTAAAGGGCTCTGATTGATAAGGCGGTTGAAGGTAAATCTGCTCCCGCTAATTGTCTTTCAAATGCCCTCATTAATCAAAGCCGAGCTGGGGCTGTGACGGCCGGCCCTGTCAGCCGCTCCTCGTCTGGACGCTAACCTCCCAGCGTGATGCCTGCCTCCTCCCTTCTACCCTCATGGAGCCGGGCGCAGTGGAGGATCATGGGCCGCTGGTCACGCACCTGCCTTCAGCAGAGACAGGTGCTGACCGCCCCTCTGCCACCACGCTGGCCCCTGAGACCAATTTAACAAGCACTTAAAGATTCATGGCTTTGAGAAAGGGGAAAATGGGGGCAGCATATGATAACAGGAATAAACACGTTTAATTAGCTCCTTATATACATTATTTATTTATCTACCTGCTCTCTGATTAATTCATATACTGTTTGAGTTTGACAAAAGAGAGAGAGGGGCTTTTTTGGTATTCACAGCATCTGTTGGGATGCCTTTGTAGTACGCTTTGCAGAGCGCTCTCTCTCCCCCCGATCGTGGTTTGGAGGGCTGGTTCTGCACCTCCTTTCCTGTCGTCCTGGGATGTGCGCGTCAGATGTGGGAAGAGCGTTGGGAAGGGGGAAGTCAGGGGGGATTTAGCAAATCAGCCCCACAATGAAATGGCTAGGTGGATTAGAGTTTAATATATGCAGCATGCCCAGCTTTACATAGGCTTGTTTGTGAATTTCATGACAGGTAGCGACTCCCCCGGTTTTCTTTGAGAGCGGGGCATGCATTTTCATGGAGCCGCTAATCAAAGTGAAGTAGTGGCAAACAACGGGTGCCATACAGATAGCCCAATCAAAGAGAGAGAGAGAGGGGCCCGGGCTCTTCTCCACACATCTGTACACTGATGATGACGCTCTTACCCAGGCATCGGCATTTACAGCACCTGATATATACCTTCACTTATGCTACAAAGTTGTCTGGGACTTTGTGGAGGTCATAGGTTTCAGTCCATAAATATGGACACATGCATACAGTTTTGACCAAACGTCTTCCGTTTAATCAAGACACTGTAGTTATCCTCCAAACAATGTCTTCTCAATGTCAGTGAATCCCAATCCTAACTTTCTGCATGATTCCCTGAGTGTCCTTGGTGCTCTCTGCGCAGACACACTATCGTCTGGTCAAGTGCTGTTCTCCAGCCCAGACTCTTGACAGAGGGGGAATCAGTGGAAAGGTGGGAGTTTTGCTGAGAGGGCTTGGAGTGACATGCACACTCTTACCCACTCCCCTCTGTAATCCCTGACTCCTGAAGACCTCCAGACGCCCTCCTCTCATAATGACACGGCTATCAAACCCAATTGCTGTGGCTCAGACTCAAGGCAGTGCATTAAATGCCTTAGAGTTTGATTGCTTCTTCAGAATCAAGTGTCTGTGTACTCACTGTCATTTCCGCAGCCTTTACAGGCAGCAGTCAGGGCCTAGCAGAGTTTGAAGTACTGAGGAAAGCTGGCCACTTTAACTCCCCCATCTAGCCCATGTGCATGATCAAAAACCCGATTTACATACAATTTATGTACGTAAATCCTTCAGAAAGGAAACCTTCACAATACTTGTCAAAGATCATTTTTATTTACTGCAAATTTGCACAAATGGGGCATTCTCTTTCTTGATGGAGAATAAGTTTTTTTTTCATAATATAAATGTGTATTTGTGTTATTGTAGTCAAAGTGTCTTGATAGTGTATGAGCCACAGGCAAGTTCTGGCTCATGTTTCTTTCCTGATCTGGTCCTGTTCCTCTCTATCCTCTATATACTATACACCATACGCTGAAGCAGACTACATTAAATAAAAGTTCGCTTGCAGCAAGGATTAAATCTTAAATTTTTATGTTTGAATTTAAATGATTAGTGCACTTCAGAATCAAAATTTCCTGATAATTTACTCACACCCATGTCATCCAAGATGTTCATGAAATTAAGGTTTTTGAGGAAAACATTCCAGGATTTTTCTCCATATGAAGGTCCAAAATGCAGTTTCAATGCAGCTTCAAATGGCTCTACGCGATCCCAGCCAAGGAATAAGGGTAGTCACGTTGGAAAGATCACGCGTGACGTAGGCGGGAGTACCGACCCAGTGTTTCCAAAGCGAATGTGCAAAGACTAAGTCAAACGCCATTTACAAACAAGGAAAAACAATGATGTTGGACGATTTTGAAGTTGGAGGAGAAAATGTGATGGAGTTTTTTGCCCTACCCTTTCCCTGCTGCTGGGTCAGTACTTCCGCCTACATCACGCATGACCTTTCCAACGTGATAGTATAATGAGCATCGTAGTGCTAGTGCAAGACGAATATTTGTGGTTAAAAAGTATATACATTTTTTTTTTTTTTTTTAGAAAATAACCGATTGTTTCGCTAGACCCTTATTCCTGGGCTGGGATTGTGTAGAGCCCTTTGAAGCTGCACTGAAACGGTGGTGAAACTACTCATTTGGACCTTCAAACCATTGTACCCCACTGAAGTCCACTATATTGAGAACAATCCTGGAATGTTTTTCTCAAAAACCTCAAAACCTTTTCTTTTCGACTGAAGAAAGAAAGACACGAACATCTTGGATGACGTGGGGGGTGAGTAAATTATCAGGAAATTTTATTTCTGAAGTGAACTAATCCTTTAAGGATATTTTTGTAGACATTTGTACAATAAACACTTTTGGTACTATATTTGGTCGCCAAACCATGAAAGCCATTGCTATAAATAACTTTAATCCACAATAATTTCAGTAAAAGCTTTACACTCTGCTAGTAACCTATCATATTTGGAAACATTAACAAGATATTCTGAAGTGAAAAGAGGTTTTGTGGAGTTCATGAAGTTTTAAACAGTTGGGATGGTGAATGAAAAATTCTTCAAACGAGAATGAAAATTGCTTCTCTGCTCAATGCAACTTGCCTCCTACCAGCACACTAAAACATTAGGCCCACAAAAAAAAAAAAAAAAAAAGCTGGCATTTACACATTAGCTTTCAAACTCAAAATCACTTTACGAATTCCTGGCCTTTGTAAGTTCAGTACTTTCCTGTAAGTGTGTGTGCAAGATGGAGTGCAGTGTCAGTGTTTGGGCATGGGGTGAAAAACGGCTGTACTTACAGTGTAATCATGAATGCTGTCAGGCTCGTCCACAGTGTGTGTGTGTGTGTAGAGGGAGACTTATGGAGATGAAGCAGGGCCGATGGGAAGATCTATCCACCTGGATATTTATTAACCATGCTGCTGACAGTAATGAGCACTGAACAGGTGGGCTGGGACACACAGATCACAAAGTTGGGGCATCGATGAGGAGGGGGGCAGCACGGAGACAATGGCAGATAGTGGAAAGAAGTTCGACCCCTTGCTGCTACGATGAGAAGGAGAGTCTGGAGTGAGCGTACATCCACACACTTCGGCATTCATGGTCAAACTTAGAAACACAGACGCGTAGCGCTGCCTGTTCGGCTTTGTTCTCCCTGCACACATACACATGAACACCTGGTGCAATTAGGCAAATGTGGCCATAGCTGTAGTAGAGGGGAATAATAACAGCGGTGTACCGCTCTATATAAATCACACTATAACCAAAAACATGCTATTTATGTCTGACTATATTTATAATGCACAATGTACTCGAACAGACAACCCATATACGCATTTGAACTGGAGGGAATGTGGATAACAAATGCTTGTGGTGTCTTGGCATATATTTCAAACAGACTGTGAGCCATTTCTGGTGTGAAGCCTCTGTGTCAGTCCATTCAGATCATACAGAAGTCACGCAGCGACTCGAGAGCAAACGAGAGTCGGCGAATCGCCTCTGACACACCTGGAGGGGAAGATGTCATAAACACATAATCATTACCTACAAAACTGCTGAAGCTGACACGCAGAGAAAAAACAAACAATAACAACAATAAAACAAATTCACTCTGCCGCCCTGGTGACAAGCCCACGTAACGTTCATTCCTAGTAATGAGACTTCAAGAATATGGAACATGGATGATGTATTAATCTGAGTCAGGACTTTCGTGATGAGATGTGGCTTGGGGACAAGCCCAAGAGCACTGATTTCAGTTTGGTGAGGAGCTGAGCTTGTCTTATTAAGACCTGAGTGAGGCTAATCAGCTGTGTCACTTAATGCTGAACAGATGTGCACTACAAAGGAAACGACGGAGGCTTCCGCCAACCCAAGGTGCGTCTGCGGGGGAGGAGAAAGGGAACTAGAAGGAGAGCGAGAACGAGAGCGCGTCAATGATTCTGATGTCTGATGAAGGCACCCTTAACAGAATCATGACGTTTAGACCCAATGTGAGTCTTGAAGGCAAAGAGATGGAAGACCACGTAAGACAGCAGCTGTCACAACAGTCTCACTGATGAGTCAGATCTGGCTGTGAGTGACAGGCTGACACTGACAGAACTTGGCTAAATGACACAGGGAAGAATTTATTTAACAAATCCAAAGTCCCTCATGTATACAGTCCTATTTGATGTTATAATGTTAAATGGCCATTAGGAAAGTGGATGGTAGAGGTAAAACTACAGGTCTGTGGCCACTTCGGATTTCCTTATCAGCTGACAACGTCCAGTATGAATCATAGGTTGAAAAGTGTTGTTAATGAAGTAGACATGACCTGTTTTAATTACCCGTCAGTCAATGTTAAGAAAGCCATGGGTTCCTAGCCTTTTAGAGCCTACAATTTCTCCTTTCCAGATTCAGTCCCTTTTGGGCTTTTCACACTGCAGTCCAACTCGGGCTATCGTTTTTGTTTAACCCTGATTTTAAAGGCATAGTTCACCTGTAAATAAAAATTCTGTCATCATTTACTCACCCTCATGTCATTCCAAACCTGCATGACTTTATTTTCTTCTGTGGAACACAGAAGAAGATTAAATGATGACATAATTTTAATTTTTGGAGTAACTAACCCTTTAATAAAGAAACATTTCACAGTAGGAATTTTAAAAGGGTGTACTAAACACTAAAACACTTTTTTAGTGAAATGATAATAGTGACAGAATGCATTTTTACATTCCACTGCACTGATTTTCTGCTGTGTTTCAATGTTAGCATGCACTAGACTAATGAGGTTGACTGTTGTGTTCACGCCTTGCACATGACACAGCATTCTACAAACTTGCTCAAGTTAAAAGTACTTCAGCTTTTAAAAAAAAACACATCTCAAGGCTTTGCATTTTGTTTTATTTCACTGTCCTGTGACTTGGGTTTTAAATGCAAAAAAAAAAAAAAAAAAAAAAAAAAAGAGTTGTGTGAATTAGAACATACAGGTGCTGGTCATATAATTAGAATATCATCAAAAGTGGATTTATTTCACTAATTCCATCCAAAAAGTGAAACTTGTATATTATATTCATTCATTACACACAGACTGATATATTTCAAATGTTTATTTCTTTTAATTTTGATGATTATAACTGACAACTAAGGAAAATCCCAAATGCAGTATCTCAGAAAATTAGAATATTACTTAAGACCAATACAAAGAAAGGATTTTTAGAAATCTTGGCCAACTGAAAAGTATGAACATGAAAAGTATGAGCATGTACAGCACTCAATACTTAGTTGGGGCTCCTTTTGCCTGAATTACTGCAGCAATGCGGTGTGGCATGGAGTCGATCAGTCTGTGGCACTGCTCAGGTGTTATAAGAGCCCAGGTTGCTCTGATAGTGGCCTTCAGCTCTTCTGCATTGTTGGGTCTGGCATATCGCATCTTCCTCTTCACAATACCCCATAGATTTTCTATGGGGTTAAGATCAGGCGAGTTTGCTGGCCAATTAAGAACAGGGATACCATGGTCCTTAAACCAGGTACTGGTAGCTTTGGCACTGTGTGCAGGTGCCAAGTCCTGTGGGAAAATGAAATCTGCATCTCCATAAAGTTGGTCAGCAGCAGGAAGCATGAAGTGCTCTAAAACTTCCTGGTATACGGCTGCGTTGACCTTGGACCTCAGAAAACACAGTGGACCAACACCAGCAGATGACATGGCACCCCAAACCATCACTGACTGTGGAAACTTTACACTGGACCTCAAGCAACGTGGATTGCGTGCCTCTCCTCTCTTCCTCCAGACTCTGGGACCCTGATTTTCAAAGGAAATGCAAAATTTACTTTCATCAGAGAACATAACTTTGGACCACTCAGCAGCAGTCCAGTCCTTTTTGTCTTTAGCCCAGGCGAGACGCCTTCTGGCGCTGTCTGTTGTTCAAGAGTGGCTTGACACAAGGAATGCGACAGCTGAAACCCATGTCTTGCATCGTCTGTGCGTAGTGGTTCTTGAAGCACTGACTCCAGCTGCAGTCCACTCTTTGTGAATCTCCCCACATTTTTGAATGGGTTTTGTTTCACAATCCTCTCCAGGGTGCAGTTATCCCTATTGCTTGTACACTTTTTCTACCACATCTTTTCCTTCCCTTCGCCTCTCTATTAATGTGCTTGGACACAGAGCTCTGTGAACAGCCAGCCTCTTTTGCAATGACCTTTTGTGTCTTGCCCTCCTTGTGCAAGGTGTCAATGGTCGTCTTTTGGACAACTGTCAAGTCAGCAGTCTTCCCCATGATTGTGTAGCCTACAGAACTAGACTGAGAGACCATTTAAAGGCCTTTGCAGGTGTTTTGAGTTAATTAGCTGATTAGAGTGTGGCACCAGGTGTCTTCAATATTGAACCTTTTCACAATATTCTAATTTTCTGAGATACTGAATTTGGGATTTTCCTTAGTTGTCAGTTATAATCATCAAAATTAAAAGAAATAAACATTTGAAATATATCAGTCTGTGTGTAATGAATTAATATAATATACAAGTTTCACTTTTTGAATGGAATTAGTGGAATAAGTCAACTTTTGATGATATTCTAATTATATGACCAGCACCTGTAATACCAATTGATTAGCAACAACCAAACAATCATAAACTGAACATTGCTTGCTTCAATATTAAATATCCATGCACTATGTCCAACCCCACTGACTTTACTTGTATGGACCAAACAAACAAACAAACAAACAAAGAAACAAAACAAAAAAAGAACACTGCGATATTTTTCAAAACATCTTCTTTTGTGTTCTGCAGAAGAAATAATCAAGCAGGGTTCAAATGACCAGTGAGATGGGGGTAACGCATTACAAGTAACACGAGTAATCAGATTACTTTTTTCTAGTAACTTGTACAGTAATGCATTACTTTTATATATACAACAAAATATCTGAGTTGTTTTTCAAATAAGTAATGCAAGTTACAGTTCTGCATTTATTGCTTATCACCTGTCCTGTCCCCATGTTGAGAAAAATCGAGGGTAAGCTTTGTGTGCGCTGTGTGAACATGATGGTTATTCTAGACTAGTTCTAGACTAAATGTGAGCATGCATTTACTCATCCCACTTGCACAAAAACAGATTCAGCATTCCTTAAAATGAATAAAAACGTATTGAAATGCAAACTCAGAATATTTTGCAAACCTGCAATAAGTAATGTTAAGTAATAGATATATACTTTATGTATTTAATCTCACTTTATTAAACAATGTCATTGCTGCTGACCTTTGATGATCCAATTCAACAATACTAATCTGCAAAAATGACTTTAGATAAACATTGTGTTTCTTTTCTGTTTTATTGCTTAAAGGGGCCATATAATGCCACTTTTACAAGATAAAAAATACGTCTCTGATGTTCCCAGAGTGTGTATGTGAAGTTTTAGTTATACCCCACAGATCATATTTTATAGCATGTTAAATTTGTCACTTTTTGAGGGTGAGCAAAAACGCTCCATTTTTGCGTGTCCCTTTAAATGCAAATGAGCTGCTGCTCTCAAGAAGAGGGCGGAGTTTCAAGAGCTCGTGTTAGCAGCGCCGATTACCTCATGCAGACTCACTTAAAATGTTAACGGAGTCGGACAATGATGGAGAGACTCAAGAAGAAGTGACAACATGTAGAATGCAACAGGACGCTTCTGATTAGTTAGTTGATGAATTTATGTAGCTGATGTGGAGTTAACTATCTTAAAATCATTGATTAGCATATTCTTTCATGATAATCTATAAATCGCTCGTGTGTGAACTGTTGTAAGATGCCTACAGAGCCAGAGAATATATGCTGCATGAAGATAGAACAAGTATAGTTTAGTTTAATTACAGTTATAACTTGTCATATTGTTATCTTGCTTTTATGACATGCCATTGCATTTGTGTTACGTACTGTATTGCAATAACATGGCAAATTTAAGGGTTAGTGATGTCACCAACCCGGGAAGAAACTCGTTGTAGTCCCTACCAGCCGTTTGTTGTAGTCCTTAAACAGAGAATTCTTTAAAAGAAAATATCTCTCTTTGCTTTGAACTCTGAGCATCGTAACTTTGCAGATGTTGTTTATGCTCTAACAGCAACATTACACACTAACTAAAGTAAAAAAGTGAAATTATAATAAACAACCCCTTTTAGTAAGAGTGTTGAACTTTCTTCCCCTGCATCCTATTCTTCTGTGATCCAGAACTGCAGCACAGCTGAGATGTTTGTTTGAGCTACGTCCACTGTACAGACGTGAATTTGCATTTCCTTCAGCCTGAGGCTTATTCATCTCACTTTTGGTGTGAAAGGGCCTTTACATTTGCCAAAAAAAAAAAAAAAGAACAAACAAACAAACAGCCCAGATGAGAAAAAGCAATGCAAAAGTAATGTAACGCATTACTCTCCATAAAAAGTAATTAGTTACTTTTTTAGGGAGTAACACAATATTGCAATGCATTACTTTTAAACGTAACTTTCCCCAACACTGGAAATGACATAAATGATGATATGAATTTTCATTTTTGGGTGTACTACCACTTTATGTTTGAAAAGCCCTTCTGGGCTACAGAAAGTGTTCGTCCAATTGCAGTGCTGCAGCTTCTCTGCTAACTCACCTGCCTGACTGTTAGAACAACTCCACAAGCTTCAGGCACAGGACTGTGCTCTCATTGCCCATGAAGTCTGACTTATTCCCCATCAAGCCTTCAATAATGGATGACCCTGAGCAGATAGAAACCTGCCAAGTTTCTCTAACTGTACCGGAGCCTCTGCTAGAGCCCTTAAGGGAAATCAAATACACTATACACACATGCTCACAAAAACCACATAATGAAGGTCTAGTGGGTGTTTGGACACTAATCCTGGACAACACTTACAGTCAGGACATTAACAATGCTTTTAAATTAACACTGAAGGAATTACAACTTTTGGCTCAAAATGCAGACTATACTTTGCGATAAGGCTACTGCTCGTGATGGAAACTAGAAACTGTTGGCACATGATTACAATCCTCTTACCACATTCATTTACGGTCACTATACCGTATGATGTGTTCTCATATTTGGAGACAATTACTATGGCTGTAGAAATCTCAAGCAACAGATCAAGTCTTAGTTTTTACATATTTCCAATTTAACAGATTTTACAATTGTCTCAGTGATGGTAAAATAACTGTCACAATATTTGAGGATTACAGTTTGGTCATTCGCTGCAAAATGAAGTCTTGCTCCTGGATTTACATGTCCTTTTTTGTGAAAAGGCTTCTATTATTAGTGCTTTAGCTTAGGCCAGTGTGCTGTGGCACAATACCATTCTTTTAATCTCTGCGCCAACGACTGTACATCTGCAATCTAAAGAAAACAGCAGCTAATATCAAACTGAAGCTGACAAGCCTAATCTGTTAAACTCCACCAAAAGCTCCTCCTCAGCACCACAGATGGGTGGTATTAGCTGCCTCAGCTAGTGTAGAATGAATCTTCAAGCATGTGGTATCGCTTAGATTAATTAGGTCTAAAACTTTACATTAAACATAAATCTATATTAAAACAGCCAATGCCACGCATCTCTCATTCTGTCCACAATACCGTGATACTTAAAGAGTCATAAAAGCAACGGGGAACCCGAGAAAGCAGTTAATGCTCCCTTAGTCCCTCCACTGTGCTCCATAATGCATGATGGACCCATCCAAAGCACTTTAAAACATATAGTGATTTGAGTGACAAAGATCTCATCTATTTTTTAGCCACACACACTTTCAGCAGGCCACCGAAAGAGACTGAGTGAGTAATCACTCTAGAGCTGCAGTGATAATTAGAAATGTGTTGCGGCCAATACAGCCTTGGATCCCTTCACAAATTAGCTCATTTTGAGCTTCTGTGTATGTGAAAGTGAGAAAGAGGGAGTGAGGGGGAGAGAGAGAGAGAGAGAGAAAGTGCTCAGGTGATTATCTCACTGAGTTCTAGTTTGTATGTGAACAGTCAGCACTGTTTGATTTCATTGCTTCCTTTAAATCTGTATCTCATGCATTCATGCAAGTCTTATAGAATAAGAAAACATAGACCAAGGTTGCCAGGTTTTCACAACAAAACCTGCCCAATTTCTAGTCAAAACTAGCCCAATCGTGTTTCAGGGGTGTCCCACAGTGAAAATCAGGGGGTAAAATCTGTGTTTTTGGTGGGGTTCCCCTGGTAAAATTTGCATTCCAGGGGCTAAATATCATGTTATTTGGGGTCGCTTCAACCTGCGGACAGGAAAAACAACCCGCGGCAACAGTTTAAAAGTAGCCCAATTCCGCGGGAAAACCACGGACTTGGCAACACGGACATAGACAGAAGAGTCATGTTCATTCAAATTGTGCCCCATGTATCTCCTCCAATTCTTTTAGTCAGCTGAATTTTTAATGGCAGTTCTATTTATTTATTTATTTTGAGCATCTTTGATAATTCAGTTGTGCAATTAGTGAAGGTTAAAAAAGCATTTATCTAAGTGGCAGGAATCATGCATTCACAACATGTCTATTTAAATCGCACTTTCCACAGATCTTTTGAGAGTTCTGTCATGATCTACCCACCCTCATGATGTTTGAAACCCATATGACTTTTTTTCTGTAGAACACAGGCATTATTATCAAAATGTCAAAAACTTTTCAATGCAATGAAAATGCATTATTATCGCTGGCTGTCAAGTTCCATCACAATTTTTTCCGGAACTGATCCCGTACCTCCTTGTACATTTAACAAAAACGATACCACTGAACTAACACATCTAACACATTTACAGAGACTAATAAGTAGTTAAAGTACTTCCCCGAACATAAGAGGAGGATTAATATAGAAGAGAACTTGGCCGAAATCTGTAATGCAGAATAGAAAAATTGCTCTAATTCTTTTCTAATGCTTTTCCACATTTAATAGTTATGAGAAGTTTCTGATCTAAGAAAATGACCTATTGCAACAAAGGAACTGAGTAATTTCTCCAATTGTCTTGATGATAGCTCAGATCCTGAGGCACTCTGATCACACTGCAGTGGCTCTTACACCAATTCCATTCGGCGCGATTCAAAGATGCATTATTAAAAATACTTTCATGCACTTTGCAGCATCTGCAGGAGCTTTCAGCATATAATCCAGTCATGTTATAGAATCGTATTGAGCAACTGTCAAATGAATTTGCCTAATGCAGCTTCAAAATGTATTCTGTCACTAGTAATTGCCCACTTGCCAGCTGTTTGTCAACCTCCCTCTTTGTTGTGTCACGATGAGAGGGATTCAAGCTTTAAATTAGCGCATTGCGTGCTGTTTGCCCATAAAATATTTTCTGACAGTATGGCTCTGCATGATTCTCGCTCTTGAAAAAGCTACAGTCGGACAACTGTCTGATGCAGTCTTAAAAAAACGTAACTTTTAAACCCCTTAAGTGTTTGATTTTTATTTTTCAAGCAACAGTTTCCTCAGGGGTCATTCCTGGTGCATATGCAGACATTTCCGCTACAGAACGAAGCACTATCCTGCTTTGAACAGGACTTCTTCTCGCTCACACAAACACCCCCTCTATTGATTTCTTAGGTCTTTTAATTTAGAACTTTCACTTACTATTGGTCCACGCCCGGGAGAAGGAGGCCATCTGCATATTCAGCTGTTAATGCAACAATCAGGTCCAATTAAAAATGCATAAGCTTCTCGACTGTTGCAGATAGGAGCCGTATTGGTCATTAGATAATAAGGATTGATAAAAGTTACAGGGCACAATGTTAAAAATGGTCAGATCGATCGGAGAGCACCTTAATAATGAAAGTGGGGGCCTGAGGGACGAGAGCCATGGATCATTTTGACAAAGGGGCCTCCGATGGCGGATGAGACAGAGCGGGGACAATTAATCCCTCCAAGCTTCCGCGTGGCAAATCAAGTAGTTGCAGCTCATTACTGGCTGACCTTCCTAAACAGCCTTGAGAGCACAGGTGACCTTCGGGAGCTGACGAGTTTAAACCTCTGGCTGAAGGTGTGGAGAGCATGATGTTGAACTCAGAAGAGGCCTGGAGTAAGAAAGAAGAGAACCGTAACTGCAACCTTTTTAAAACCAGATTGCAATAACTTGAATTGAACCAGGATACAAGAAGATGTCTGAAGTTTAGCACCAAAAATACACATGACTGTTCGGGCACCAATCGCTTTATATATAATAGCTTTACATAGTTTGATCGGTGGTCTTTATAAAGGCTGATCAGATGATGCAAAACTCGCAAGACAATTTTTTTTGCGCAACTATAATTGCTTCACTATGGCTCCCAATTCTAAGGATGCATCCTTCGAAGGACTCTGACTTCAAAGGTCACACCTTCGAAGGCCGCGAAGGTCGGAGGACTGTTCTTGTCGCCTAGCAACTGTGATAGCTGCCGTTGCGACAGCAATATTTGTACTAGACTTTTTAAAAAGTTATATTAAACTGTCTAATAACAAAACAGGGTTCACAAACGGTCTAATTATGTTCACCATGGACCATTTCGACATATAATAAAGAGTATAAACTATATATAATTGCATCTTAGTAAGATATGTCAACATTTGAACCGATTTAAAGTATTTTATTTTATTTTTACATTTGTATCATTATTTGAGCAAGTTGAAACCCAATACTTGCTTTTAAAAGTGTAATTTGGCAATTTCTCTCTCTCTCAAAAAAAAAAAAAAATCCTGTCGTTAATGGTGCGCAATGAATTCTGGGGTAGGCAAGGCAGCGAAGGATCCATTTGTTGTATCTTGCGAGCGTACGCACACAGTCAAATGCACAGCCTTGCAAAGTATACTTCATTTGACTTGTATGCGTACACAGGCGTTCGACACATGCATAGTTTTGAGCAATTTCTTGCTATGAGTTACAACCCATGTAAATATCTTTGTATTCTTTCATGCTAGAGTTGAATATGTATGCCTGTGTAGGCCTCCATTGTTGCTGTAGCTTGCATGCGCTCTGGTCTGTTCTGTTTATGCAGTTTTTCTTTGACTACCTTGTGAATCGATGCCCCAGGGCACGGTTGCCACCTTGTGGATAAACTAATTATTGCAAAAAATGTAAATGCGCACGTGCGATCTGCACGTACAAAGTATATGCGGTGACAAAAATCCGGCGGTGCACGTACAGTACGCGCACACTCTTCTGATGACGAAATTCGTGTCAAAAGTGAAGTATATTTGGGCTTAAGCTTTTGATCAGTTGGAATTCACTACAGAGCTGATTTATTATTTAAAACCCTTTTAACTTATGAATTTGAGAAAATATATAAAATCCTATAGGCGTATGAGCTGTTGGAGAAAAATAAAATTACACTAACGAAAAAAAAAATCAATAGTATAAACCGTGACATAAGGTAGCTACAAGGATTGTGTGATTAAATCTCAACATAATTAATATATTATACACCAGGGGTTCCCAACCACATTCCTGGAGGCCCCCCAACACTGCATGTTTTCCATGTCTCCTTAATCAAACACACCTGATTCAGACCATCAGCTCATTAGTAGAGACTCCAAGACCTGAAATAGGTGTATCAAACAAAGGAGAGATACAAAATATGCTGTTGGGGGGCCTCCAGGAACGTGGTTGGGAACCACTGTTATACACTATTATGTGATTAATTCTCAAAATAATTAATATATCATACTCTACAGTTAAGTGCGATCTGCTGTGATGTCACAATCAAGTTGAAATTTGGGATATAGAGCTACTTAAAGTGTAAATTGAAGGAGACTCACTCCATTGGTCAAAATCTAGGGGACAAGGGCCTATCCACATAAACTTCCCTTGCCCACTTGACAAAGTGGAACACACTTCAAAATGGTGGCAGGGATTGCCCCGAGGGGAAGTGCTTAGGGAAGTTCACGAGTGTGTCTAAAAGCGAAGTGGAACCACCTGGTGGCATAAAGATGTAATCATTATAATCATCATTTGAAGTGCCAAGTTACTTTCAAAAGGTGATTTGCTCTATTTTGATCATGTAGACATCAACTATAAACTTTTATCCCAATACTTATGTGATAATAAGAATATTTGTAAAAGAGAAATAATGATACTGTGTGGTTGAAAAGACAGTTTGTGAAGCTGTTTCATACCTTATACAAGATAACGGCTCACTCTGGGTCAGTGGGAGCGCCAACACAGATCTGAATGTTGAATCTGAATGATTTTGTAGAAGGTTTAATAGACGCAGCCGAATCATCATTTAGAAATGAGATTGCATGGGTGCTTGAAACGAGATCTCAATCTTTTGACGACTAATCGAGCAGCTATACTTCACATACTTTTGAAAATCCAGTGTTTAGTTGATCCTGATAAGCCACAGTTGTCACAGTTGTAAACAGGACTGCGTTCTTCTTCCATGAGGGGGTTTGGCATCACAGCATCTTTGTTTCGACACACGTCTCCTGGAAATCCTGTAGAATTCAACCAATCAGATGAAATCCTGAAGTGTTTCCAGTTAAGTGTGCCATATGCATCAGACTTTAAGCCAGCGGTCCGAGTCTGAGCCTAAAAATCTATGCACCAAGTTTCAATTTTTTTATGTGACGCATTCCACTAACTTCACTGAAAGGAAACCAGGACGGCAGAAAGCAGCATCCTGTTTGTTTTCTTTATTTTACAAAGCAAAATGTTTTGTTTTTGTTGTGAGTGTACAAAAATAAAAATAGATCCTTTCAAATGATGTCTTACTCTTATCTGTATGACCATAAAAGACAGAGTATTTTAAGTTGTTTCTGCTGTTATAATGAGACAAAATCATTTGGCATTGTGCCGATTTGTGTTGTGGAAGTCTCACTACTACAGTCCAGTGATGAAACATGAGTGTCCTGGAAATGGGAAGCCTCAGGTGCCGCTTCACTCGCTGTCTCCTCATGGAAAGCTGAAGTAGGTTCTTTTTCTCCTCCTCACCGCATGTTAATGAACTCTTATGCACAAAGAAAAATAATCTCTGTCTGCACAAGTTTTATTTTTCATTATTCTATTTATTTTGTACTTTTATAACACAAGATGATTTTCAGTTTTGTAGCTGATTTTGACCAAATACCTTTTGTTTTTTATCAGCCCTACAAAAAAATATGACTTATGTAGGAGTGCATCCCGTTTACTGATTCGTACTTAATACACTAAAGGAGGCTGTACTGTACCAACTACCTCAGTGGGGACTAAATGCTGCTAGTTAAAACAAACAGTAATTTTCACTACTGTCTGTTCAAAATAAATTAAAAGAATCCTAGCATTGGGGATTTGTTGCTTTTTCCTGTTGTACTGAGCTCATATCGAACACACACACACACATATATATATGTATATATGTATATGTATGTATATATACAGTACCTACTAAGTAATGTTGTATATAAAATATTCATTTATCTTCTATTTCTACAATTTTTATTATTGTTTACAATAAAAATCAATATAAATGGCAATTATTTAATTTTAAAAACAACATGCTGTTTTTATAATACCTACTTTCTCAAACATTCTAAATAGGTCTTTGTGGATCATCATATTTTGGGGTCATTGGCATCCAAAAGTTTGACAACACCTGGGATAAAGAAGTGATGGAATGACACATGTGCCTCTGGGTGTGACTAGGGGTTGTAATGAGAAGGCGATGTGAGGAAAGGAGATACATGATGTGAGTTTATGGAGGGAACAGGAGTCATTATGCTACAACAAGAACTCGTTCAGCACGTCTTCATTTACCAAAGCCATGATCACCTCTCTCAAAGCATCATCCGTACAAACTGCAGGCCGTTCACACAATCAGACTGATGAGCGAGCGCATATGCCTATCTTCCCAATTAATCTGGGCGCTGAGCTGTGTTGTGAAAAGAGAGCGAGTACTATATCTCTCCCAGCAAAACCTCCCCCAGGCGACAGTCTGGGGCACAAACACGGCCAATATCACCGGCCCATATTTGGATTTCATTGGGATCTGTGACTCATTGCAGAAACGTGGATCATACCAGATACTGGCTGGAAGAGCAATTGCCTGTATAAGCAAGCGTTTCTCTGTCCTTCTGTCAGAATACACATACACACACACACATACACACACACGCGCTCCCGGCTCAGGTATCAGCATGCCTTGGTGTCGTGGGCTGTAGCACAGAGCAGCACCACACAGTGGCTGCACAGACACTATTCAGAGGAAAGCCTATTATCTCCTGCAGGAGCCTCACTTTATTACACCATTATTTGGCGATCGGCTCTTCATGCTACAATGCCCAGAAACTTTAGATGCAATATAATGTGAAATTTGCAGGTTTTATGGCAATTCTTTGGGCACCAGGGCATATTATTCTCCCCATTTCATACAATTAGATCTTTTATGCTTAAATATTGTGCATACAAAAATAAAAAGTCTCTGCAGTGCATTAGCGCTCCTCACACTCTTATCCATTAGCATATGTCATTGCATCAACAATGAGAGATGTCAATTTCTGTCCACCAAAATTAGCATGAAACCTGTCGGTGATCTCATAAAGTCAATCACTATATAAATATAGCCACATTGTGAGAATGTGCAAGTGCTAATGACTCCTTTTGATTAGCATTAGGTTACAACTCGAGAAAGTGCTGAAATACTGAAGGTCAACCTGCCGTTTTGACATGGGATGAAAATGATTTTTTTTTGTGTGTGTGGGGGCGAAGGGATGTCATGATTTGAATTAAGATTGTCAGATTGGCTGTAAGCTTGAATCGGTGGGCACGAGTGTCTTGTATGACCTTTTCAGGGAATTGTCATTTTCCGCCCCTGTGATGCCACCATGGCTCAGCGGCGGAGAGGGCCTGTTCCCCGTGCTGTGTAATTTGTCCTGGGTGTTACTGTTCACACTGCACTAGCTCTAGCGATTCAGCCGCACAGACCTCAATGTATCTGCAGAGCACCAGGCTGCGACTGCGGAATAACGAGAAAAGAGCCGGCGCTAGAGATACACTCCATGCTCCGCAGAGGAGAGCCTCTGCCAATGACTTTGGCTGCATCTCTGTTTATTTCTGATGCGTAGGGCTGTACATTCCCACAGAGTCAGTGGCATGCGTCGTAGTAGGAAAGTTCAATTCAATGGTTTAACGATCAGAAAGTGCACATGGAACCCTTTATGACAAGAGATGGTCACAGTATGTTGATCCTGGAAAACCTGTACAAAGCCAGAGTGCTGTAAAGAAGTGCTAAGAAAAGTACAAGTACTTGAAGTTTGTTAAAAGTGTTGCACGTGTGTGGTAAGTCTGATACGTATTTGTTATTCTCTCTAATCGCTGTGGCATTGCAGAAAGAACTAGCTTATTAATTTCAAAGTTGGCCCATTTAAAACCCTACTGGCATACAAAACATTTAGGTAATGCGTCATGCTGGAAATCGGACCAGACCGAGCTTGTGCAAAGCCACCATGATTAATCAAATAATTTATTCTGTTGGCAAGAAGAGTCTACTTTCATGGCCAAAATTATTCAATGATAAACCAGACTCGGCAATGGAGACAACATTTGCTTTGGGAAAAATCAAGGGGTCAATTTATAATATAAGCCATCAGGCAGATAATCACTTTGCTCATTATTAGAGGCCAAATTAATGTTAATTAAAAACAGTCGAGGCTCAGAAGTTGCTGGTCCAACCTCTCTTCACAGTAGCTGCCTTATTATCATTGAAACTTTATCTTTTTTAACACTCCCTGTGATCTTCACCTCTTTCTCACTTGTGGTGTTGGTGTTTCTTAAGTTAAGACCTCATGTCTCATTTTCTCGCATTTAACATGGTTAAATGTCTACAGTAACGTACTGGGACTAATTAATTTCTGTTTGCTTTCTGAACCCTTTTTTTAATGAGGTGAGTATTTAGAGTAAACTAGACGGAGCAAAAAAATCTCTGCAATATATGTGAAGAACATTTATAGTGGCTCCACAGAGAGCAGGTCTTTGTATTTGTGCGTGTGTTTGGTAGTTTGGTCTGTGCCACATCAGTGCTGCCAGTTCACAATTGTCAAGAACATAATCATGCTGTGCTCCTTTTATCTTTGTGACTTTATCTGTCTCTCTATTGGCTGATGGAAGAACTGAACCCGGACATTCTTGTGCGACTAGACTGTGTGCGTTTGTCTGCGTGTGCGTGTGTGTGTAATTAAAAGCTGTCATCCAGAACCATAGTCCTCCTCTCCATTAAAACAACCCATCAGATGGCACTCAGATAAACTGCCAGGAGGGTAGTGTGTGCGATGCGTGTGTGTGTAGACAGAGGAAATGGGTGTGTGCTTAAGAGCAGAGAAGAGAATCAAACGGAATTTAACAATTTAATTTCCGATTCCTGTTAACGATTCCTTAACATTGTGTCAAATTCAAGTGATTCTTTTGAATTTGAGGAAGAAATATTTGGGAAACAGAAATGCAATTCTGTAATAATTTCAAAACAACAAAGAACAAAAAATAAGGTGACGTTTAGTTAATTCTATTATTTTTATAAAATACCACAGAGGGGTACACGAGTTTCAAAGTGAAAGCTTTTGAAAATGATACCGTTACTGTTTCGGTGAAAACGGAAATGTGTGAAAACGGTGATGTCATGCGCATGCGTTTTATGTGTTCAGTCTATAGGTGCATACTTTTTTTTATGAAGTGACCTCGCCAACTACTGGCCTGGCAGCATAATACAGCATTTTTTTAATGGTTTCACAGGCAACGTTGTCATCTCTATTCGAAAAACGCAAAGTCGGATGAATCAAATTGATTGAAAAACTTCTCCAATTAACTCAAGCGTCTTTATGATTCATTAAAAAGAACCACTCATAAGAGTTATTAGTGCATTGAACTTCACTGCTTGTGCTGTACATTTTTGATTCCCTAAAAAGAAGTGTCATTATGTGTGTTCGACATCGGCTGCTGCTGGATGCAACCGATCGGCGAGAGTGACGCTCGCGCTGCGTTTGCGCACTTTATCACAGCTGAAGTGAAATAAATGCAATATTTGACTAATACATCTATGTTTCAAAGACATTTTCATTCAATACTTTATGTACTGCTTACAGCATCTGTTTGTACAAGAATTAAGTTCAACATAAGCATATACTATTTAAATACCAATGTAGTGGGGTCTACGTTTTTTATCAGTTTTATTTTGATAAACATGACACAATATAACATCACGACTACATGAAAAGAGCTTTAACTGTTATAAAAATACATATTTGTGAGCATTAGTGGAACTGAAGGTGTGAGAAGCTTGTGCAGCCACTCTTGAGAAGCTGCGCAGAATGAACCAGCCGGCTGCTCTCGAATTGCTCTTGCTGTACTTTGATGCCATACGTCACAGTCACATGACGTCGGCGCTGTCTCAAGTTGGACAAAATTTCTAACCAGCATGCACTGCTTCAAGTCAGCCACTGATCGGTCTGTGCAGTGCTGCATGAAGTTGAACAAGCCTAGTAATTCAGGAACTGAGCATCACTGGTTGTGTGCATGTTTTTGATTCACTAAAAAGAACTGGCTCTTAGTTAAGACTTGTTAGTTTGGGAACTAGTCAAATCTTTCATTCGGGAATTGGACTTTACCACTTGTGCAGTATGGTTGTGATGTAGTAAAAAGAAAAGGATTAAAAAACATTCTTTAAGAATCGGACTTCACTGGTTGCATTGTGTTTTGCACTTAATAGTAATGCAGTGAACATTTTAAGTTTCCTCTGCATCGGCAGAAAACATATGTTTGTATGAGTCTTACAAACCCTTCAACTTTTTATCATCTTAAAACTGGGCGTGAATACATGCATGAGTAAACAGCTAAAACTTTTAAAATTCACCAGTGGGTTTAAATATGATAAATGAAATGCACTCCTCAGAATGTGTCCTTGAGAAACATTTCTCATAATCCTCCTATCTGGTGATGTAAGTCATGAGCAGGTGGTATGTTTAGAGCGCCTAGAGAAGGATTTCCAATAATGTTGTAATTTATTGTGCAGATGGAAGTAGTGATCCAAGTAAGTTTGGCTCAAGAAGCGATGGCACTTGATTTTTTTTTTAACAATGTTGAGCATTTGCTCACGACAGAAGAGTTCCCGTATGTGCTTCTCCCGCCAACGGTCTTCCACAGAGGGAGAAATCTTTGGAAATTAATTAGAGGCAAATCCCTTCTTGCTGTTGAAGTGTGGCATTTAAAGGCATTGTCCTTGTAGCTTGTGTAATGCCACCTTTCAACAACGGTTCTCTCATTCCCTTTTTTGCTCTCTCGCTTTCTCTCTCTATCTCTCTCCCCCTCTGCATTGGTTGGATAATGCCCCCTAATCCGTCCTGGCAACTCCAGCCCCTGTTTTCGAGCAGAAGTCAGCTTCTAATTGCCTGGCATTATTAGGTACTTTACTTGTAAATTTGCAGAAGAGGAACATCGCTCTTCTGCATCCAAGCAGTAAATTATCCAATTTCACCTCATCTCCGACAAATGTTAGTTTCAAACGCCCCCACAGCACCCTCCCGATCCGTTCACACCCTCACTACAAACAGCCTTTTAATTTCCCCTTCTTTCTCTTTTTCACAAGCTGATTGGTGCATTAAAAATTTAGAGTATTTCTAGTTATTTATTTAAAAAATAAAAGGAATCAATACAGACAGAGCTGATGGTAAATATTCTATGACAACAGAAGTATTGCATTTAACCTCTCAATAGGGCAGTCTGACTGAAAGAGGATATCAATAATGCAGGATCACGGGATATATTACAACCAATGTCCATTATTAGATTCGCTTTAAATATGAGGCAACTTCAGACCATAAACAGTGGGAGTTTATGCTGCATTAACCGCAAAACCAAAAAACATTAGCTGAGTCAAAATATAAAGAAAGCCACTGAAATATTTATGGGGATGGAAACATTGTCCCACACAAGAACTGGCTAAATCCAAACCAGGCTGATCACTCTTGTTTACTTCTATCTCTGCAATAGAAATATTTCTTGTATCGCACTAAAAGCGTCATTCAATACATTTTCATATCCCATCATATACTGTATGTCTTAATATATTTAATAAAATATTAAACATGCAATATTTAAAGCTGAAAATCATATTAGTTAGTTTTCTTTTATCATAATAAGAGAATTAATTGAACATGGGGTGAATTTTAAATAATTTCAATACTGATGTATGGCAATTTATTAAGAAATTATTCCAGGTGTTTCTTCATTTTTTCCTTTCTATAAAAGAACGGTTTCAAACTGTTTTCTTTACTCTTTATTTCTGTTCTTGCCATTGTGTAACTAATCAAATAATTGCTAAAGTTTAAGTGTCTGATTATTTTATTAAAATAATTCCTTAAATGACATACATGCATATGCATATTCATTAAACAGAGTTGCAAAGCTCAAAAGGTACTGCATAACAGGAATGACAAAAAAGGCACAAAATAATCTGATGTTAGTGTCTTCAGCAGTGTAGATGAAACTTAACCCAAAGAAAACAACAACAATGGACATCCACCCCCAACTCAACTTGTATTCATCTCACTTTCTGTCCTCACACACAATAAGGCCAACGCACAGCATTGCACGTTGTAAGCCATCTCTGTCAGAAAAGCCCAAATCACAGCGTTTCATCAGCCTATGTGTCTCTCCCTCTATAACTAAGGGAGCAGGCCTGCCATGTTGGCTCGCAGCTCTGTGTCTGAGAGATAAATGAAATGCAGATGACTGAAAAATGATATGATACACAAAAGCAAGTGTCATGTGGCTTTTGCCTCCTCCTTGCTCACTGGCTTGTCTTGTGGCATGCCTTGGGCGGGATGAGTGGCCGACCCGAGCTACACAGATGCTCGTTAGCTCTACATGTGTTTCGCTGACAGCAAGTGTCTGACTGACGAGAGGGAAAGGCAAGGGGTCTTGTAACGTCATCTAACATCGAGAGCTCATCCTGAGAAAAGGGAAAAAAGTCTGTCTCATTCTATCTTTGCAAGTTTGTGTGTGTGAGAGAGAGTATATGCTGGTGTGTCTGCCAAACAGGTGACAGACGATCATTACAGGTTGCGCCATATACCTCTAGACATTTCCCCATGTTGTACATTTGGTCAGCGAGATGTTTACATTGACAGAAGTCACTGGGCTAACCATCGCCAAGGGGAAAGCCTGGGGCACCTGTCTGCGCGCATGCAAATACCTTACTTATGCATAAATTAGTGTATTTTAGTATTTGAAGAAGTAACAGAACAGAGTGACACATCACTGAGATCAAAGGAACGCCTTCTCCCTCATCTTTTTCAGTAAAAGGTTTTCATTTTCATAAATTGGAAATATATGAAGGAAATGTTTTCCTTGTCATCATTAGAGAAGAGACAGTTCTCTACATCTCGGGGTTATATCATTTAAGATCTCTGCCGATGAGAGCTCCAATAAATCTTCTGCCATGCATTCTTGTTAAGATATTTTTACTCATTTGTTTGAGTGTGACGACAGCTACGTTTGAACTCTGATGAGAATATGGCCAAAATCATTTACTCACCCTCATGCCTTACCAAACCTAACTTTCTCTCTTTCCTTAGAACATAAAATGTGAATTTTTGAACAATATCCTGGTCACTTATAATGACAGTAAATAAGAACTGGGTCAAAACTGTCTCTTCAAAAACAAAAGAATCATAAAAGTGGGGAATACCACTTGTGCAGAATTTCCTTCCAGTGGTGTGTTAACCATTATGACCTGAACTCAAGAACTGGATCCGTCTGCTTCATGAACAAATCATCTGATTCATTGAAAAGATCTGACTCAAAAGAATGACACAAATCATTCCAATCATTCCACCAAGCTGACAGCTGTCAGCGAACATCTGTTCGGCTAGTTTTTGTGGTGTGTTCTACATGTAAGCTGTAGTCTGGCTCACGTCGGCGGGAGTTCGCCAGATTCAGCAGGTTGAATCGGCACTGTGGCCTTCGGTAAGGGAGTTGACTCTGATTGGCTGTTTAGTTTAGTTAATGTATAATGTTGCTGTTTGAGCATAAAAAAATCTGCAAGTTTACAAAGCTCAAAGTCCACTCCAAAGGAAGATCTGTAACTCATATAAATAATTCCCACCCAGGGAATACGCAAAAAAAGGGGGCAAGGCCTGGTCGAGCTGCGCTAGTGAAGACGAAGAAGAAAAAATCTGCTTTAGTAATGTGTTGTTGCCATGTCAAAGAAACGCAGTTTTTTCCACCCCCGGTTCTAAAACCCCTTTGTTTGGCCTTCCTAAGGAAGACGATTTTAGAAAACTGGTTAATTTTTTTTTAACACTGTTCCTGAACATTATAACCCCAACGTTTATCTGTGTGCTGTACATTTAACGGAGGACAGCTTCCAGAACCCAAGAGAATGCTGGCTCCGCACAAAAGCTTCTTCTGAAAGACGGAGCTGTTCCCACTTTGTCACAGTCTTTGTTTATCAATCACAACTTGTAAGTATGTTTTATTATTTTTTTGTTGTGTTTTCTATTAACAGTTCCAACTATAAGTTTTATGTTGTTGCCATGATGTAAACATTTTCAGGTGAACTATTCCTTAAAATTTTCTAGAGAACTCTTTACTAGTTATCAGACAAGATGTTCATTGTGCTACATCCTGTAGCTCAGTGGTTAGAGCATGGCACTAGCAATGCCAAGGTTGTGGGTTCGATCCCAGGGATTGCACATACTCAGATACAAATGTATAGTATAATGCAATGTAAGTCGCTTTGGATAAAAGCGTCTGCCAAATGTAAATGTAAATGTACATCCATCTTCCTAAATTTAAAATAGAAAGAGAGAGAGAGAGAAAAAAAGTAATTTAAGTGAGTTACAGACCCCTGTGTCTTTTAGGGTAATAAAAGAATATATTCTCAGTTACTGTGATACCTCGACTGTAAAAGTGTTTCATATGACCTCAGACTGGGCAGGAATTAGCAGAAGCTGCTAATGAACATGCAGGCCTCTCTTCTATCCTCTTTGTTAGCACTCTGCCGTGGCAACCTAGATAACAGCACTCAAGCCAGAGCAGTGACATGTAAAAGCTCTTTACGTAAAACATCAGAAATGCTCTGGCAGAAAAATACTCTTCTAAATACATAAATGAATAAATAAATAAAATGAAGAGTGGGCCCATTTCTCGTCTTTTCGTGGCGGCTTAGATGCAGACTGGCAGTAAGAGTATAAAAGCGGGTGTCAGGGGGGTGGGGGAGATGTGTTTGTATGAGGGTTCTGTTGAAATGTTTACTCTAATGGAGGCCATAATGAGTGCATACAGCGCAGCGCTCTGGCTCCAATAGGGGGCTGCGTGCCAGCAGGGCTTTAAAGGAAGGGCCCAAAGCCTTGGGCACTTGGCACGCCTGCTCTTCCCGCAATCTCCCGGCACACAGAGCGAAGGAGCGGTGAGAACCTGCAGATAACTAGCCATGAAATCTGCCATCACATGCCTTTGATTACTCATCCACAATTTACTGTTTTTAACCCCCAACCTCAGATGCAGTAAATAAACATGATTTGCTTTTTCATAATCTTTCACCTCCCTTCAACTCCCCCACCTCCATCTCTCTGCTGCTATCAAGAGTCCGGCTCATGTCTGTCGAAATAAAATGGTTCCAACAATGCTCTCTAATCATTCCCTCAGTGCAATCCCTGAATCCTTTTTGTGAATAATAAAAAAAGGAAAAATCCCACATTAGATCAAGTATCTAATTGTTTGGCCATTTCCTGAAATGAATTAAAAGCCTTTTCTCCCGTATACTTCCAGCCAACATTGTGTCTGTGCACACATGTGCATATCCGAGGGTTTATTTAAATGAAGAGAGAGAAAGAGTTCAATTTGAATGACGCAGAGGCTGTCAGTGGCTTCTTGGACTGCCAGGCACAGATGAAATAGCACTTGCTGTCTTGTTGTTATTTAAAAGCAGTTGTAATCCATCTGAAAGGGGCTGTGATATAATACATTTAATTTCTCCTCCCTCACAGCAAAAATATGGAGGAAAAAAATCTATCGAGGCTATATAGCCTGGTGATTTAGTAATTATCTTTATTTTACCCTGGCGCATTTCGCTGCAGATTAATTGGATCCTTATCTGCTCCGAGTGGCAGGTCACTTACCTCAACGCACCACAATATGGTTTATCTTAATCATCACCCTCCGCTACCTTTAACCATGGCCTGTATGAACCCGGAAAGATTATTTCGCATCAAAATCACCAACACAAACAGCATGGTTGTTACACTGCGTTTAATTGGTTCCCCAAGATAACTCTTTACGGTGGTCTGATTGTGTAAAATTTGTGCACAAGCCCGAAAAGAAGATGATTCTTACCAATTGCTTCCCTGACATAGACAAGGCTGTTAAACGTTAAAAGAAATCGGGGAACAGATTATCGTGATGTGTGAAATGGGAAAAGACATTTGAAAATGCCACTTAGCAGGAGAATGCCAACACCCTTCACAAGTATTGTTTGAGTCACACACTCCTAAAGAAAAATTTCTGGAGTAAATCAGACTCTGTAGCTCTGTTCCAGAACCTAGTGAACTTCCTCACTGTTTACAGCTGCCGTTCATCGTCATGTAACCTTAAAAGTAACAAATTTGCAATGCTGTACAAAGGCAGCAACTCTGCATGTCACATAAGTATAAAAATACATACAGTAGCACACACAAATATTAGATAAAATACATTTGTAAATTTACTTTTTAAAAATTATATCAATTAAAGGTGGGGTAAGTAGATTTTCAAAAACAATGTTTGGAAGTTAGTCGGGCCGACACCAACAACAAACGTGTAACCAATCAGCATTAGGGGGCATATAACGGTCGAGGAGACGGAGCGGCTGACGTGAATCTGTCGTGCCGCTCATGCTTGCAGTGTGAAACGGTTGTAAGAGGGAGATTTGAAAAAGAAAAAAAAAAACTCCAGAAAGAGAGATGAGACACAATCCAAAAGAGCTCAAAAGAATATCACTGGAATGAAGGGTTATGACTGGGCAAGCACTTTAGGACCAGCATTAATATTAGAAAAGCTTTCCAGCTCTGGAGAGAGCTGAGTGGGAAGGCCTGAAAACAGACGCAGATGCTGCTTTGATTCCGCTTCACACGTGAGTAACACTGGGTTTGATTGTCATTGATTGCCTGGAGCTGCTGTGCTGTTGGCAACTAACAACAAACTCTTGTTTGTATTTACTTGTGTGTACTGTACGTTCATTATTTGTGCTTCCTTGACGTTCGTTCATCATCTGCGCTTTATTTTTCGTGAAGCATTATTTTGTTGCACGTCAGCTGTGATAAACAGACACCCACTCTTGCATTGTGTGTGTAAAGCCCGAACACACCAAGCCGACGGTCGACCGTCGGGCAGTTTTTGTTCGTCGGCTGACTAAGTTTTCTCAGTGTTCCGCACCGTCGGCTGAAGTTGGTCCTCTTCTGCTTTTTTCCGGCCAATTCGACATGTTAAATCATGTCAGAGCTCGTCGGTCAGTCGGGCCATCTGATCATTCTGATTGGCTGTTAAGCTACTGCCACCTGCTGGTACAGAAAGGCATTTCTTCTTACGCAGAGGCAGAATGGACGTGCTACTTGGCCGTTGGGTGTTGAGCGTTGGTTTGGTGAGTTAGGGCAACTTTGGACCCAGACGCTGCCGACGTGAGCCAACCCCACCGTCTGCTTTCATCACCACTAGTTCGTTGGCGTCGGCTTGGTGTGTTCCGGGCTTAACAGAGGCCAGCTAGTGAGAGTTGTGCAGGTAAACCAATGCGCACTGATGACCGCTAGAGAATGTGGTGTTTAGCATCATTGTTAGTGCCAGCAGCGAACGGGCCAAGGTTCTAGACTCGGAGCAGGGTGGTTAGAATTGGAGGAGTTTTGGAGGCGGAGCAATGAAGAGAGGGGTGGGTTTGTTTGGGTTGATTTCAAATATCAACAGTGTTCAACAACGTTTTTGAGAATCTACTTAACCCACCTTTAAATGATAAATTAACAATTTTTTAAATTAAAAATAAAATAAACAGTGGGCAATGGAAGGAAATGTTGATTTATATAATTATTATATAGTTTATATATATATATATATATATATATATATAATAGAACCGACTAATCAAAGAAATACCCCAAATATTAAATCAATTATCAAAATGATCATTAGTTGCAGCCCTACATATGTCACACTTTCACACTCGTTATGTCATAAAGGACCATAAAACCGATCTCAAGGTCTGACTCTGACCCCATCTGAAAACTAAACACTCGCCAGAGTGTACAGCTGTGATGCATTTTTGAATAAACCACACCAAATTTACTCCTTAATGGGTAACAGGCCAAAAACTTCACCCTTAGAGTAATACCTCCACCGCCTCATAACTCTAGCATCTGACAGCAGCTGTGTGTGTTTGTACCTACACTATCTGACATCTGACATTAGATTAATCATAGGCCTCCTGGAATAACACAGGCGAGAGTGCGCTGTCCGAAACTCTCAGAAGCCGCAATCTACAACCACTCCAATCACCCCCATGCACTGTCACTCTGATACAAGAGTGGAGTCGCTAGTTTCATATAGTACCTGATATGTATCAAACTGACAACAGTTCTCATTATTGCACAACATGCTACACTGCCCATGTCATTTGTTAAGTCTCTTTCATTCCATACTGAGTGTGAGCATTTGAAGTGTAGTTGTACTCATTATGCGTCTGATACTGAATGTAGCACCAATGCTTTGCCACTTAGGGGTAATTTTTTGTTTCTGGAATCCACAGCCACACACAATTCCTTCAGACTGCACAAACCTCAATGCTTCTCTAACTGGCATGCTGCACTCATGCCCTGATCCACTAGCGCCAGTGTAACGGAGCCGTTTCATCGGTCGTTGAGAGTCTAATTTACGGATATCTGCATGAGTTCGGGAGGCCCGAGGCGACCTGTTCCGTGTCGTATGGGGGAATGGAAGTATGCATACCATGCGGACTTCAGCAGCGGGGTCCGGATTAGATCGGGCTACGGGGAGTGGCGAGTGAGCCCCGTTTGTTCTCCGCTCCCTCCCTCTCTTATGTAGTGTGGGCTGATTGGGAGGAAAAGCTGAAATTGCTTTCACCGGGGCCCAGGCCGTCCGCTCCTGCAGCAGGCAATGATAACTAACAATGCCCCCAGGACCTAGTTAAAGCTGCATCACACATGCTGCAAAAGCACTTTAATGTGGCAGCATTAAGAAGCTGTCAGCTAGTCTGGAGCGAAGGAAAACCGGCTTGAATTCAAAGCCGATCGCAAAAGCATTTGTTACAGTAATATACGAATCAAACTTGTGCACGCTAATCAAGACTTTTGTTTTCAGTGATAGCTGATGAAGAAAAGAGTTTAGATTGTGACAGCGAGATGTATGTTTCTCTCTTCATAGCTGTCAACTCAGGTAGGGATGACCTAAATCATGCTATGTGGGAGTGTGGAGTGTCCTATCCCTGTGCATATCATCAGCAGAGCTATGACAGAGACACCCTCAGGGAAAATGTGCTGTGGATAGATGTATATTATAACTATATGACTTAATATTTTGGCTATTTAGACCTGGATGCACATTTCCCCATGATACTTGCTTTTTTCTATTTTTAAAAAAAAATAAACTATTCACTATCACAGCGTGCAAGCACATCTGTGTATGTCTACGCACAAAGCACGCATACATTTGTTTATGCATGCATGCAATTAGCTGTGTTTATTATGCTGAGGTCTTGTTTAATGGTTCTAATTTTGCGTCTTCAATAAATATTCAACAGGAACCAACAGTAGCATGTTGTCATAATAGACTTACAAGCAAGGTTGAGGATGCTTTTGAAAGAGATTACAATTGCACAATCCCAAAGTCCTTCATTCCGAAATAAATAACACTTGTTACCTCACCTGACCCTGCTGTGTAGAGAGCTGTTTTACGATCCACCCACGTCCATTTCAATTAACACCATACTGAAAAGAGGTCATCATGCTGCCAAATGAAAGATGAACATTGTAATTGCCAAGAGCCATCCATACAATGGATGTATATTGTCCATGTTATGTTATGGTATATACACAGCCATTCAAAAATTTGGGATTGGTAAGATTTTTTAATGTTTTTCAGAAATCCTTCTGATTCGCTGATTTGGTGCTCAAGAAACATTTATTATTATCAATGCTGAAAACAGTTGTGTAATTTTCAGCATTCTTTGATGAATGGAAAGTTCAAAAGAGCAGCTTTTATTTGAAATAGAAACTTTTGTAACATTTTAAATGTCTATACTGTCACTTTTGATCAATCTAATGCATTCTTGCTGAATAAAAGTATTTTCTTTCCAAAAAAATTAAAATAAATAAAACATACTGACCCCAAATTTTTGAGCAGTAGTATATATATATATATATATATATATATATATATACATACACACACACACATACACACACACACATATATATATATATATATATATATATAATGTGTGTGTGTGACCCTATATACATATATATATGTGTGTGTGTGTGTGTGTGACCCTGGACCACAAAACCAGTCATAAAGGTCAATTTTTTGAAAGTGAGATTTATACATCATCTGTATAAATAAGCTTTCAATTGATGTATGGTTTGTTAGGATAGGACAATATTTGGCCGAGATACAACTATTTGACAATCTGGAATCTGAGGGTGCAAAAAAATCAAAATATTGAGAAAATCGCTTTTAAACTTGTCCAAATGAAGTCCTTAGCAATGCATATCCACTCACAAAACTAAATTTTTTAATATATTTACGGTAGGAAATTTACAAAATATCTTCATGGAACATGATCTTTACTTAATATCCTAATGATTTTAGGCATAAAAGAAAAAACGTTAATTTTGACCCATACAATGTCTTGCTGGCTATTGCTACAAATATACCTGTGCTACTTATGACTGGTTTTGTGGTCCAGGGTCATATATATATATATATATATATATATATATATATATATATATATACACACACATCAAATTGAATGCATGTCTATTTAAATAAGTAGCATAAACAGAATTGTGGAGATCAGAATTTCTCTCATGTTATCGTACGCTTGCTATTCAGAAGAAAAATGCATGACAATAAAAGGATGGGAAGAAAGACAGAGATAATGTAAGCAAAAATAAAGTCCCGTAAGTTCAAACTCCCTTACTCTCTTTGGAGATGGCAGACCACCTCCAACACAAATGAGACACAGTCCCCTGTTAACTGCCTTCTCCTTTAAGATGCTTTACTGAGTATCTGAAGTGCTTACCCATTAAATACATATTCTCAGAGTATCCTGTCAAACACAGATTTGAATCAATACTATTCTAGAGTGGCTCGTTAAACTTGAATCAGCTTTGGAAGTGGTGCATGCTTGGCTCACAGCTGCTGTCATTAGCCAGTGGCCTGGAGATTATTGGAGAAATGCCTGTGTGAGAGAGAGAGAGCACGGGAACATCATTCTGCTTCACATGAATCTAGTTTGATGTATTATATCACATCCATTAATATCAGGATTATTGTGTATGACAGTACAGCCAAACTTGATACAATGTAAGAGTTGTACAGAGATCTGTGGAAAATGGTTCTTTATTGTTTTCTGGTAAAATACACGTTACTGTCGTAGGGATGCTGTAAGGCATTGCTTGTGTAGGAATACACACGAAGAAGAAGATAGATTCAAAAGTAAGACATTACTAAGCAATCCAATGGAAGATACAGGAACAGGAGTTTACACAACACAGGACATACGAGACAGGATCCAGAGGTGAGGAAGGTGACTGCTTATGAAGGGAGTGCTGATGAGCGATAATGATGTTGAAGGTCTTCAGGTGCGGGTGATAATGATTGCGTGCAGGTGCTGAACGGAAGGGATGCTGGGAAACGTAGTGCCAGTGCTGGTGACTGTGACAGTACAGTACATCCCCCAGGAGGTGGATGGAGTGGTGAATGGAGGATGATGCTGGAGGTGGCTCAGGAGGTGGACGGTTGAGCTAGAGGATGAGCCGGGTGGTGACCCAGTTCCCAGCCAGGATGGTGGACATCGGCGGTGGCGCTGGAGGGAGGAGCCATGGTGGTGATGGCCTCAGCGCCACCTTGGGGACGAACGAGGGCGACGGCTATGACGGATGAGGAAGCCACGGCGCAGATGGAGGGCAGATGGAGCGGGTCGATGCTGATGACCCAGGCGACCGCGACGGAGCTGCAGCGACGACCCTCCAAGATAGATGCAGGGATCCGGAGGGCTGAGGTGTAGCTGGAGCGACCGAGGGTGGAGGAGGAACCTGAGGGAGGGTGGAGCTAGCCGGAGCAGTAGGGGTGGGGGGCCGGAGAGCAACGGACGGCCCGGATGAAGCCGACAGTCCGAGAAAGCTCTGCGAAGCCGATGGCTCGAAGGTCCCAGCAGACGTCGAGGGAGGGAGGAGCGCAGGTGAAGGAGTCAGGGCGACGGGTCGAGGAGGAGAGATGAGGACAGAAGCCGGAGGCGGAGCCACGGGATCCTTATGCCCAGAAAGAGGTGGCTCACAGTAGGCCCGCGATGTTACCACGTCACTGAGAGGAGATGACGGTGGTGCAGCGGGACTGATGGGGGACAGCAGACGTGGTTGGGGTCAGGGAAGAAGGCTGGGATGATGAGTTGACAGAAACATCTAGAGGATGTGGGAGAGGGAGGCTGGGTGGGACCAGTGAGTCCAGTATAGAATGGTTAGGCAGCTGGGGAGTTGAGTTGCAGTTGAAAAACTCACTCTCAGTGACAGGCGGGTGGGCGGGGCTTCTGACCTGCCCTTCGTCTCTGACACCTACTCCCTCGACGCTGGATGGGACCGCCGACTTGAACCTCTCCTCAGATGGGAACCCCTCAGGCTCCGGGGTGATGTCATACTCAGCTGCTCCTCCTGGCGCGGGCTCTGACATCACGGCGGAGTCATCTACTCCATCTGCGGTAGGTCTCTGTGGCTGGGAACTGGGCTCGGCAGGGTTACGGATAGGGGCCGTTTGCACTCCAAACACTTCAACAGGGCTTCCTTCCAGTTCAAGCCAGTGGTATCTGGGAGATTGCTGGGACCGTGGAAGTTCGCCCCGATCTGGAACAGGGTCTTCAAGCCTCCAGCTGGCTGGTGACGGCAAGGTGAAAAAACAAGGATGAAAACGACAGGAGATCGTGGCTCTCCTGAGCCACGGTGATGAATTTTACCCATTCATCCATTGGGTGGTCCGGTCTTCTGTAAGGCATTGCTCGTGTAGGAATACATACGACGAAGAAGATAGATTCAAAAGTAAGACTTTACTAGGCAATCCAATAGAAGATACAGGAACAGGAGTTTACACAACACAACACAGGACATACGAGACCGGACCCAGAGGTGAGGAAGGTGACTGCTTATGAAGGGAGTGCTGATGAGTGATAAAGACAGTGAAGGTCTTCAGGTGCGGGTGATGATGATTGTGTGCAGGTGCTGAACAGAAGGGATGCTGGGAAACGTAGTGCCGGTGCTGGTGACTGTGACAGATGCATTATAATTCGATACCATATTGTTTATTTGTTCATGTTTTCTGTCAATACCATAGATGTATTTGAAATATTGTCAATATTCTAATATGCTAATAATTTAAAAACAAAATATTTAGCAAATTTGAACCTAAATATGGATCTTTTACACTGTTTTATATTATAATGTTGATGTTATGGCTAAATTCACTTGCAGATCAAACCAGTGATATTATTTTTAGTGTGATTGATTTATTTTTTAGAACCGCATTGGTCTTTTATTGGTTACTGGCTGTCAAAAAAATTAAAATATTTATTGGTATCAGCCAATATTATAATATCAGTGCATCCTTATACTATTTTTAATATTATACCATAATACTAACGGGGACATAAAAATGAATGTAAACGGATATTTACTTTCAAATGTCAAAACCCAGTTCACCTGTGTCTCCTCATTTTCTTGATTTCAGCGGCTGGGGATATTTCCAGCACCACTTGCGGTCACTGAACTCCCATCATCGCGACCTGATTAATCTATGCAATGTGTGTGTTTGTGTGTGTACCGTGAGCAGGCAGTATGGGGGTTAACTCTGACAAGAACAGTAATGAGAGCGCAGCCAGACGTGTGAGGTAATTAGTCAGTCCGCTCTCCAATATTTACCCAGTTAATTATTTGTGAGTTTTACTCTTGTCTTCCCCTCAGACTGCTGCTGCTGTTGTTTTTTCCACACCATTTGTCACAATCTAACTCTCCTGGGCTGGACTCTCTCGCTCGCTAGTCCCGCAGTTTCTCTCTCTCTCTCTCCAGGGAGTGGCATTTGGATGAACTCTTGTCAGTTAAGGTGTTAGACCGGTGTCCCTGAATGTGTGAGGTCATAAGATTATTTATTCATCCTGCTGTTCTCTCACTACTACTCAGAGATGTGAAAAGGCCCAGCCTGTGGCCTATGAGCTTTGGGAAGAGTGGAGGCCAAAGAGAAAAAGAAGAAACAGTGAGAGAGAAACAGAGCTGTGTGCAGCCTTGAGTCAATAGGAGGAGATCTAGTCATGCCTCTATAGTCTTCTTTTATTCAGGCTTGTGGTGCTATCAGGGCCATCATTAAGGGCAACTGTTGTCTATATACACAACTGTTCAAAAGTTTGGGATCAGTAAGAAATTTTTATTAATACTTTTATTCAGCAAGGATGCATTAAATCGATCAAAATAGACTGTAAAGACATTTATAATATTTCTAAATTTCTATTTCATAAATAAAAAGTTCAAAAGAACAGAATTTATATCAAAAATCCTGAAAAAAGTATGTTTTTCACAAAAATATGCAACACAACTATTTTCAACATTGATAATAATTAAGAAGGATAATGATTCTGAAGGATCATGTGTCATCAGAGTAATGGCAGATGAAAATTCAGCTGTGCCATCACATAAATAAATTACATTTTAAAAATATATTAAAATATAAATTAGTTATTTTAAATTGTACAACCCAAATTCTAGAAATGTTGGGAGGTTTTTTAAATTTGAATAAAATGAAAACTAAAAGACTTTCAAATCACATGAGCCAATATTTTTTTCACAATAGAACATAGATAACATATCAAATGTTTAAACTGAGAAATTTTACACTTTTAACCACTAAATGAGCTCATTTCAAATTTGATGCCTGCTACAGGTCTCAAAAAAGTTGGCACGGGGGCAACAAATGGCTGTAAAAGCAAGAAATTTTGAAAAGATTCAGCTGGGAGAACATCTAGCAACTAATAAGTTAATTGATATCAGGTCTGTAACATGATTAGCTATAAAAGGGATGTTTTAGAGAGGCAGAGTCTCTCAGAAGTAAAGATGGGCAGTGAAAGAGTGCGTAAAAAGATTGTTCCTTAACGTCAAATTGCAAAGGCTTTGCAAATCTCATCATCTACAGTGCATAACATCATCAAAAGATTCAGAGAAACTGGAGAAATCTGTGCGTAAGGGACAAGGCGGAAGACCTTTATTGGATGCCCGTGGTCTTCGGGCCCTCAGACGACACTGCATCACTCATCAGCATGATTGTGTCAATGACATTACTAAATGGGCCCAGGAATACTTCCAGAAACCACTGTCGGTAAACACAATCCGCCGTGCCATCTGCAGATGCCAACTAAAGCTCTATCATACAAAAAGAAAGCCATATGTGAACATGGTCCAGAAGTGCTGTCATGTCCCGTGGGCCAAAGCTCATTTAAAATGGACTGTTTCAAATGGAAATGTGTTCTATGGTCAGATGAGTCCAAATTTGACACTGTTGTTGGAAATCATGGACGCTGTGTCCTCCGGGCTGAAGAGGAGGGAGACCTTCCAGCGTGTCATCAACGTTCAGTTCAAAAGCCAGCATCTCTGATGGTATGAGGGTGCATAAGTGCATACGGTATGGGCAGCTTGCATGTTTTGGAAGGCATTATGAATGCTGAAAGGTATACAAATGTTTTAGAGCAACATATGCTCGCCTCCAGATGACGTCTATTACAGGGAAGGCCTTGTGTAGTTCAGCAGGACAATGCAAAACCACATACTGCAGCTATTACAACAGCATGGCTTTGTCGTAGAATAGTCCGGGTGCTGAATTGGCCTGCCTGCAGTCCAGATCTTTCACCTATAGAGAAAAATATGTCAAAGACAACCACAAACTCTTCAGCAGCTGTAAACCTATATCAGGCAAGAATGGGACCAAATTTCACCACCAAAACTCCAGAAACTCATAACCTCGATGCCCAGACGTCTTCACACTGTTTTGAAAAGGAGATGCTACACCATGGTAAACATGCCCCCGTCCCAACTATTTTGAGACCTGTAGCAGGCATCAAATTTGAAATGAGCTCATTTTGTTCATAAAATTGTAAAAATTCTCAGTTTATTTGTTATGTTATCTATGTTCTATTGTGAATAAAATATTAGCTCATGTGATTTGAAAGTCTTTTAGTTTTCATTTTATTCAAATTTAAAAAACCTCTCAACATTTCCGGAATTCAGGTTGTATTTAATAACGTTACTATTTTTACTGTATCAAAAAATCCAGTTTTGGTGACTATAAGAGGCTTTTCAAAAACATTTAAAACATCTTACCGCCCCCAAACTTTTGAAAGGTTGTGTATTTGTCATATTTATAATACAGTTTGAAAGTTTTGGGAAAAAAAAAAAAGGTTAAAAACCTTGAAATTTTAAGGTTTAAAGGCCTTACAGACAGACAGACGGACCAGGGTAGAAGAACTCCTAATTTCCCAAAAAGCATTACCTGTTCCTTTCTCTTCCTGCCATTCTAATTCAAATTCCAATTTAATTTCCTTTGGGGTGTGGCCAATATTCAATTCAAATTCACACCCATCAATAAAAAGGAAGCCTTTTACTCAAATTTGAATTATGCACAACCCTGTACGGTACAGCCTACTTATTTGGGCCTTGTGAGAGGGGCCCAACCAAACAAATCTTGTCCCAGACCCTGTAAAATTAAACGACGGCCCTGGATGCCGGAGCACAAATCATTACTTGCTGAAGGCAATGCATTAACTGCTAGATAAAGTAAAAAAGCTAGCACCATATCCATTTTCTGTGTCCGTATCTTGGAGGTTTAACAGTGACAGAGGTGAGCAATTCCCAAGTATCTCCAGCACAAAGATACGACTGAGTTCCAACTAAGGCCAGAAACTTTCAATGGTCACTTTTTCCTCCAAATATCTACTTTTGAACTTTTGATGCTTCCTACCCCTGTGTAAACCATCACAACTAGCTGTGAGTCCTGAGTCGCAGTACACTGTTCAACAATCATTGCTCATTCTAAATGAATATGGACATCCTCCACCAGCAAACTTTAATTAACAAAACTCATTCAAAAACACAAAGTAGTTTTGTTCAGCGTGGGGGGTAGGGGCAGAGGGGCTTGGAGATGGGTGAGTGTGTGTGTGTGTGTTTGCGTCTTTGCGAACATGGCCAAACCAGTAATTATTTCATTATGCCATGACAGCAGTAATATTATAGTTGTGCGAGTGTGTGAAATGCTCTTATCTTGGGAACAAATGAGCCTCTTTCCCAGGGGAGAGGGCTGCACAGCAGGCCTGGGGTTAGCCTGCATTACTCTTCCTTCGCATAGCCGCCTTTTTAATATTCTTCCTCACGCCGTGCGCCGCAATTATTTTGAAAATAAATTTAGCACAGATAAAAATTGTGCCTCTTGGGTCAGGTAAATGACTTCCTTGTTTTTATTGAGAAGACAAGGTGTTTATTAGCAGCCTTGTTGGCTTCTTGTGGGGAGGTTTTCTGAGTTTGAGTAATTGTCCAATTAAATGTAATTTGGGGATGAACGCTAACCCAGCTGAATGTACGGTGCAAGTGAGACTGCTGCCGGGATGCGCATTAATGAATCCCACTGAGACATCAAAAAAAAAAAAAAAAAAAAAAAAAAATCATGTATGATGTATGTCTACCTCAGTTTTACTTCCCAAAATTTTTAAGGCCTTAAAAACTGGGATTTATAGACAAAGCAGATCTTTCCCTCCCTTTCCATTTTTACTCGGCACCCTCCTCCTTATCTCATCCCTTTCTCCACATCTCTGCTCTCTAACACAAAAATAATTCATCATTCATGTAATTTCAGCGTGCTGAGAAATTGCCTCTTATTCAAACAGAAAGGTTACCTTAATTGTTATGTAGCTCAGCTATTTATGCCAGTGTATAAAAATGCATGGGTGCTGCTTTGGAGAAAGGTCAGCCATTACAACGAAAGTAACTGTTTTCACCCTATCCTTTTTTTATACTCTTGATGCACATGGCCTTTTTTGTGTGTATGTTGTGCTCTTTACACTGTGAGTTGGGATGAAGTGACAGGGTGGAACCCTCAACAAATCCCTATTCCCTCTCAATAATGTTTCAAACTGTATTCAGATTTGCTAACGACACCATAGTCTGCAATCAAAATTAATTTCGGTAACATTTTAGTTAAGGGTCCAATTCTCACTATTAACTAGATGCTTATTAACATGCATATTACTAGGATATTGGCTGTTTATTAGTACTTATTAAAGTACTAAAGTTTATTAGTACTTATTAAAGCACATATTAATAAATTATTCTGTGTGACCATATTCAACATTCCTTAATCCTACCTAATACCCAAATTTAACAATTACCTTACTAACTATTAATAAGCAGTAATTAGGAGTTTATTGAGGCAAAAGTCGTACTTAATAGTTAACAGTGAGCATTGGACCCTAAAATGTGACTGTAATTTCAATATGAACTCAAACATTTCTTGTCAAGTTCTTTAAAAAAACAAATTATTTAAGCAATGTTATCCACATTATTTTATAGCTATATATTCTTAATTATGGATTTTTTTAAAGAGAAAAAGCTGAGAATGCATAAAAAGACCTGAGCTATAATAGAGCAAATTCTAAACTATAACATTTTTCTCTGGCATACACTGCTCTGCTCTTGGTGGGGTGGAGAGGTCCCACAATGGGCCTGAATCAACCTTGTCCAACACACACTTGGCAATAGTACATTTTGGCAAATTGTTGGCAAATTTGGTACAATCTGCTAATGCCCAACTGAGGGTTAGGTTTAGGGGTTAGGAGTGGACCTTAGTATTTACTTTTGTCAAATCGTTAAAGCACAATATGTATGATTTTTTGGATTAAAATATCCAAAAACAACTAAAACAATATATATTTTGTTGACTTGTGTACTTACGTTATCTCAAATGTCTCCAAGAATGTTTTAATACAGAGAAAGTCCTAACCAGGACACGGACCGTGTCCGTGCGTCGCCTATCAATGAAATCATGCCCACGTTACCCTCAGTTTCCTGTTTTATTTTGCAGAAACCATGGAAACACCAAAGACACTTTAAAATATAATGTGTTTTATTAGACAGGTAAGCAACTGTTTGGATGGATATATTTATTGACTGAAATCAAGACATCATCAAGCTACGCCTTTGTTTTCAATAAGTGACCTCTAGCGGCGAAAATTTACATAGTGTGCCTTTAAGTTTTCTCATTAGATCGGGTTGCCCTGGTCTGGCAAGCCCAACTTTTGATTATTAGCCTAAGTTTGGTGTAATTTTGTCAAAGTTATTTGCAAAACAAGTCAGTCCAGTCCAAGGGTGCGTTTCCCGTACAACAACGTAACTTGCTGCTGAACTACCATAGTACGATGCATCGTTGAACAAATCAACTAGCTAGTCACGACTGTTTCCTGAAACTGTATTGTCGTAAACCTGTCGTTCAGCCACGTTGATGAATAATGTCACACAGAGTGACTTCTTTAAAACTTCTTTAAATGAATCTGTTTGAGATCGAATTAATGCTAGATATTTTGCTATAAATTACAGACATGGCATCTGAGGACTAATTGTCATTTTTCTCAGTTATTTTGCTTTATTTCCAGATTCAATCATAGGCTCATTCTTACGTAAAAACGGTGCTTAAAATCTCTGGACAAACTAAAATATGTAAATGACATTTGTATATATTCAAAATAAAAGATATACATGGTACTTAACGTCAGTTTGCTTATTTTGTTCAAGATAATGATTTATTAAGTCCACATGTCATAAATACAAGAAACTATGCTTCTAACCACATCTCAAGAGATGTTGTTCCAACCACACAAGTTTGCGATACAGTTTGCGAATGTTCGTTTGAATTTTGGTTTCAGGAAACACCAAATCATTGAACTATGTTGGTAACGACGGAACTTGCGATGTTAGTTGGCTAACAATGCTTTTGGGAAACACACCCCTGGCTAGTCATGAAAGCGCAGTTTATATCTACTTTATTATGTAGAAAGATTAAAAAACTCATCAATTTGTCAAGATGACAAAAGTTGTAAAGTGTTGAAAGGTGGGGTTTCCTTTCTCCTTCTTAAGCCAGATTCACACAGCTACAGAGTTTAAATGCAATTTGATTTCATGAATTACTCTGATAAATGTATACATATAAAAGCCAATTTCAACATATTGAGGAGAATCTAATATATATATATACACTAAAATACTAAACTGCAAAAAAAACAAAAAACAAAACAAAAGGCGAGTTGCTAGGTGTTTTTGTAATTTGTAAAGTATACTCCAACAACGAGTGAAACGCATGACGCAAAATGACGATGACACAAGAGTTTAAGACATAGAAAGAACAAGAACACTACACATATACCAGCTTTAACAAAGAACACAGAACTGAGTTAACTGAGGGCTTAATTACACAAGGAATGATAATCAACAGAACAGGAAACAGGTGTAAACCAATCAGAAACCATGACAACTAACTATGAACTAGAACTCAGGCAAATGGTGACAGGCAAATCAAAACAGAACATGACATTGAAACTATGAACTAAACACGAACGTGACAACTATTTTGTTATCGGGTAGTGGCACGTGCATTGTGTAGAGAGAGCATATAATGAATTAAAGGGATAGTTCACCCAAAAATGAAAATTGTGTCATCATTTACTCACCCTCAAGTTGTTCCAAACCTGTATAAATTTCTTTGTTTTGCTGTACACAAAGGAAGATATTTGGAAGAATATTTGTAACCAAACAGATCTCAACCCCCACTGACTACCATAGTAGGGGGGAAAAAATGGTATGGTAATCAATGGGGGGCGAGATCTGCTTAGTTACTGACATTCTTCCAAATATCTTCCTTTGTGCACAGCATAACAAAGAAATTTATACAGGTTTGGAACAACTTGAGGGTGAGTAAATGATGACACAATTTTAATTTTTGGGTGAAATATCCCTTTAAAGGCCCAATGTGCGCTTAAAATTCTTTTACAGAGCATCTCATTTTTGATGTACCATCAGATAACAGATAACAGAGACCAAAGAGCAGTACTGCATAATTTTCCAAAGATAACTATGTTCATGATTTTTTAAGTTTAAGTTATGTTTCTGGTGGAGGTGTGCATCTAAAAGAGATGCATGAATATGTCTAAACACTTATACCAGGACAAACACTTATACCCCCCCACACAAACACCAAAAACCTGCACACTGATGTAATCCCACAAGTACTTGACTTGATTTTACACTCATTGAGTTCACGAGAGGGTTGAGTACAAACCCCTGCACACACTTTCTTATATTTCTCTTCTCACATTAGAGGCTGGCACTGCCACCATCACTGCTGCCGCCCCCTGCTCATCTTCACAGTAAACCTTGTCCCTCTTCAAAGCTTAAGTCTCTGTGTTCACCCAAAAAAGCCATTCCAAGGGATTAATGAATCAGTAACCGACATGTAAGCGCAACCATCACGAGACGAGGGACTGATAGGAAATGACATTTGAATAGAGAGAAGTCGAAACAAAATCAGGTTTACTTGATCCTGCTAAACAGTGCTGCTGCTGGAAGGCGCTTTGGCTGAGAATCCATATGACATGTTGATTGGAGAAACAGCTTCAAATTCCTAATGAATATGGATGGGAGTGTTTATGCCTTTTGGAAAATAATCAACTACGTTCAGCAATTTTTTGGGGGGGTTTTACATAAATACAACCTGGAATGGCACCGGGATGGGGTGTGCATTTTTTCTCTCTCTCTCTTCGCGGAGGATACGATAATGAGTTTATTTCAGATGTATGGGTCATGGACCTTCATTCTGAGTTCATACTGTCTTAAAATGGATTATCTGCAGCACCTAGGTGTGATTTAAATATGAATAGGTGAGAATTTATTTTGTGGTGCTCAATTCCCCTTACAAATCAGTGCCCCTCCTTTCCAGTTCCATAATCCAATTCCAGCAGAACCCAAGTTAAAAAAAACAACAACAGCAACAACAACAAAAAAAAAAAAAAAAACAGATGAAGTGAAATCTCATATCTTTCCTTTTATGTTAGCTTGTCTTCTGAATTCAATATTTGATTGTTTACTTACTGGTCCTGGGTGAATGAATATGTTAAGGGAGCACCTATGTGAATGTCATTAATATCTAAATATTAGGGAAAAGAAATTCATCTCGTGGACTTAATTTATTTGAAATACCCGAACCATCTCTTGTCTTGTTTGCAAAACCTGAAACGTAGAATTCTTCAGTGATTGAATACCTGTTGTATTAAATAAGATTGCATTGTGTGTTGCTGGCTAATAATTCCTGTTGACAGCACACAATCTCGCACAACCTGATAGAAGAGTATTATGAGCAGGGAAAGTTTGAGTTTTTTTATTTAAAGTCTGAGTTTGCCCTTGAGTGTGTAGTACACAAAAAGGCCAGATTGTCTTGTCATGTGAAGAGCTCTTTTATGTTACGACGCAATCTTGACATAAAAAGAACGATGAAATGCCGAAATCGAAAATCCATTTCTGGGTGTTTCTTCAACTTTTATGTCCCAGGCATAGATTTTTATACAAACTGATATTAATGTTTTCCTTTTTGTTATATGAAGGTTTCAAAGATGAACATATATGAGCCGGGACTTTGGAGTGGTACTCTGTGTGTTTCGTCCACAGGAACCAAGGTCTAAATGAAGTTCTGGGTAAAAATTTCCTACTCAGAAAGTCCCTGCTAGCAAGGTAGTACTTTTTCAAAGTTCAGGAACTTTTGGGGGTGGAACTTGGGCGCTGAACATGCTGATTGGTTGAGTTCACGCAACATTTTGATTGGTTGACTCCACGCAGCATTTTATTTCAAGCGCCATTTTTAAAAGTCTCTTGCAGTGCGTGCAATAAGAGTTGTTTGCTATTCGAATCAACAATGGAGTTTAAAATATGTCTGATGGACCGACGACGAGGTTCAGGCTTTATTAAGCTTATATGCGGAGGACGAAATCTAGCGGGAATTGGAAAGTCGCGCACAGTCCTACATCACCGGATTAATTTGCCTAATCTTCACGGTACTTTAGACTGTGATGGAAACACAGACAACAACAGGTCTGTGGGGAAAAAAGTTCATGGGACAAATTGTTCCAAGTAATTTCGGTGGAAACACGGCTTTGGTTACCAAGGAGACATCTGTGTCAGTGAAGAGCATGCTTCAGATGAAATATGTGATGAAGAAAAAAATGGTTAAAATCATTTGTGAATCATTTTTCTGTGTGTAATTTCCAATCAAGCTGTGATTTTGTAAAAATCACAAAAAGTGTTGTTAAAAATATTTAAAATGGTAGCTATAAAATTAGCTTTAACAAGACAAAAGTGAGCCATTTTATTTTATTCCATCATATAGCTATTAAAGACAAATAATCTGAGGTATGGTAGAAATGACACTGTGGTATTCAGAAAAAAAAGATGCATATATGTTAATTTAATTTTATTTATTTTTGCCCATAGTTGAAGAAACATCCTTCTTTATTAAGATGTGAAGAGCTGTATACTTCTAGCAGAGCTTTCTTTATTGAATGTACAATGTGCTGGCTATAGGGGGTTGATTCATGGCAATGAATGACAAGACCTTGAAGTCTGCCTCACTTCAGTAGGTCAACTGTCCCCCCTTGGGGCACTATCCCCATCCTGTGTCTTCCATGCCCAAATTAACAAAGCCACTGTCACTCTCCCCCTGCCAAAGAAAAATAATTGGGTTTCTTAAGGAACACATAGAAATGCTTAAGACTGCGATCAATGTTTCACAGCGTTCCATCAGCCCGCTTGATCCCATTATATTTGATAACCATTCACACTGATTGATCCACTAGCAGACGTGGTATTGATAAATAATTAAAAAACTTTCCATTTAATTTGGCCGTGAAGGAAAGGAGTGCGAGATGGGACAGGAGGGAAAAGCAATTAGGCTCCTGTTTGGTGTAATGAGGCCCACAGCCGTGCTGCAGGAGTGCTCGTGGAGCCCATAACGCCTGGCTTTTCAACGCCCCCCAACTCATGCTCTCCCGGTGGACATCACCAGCTGAATTAGTCTACCATATTCACAGGAATCACTGCAATCCGGTTTGAAAGAAAATCAATAAGATATGTCCATTTATGCTTCCAAGTGAAGGAACAAGGCCAGAGGAGGCCTAGCATGCTGAACAAACACAAGATTTAATAGGACAAAATTTTCCATCCTACTTTGTTGTCTTTACAGCAAATTGAAAGATTTGCAGTAGTTTTCCATCCAAACAATCCTTCTTTTCCCTCACACTAGATTGTTTATTATTTCAGCTTGTTTCACACCATGTTTCTGTTAACATACCAGCAGAATAATTTATAAATGTGTTTATTGTGATTTTTGCTATGGAAAGTTAAAAGCAATCAAAGTGAGTGAGTTTGTCACTGTTTTCAAATTCCGGTAAGAGTGAAAACTAGGATCTTGAACAGGATCTGTTAAATAAATAAATGTAAAGGTGCATGGACAACACAAAAATGATTACAATAAAGTTCAATGCTTTAAGAATCACAAACTAAAAAATAATAATAATAATAATAAAAAAAAATTTCAGAGCATTTATTATTCTAGGTTAATATTAATTTACAAATATACTATGATTCATTGTTAATTGTTCATTAATAGTATAATATGTTGAATATTTATGTACAATTTACAAATTATAATATACATTTTTATATCTCAAAATGTTACAATGTAAAATCAACACCAAGATTTAAAAAATGCTAGTTCATGACACCTAATGCATCAATTAACAATAACAAATTTTTATTATATATCTTTATTATATAGTGTTACACTGTAAACCCAAATAAGTTGGCAAAACTCAAAAAAATTGATGAAATCAGTTACATCAATTTCTTTAAGATAAGAAATTCAAAGTTTAAGTAAGCAGAACTGGCAGATTTAAATTTTGCACTCATACATTTTAATTACTCCTAACTTTAAATTTTTGAGTATTTTGAGTATTAACACTTAATTTTAGTATTTATTCTTCCTTTCGAGTGTCATGGCAAAGCATGCTGGGAAATGGAAATCCCAGCCCAGTTTCAAGTAAATTTAAGTTTGTCTAAATTAAAAGAAACAAGTTCATAAAACTTAAAACAATGAAACAGTTCAGATTACTTAAAATGTGACAGTTTCATGAACTCAAAAGAAATAGAAAGTTCTAAATACTCATTTTAAAAGTTCATTTGATTGAACTAATTTGTTTAATTTGAGTTTGCCCTACTCAAACCAATCAATTACTTTGAGCATTAGGGTTTACAGTGTACATTTTTGTGCTTTTACATTTATTCATTCAGCAGATCCTGATTTAGATCCTAGTTTTGATTTTGATTTTCATCTACCGATAAGCGATAAGCACGAAAGTTGTTTCTGGACGAAGGCCTTTTGTATACTATATCTATGTATACTATATCTATTATAATATACCAAGTTCTTGTGTGTGTGTGTGTGTGTATATATATATATATATATATATATACACACACATACATATATTACCATGTGCTCACAGTGAGATGTATGTTGCTGCAAACAACTTTCAAAAGATATATTGTACACCACCCACCCAAGTTGTTAACATGCACTTTTTCCTCTGCATTGACAAGGATACTTTCCCAGTGTAAAGTTACCTGCTTGACATGCTATCGCTGCCTGTGTGTCGAGTGTCAGCACATTGGCTGGTATAATGTGTCATTGAGCCCTGTACTGAAGGTGGCTGAGGTGTTGAGATGGAGGTTAATCAGCTCATGTGTCATGTAGCATAGAGACGACGTGTGGCGCAGAGAGACCAACAAGACCTTAGTGAATCCCCCAGCTGCTTGGCCCAGCCAGTTAACACCACACATTCAGGTCATGGCCCGCCAGTGAAGGACACGCAGCCCCAGATGTGTGATATGAGCAGGGGATGCAGGTGGTATGCAGCCCACACACTAGCTAATAATGTGCTTTGGCACTTTTTGGACTTGCACCTTCCATCGAAAGTCGCTGGGTGATGGAGCTCGTCCTTGAGCGCATCAGGTAAAGACAATATCAGGTTTGGCGAAATGGTAAGGAGCTCCTAAGGGGACATGGTGATGGAAGAAAAATGTAAGATAGGAGAAGAGAAAATTTTAATTTTTGCGTTAACATTTGCGTTATCTTAAAAGTATTGCATTTCCCCAAGAAACTTTGTGTTTGTTAGCAAAACGTTTGCGTTCACACACAATACATTTAAATTCTCTCTCAAAACCTTTGCATTCCATTGAGAAACTTTTCGTTCACTCGCAAAACTTTTATGATGAAAATAATATGGGAGGAAGAACTATATTTTACTGCTTTTGCGAATACAAATTTTCTCATGGGAATGCAATATTTTTATGAGAGAAAGCAAATGTTTTGTGAGCGAATGCAACATTTCTGCAAACGAACAAAGTTTCTCGGGGGAACACAGTACTTTTCAGCAGGAACGCAAAAGTTTGGCAAGTGAACACAAAAGCATTGAAATATATTTTTTCCTTCCCATCTTATATTTTCCCATCATGTCCCCTTAGGGGCTGCGTAAAAATGGAGAGCTAATTTACGAATTAATTTGACCAATGAAAAGAAAATATTGTGCTGCGTCACATTTCTTAATGTTGATATCCGTCTAATTGATGACTTGGTGCCACATCAATCCATTATGCATAATTTATTTTGGATCAAGTCCCACATTATCATAATCACTCACTGGATATGCCGCTCACTGTGACACTTCAGCAAGTGGCAAAGCCGTGACTCTGGTAGGGGTGAAGAGCGAGATCAGTTGAGAGAGAGAGAGAGAGAGAGAGAGAGACGTACCCAGCGGCTGCTCAAACATCTCCCATAGCAGACTCTTCTGTGATGTACGGGATGTTAAGATGTCAGCCCTTCATTCACTTAAAGCTGATAACTGCAGTCAGGAGTGTGACTACGCTCAATGTGTTTGCAGACTGGCACGGAATGGGTTACCCGTCTGCCTGCCTACTCAAATGCTGCCGTTTGCAATCACTAAGCAGCTTTAGTGTCTCCTACCACAGTCCTGATTTAAAATTCATAAATGCTAATCCTTCATAATTTACAGTTTAAAAAGCAGCCCTGCGCGTGGGCCCTGTGGCCATGGCTCAGTCAGAGTAATTATCCCAAGGAGCTGGGAATGGACTACTCACCGAGACTTTTAACAGTCAAGGAAATCCCCTCCACTGGCACCCAACCCAATTACTCCAAATAAGTAAACAGATTAGCAAGTCATTTTCCCGTGCAATCTGGACAAAGAGGCCAAATCGCAGCCTTGCAAGGAGTCAGGTGGGTAAACAATCTTAAAGTTGGGCCTGCATGCTCTTTATAAGGTGTGCGCTCTGCCAAGTAATTTTATTAGCCATTTCATTTCATTTGTAAAGAGGAAGTAATGGATGATTGTCTTTCGCAAGGCTAACACGCTCTCTCAACAGCATCGGAAGGTTATTCATTGCTTGCGCTCTGAAGTAGGTGACGTCCTTGCAGCATGTGGCCTCACGGTGGCTTTTTAAAGCTTCAACTGATCTGTGTTTGTGTTGTAGAGAGTGGATTATTCTATCTACTGTGAATGTTGCTAATGGTGGTTGACAACATCCATTTGGAACTGACCTGGTTTTTCAATTTCCTTTAATGGCTCTAGTGGTTTCACAAGGGGCTTTGGTTTTGATGGGGTACATTTGGGAAAAAAAAAAAAGAATACTAAGGCCAGCATATATGGATTCGAAATGAGAAATGTATTAGAGGTTGATTACAAATGTTCAGTCTGTGTATCAATGCTACATTTGTTTCTTTCCTCATTTTGATTGAAAATCACCCACCATGTCATCAAAGTTGACTGTGCCATTCATTGACCATACATATATCAAATAATTCATAGTATTAGACATTAAAGTACCATCTTAGGGTGTAATGCAAGACTAGAAAAGGCTGGAATGTCTGGCTTGATCTTGATTGCATCTTGAGAGCTTTATAGTGAATATATTTGAATAGATAGAATCTTCTATTAAGTTGCTGGAGAAATAAAGCAAGATCTTTCCATAGATAATTTAGTCAATTAATGTTTTACTTCTCCATCTTGACCTCAAAAACATCCAGCACAAGTGTGCTCATAATTTCATCTCAGTGTCAATCTATTAGAATTAAACTAGAAAAAAATTTAAGGGTTAGATCAGGTAAAAATACAATACCCTTCAAAAGTTTGGGGTAAGTACAAGTTTTTTTTTAATGAAATTAATACTTTTTTACTTTGCATTTAAATTGATCAAAAGTGACAGTAAAGACATTTATAATGTTACAAAAGATTTCTTTTTTATTAATCAAAGAATCCTGAAAAAATATATCACAGTTTTAAGAAAAATATTAAGCAGCACAGCGGTTTTCAACATTGATAATAATGAGAAATGTTTCTGGAGCCCCAAATTAACATATTAGAATGATTTCTGAAGGATCATATGACACTGAAGACTGGAGTATAATGGCTATATATACATTATATTGCCAAAAGTTTTGGGACGCCTGCCTTTACGTGCACATGAACTTTAATGACATCCCATTCTTAATCCGTAGGGTTTAATGATGTTTTATTAACAAAATTCAGGAGGAGCAACGGTCAAATAATCTGACTAATCATCACGTCATTTCAGCCAGCTGTTAGCAATCAGTAATCAACATATCTACCCAATCAGCATGAGTGAAAGCACAGTCGACTCACCCATATTCCTCGACAGTTTTGCAGCATCTGACCCGCCCTAAGTTCCCAACATGTCCGAAATTAATCTCTTTGCGTCCGATGAAGTATCTTTATTCTCAAGGAATCTTTGCTACAATCCTCTGGCCTTACTAGGAGCAATTACACCGCCTAACACCGCCGCCGATCCCACAGAGTTATCTTGGGGGAGGCGTCAGCCCAACAAACGGGTCCCCGCATGCCAAGACGCCAAGGACTATACCCTCGTCACTGCGGCCGAAACATCCGCGATCTCCTTCCGAGTATTTCCCTAGTCCTGCCATAGAGAAATGGACAACAAGGCAGTCGAGCATCAAGCTCGAGTCTTGGGCAATGCCGCCTCTTCTCGCGAAGGAACGGGCCTTCCTCCAGCAACAGGCCGCCGCAGCAGGCCTTCAGCAAGCCAGAGCCGCGCCGCAGCGCAGATTCAGTCCCAGCCAGCTCACACTCCCCATCGGCTCAACCCCGCAAGAGCACAGTTAAAATCCTTATCGTTTTCTGTCCCTGAATGAATTTCCACAGTTATGCCATCCCTGATAGCACAAGTACATCTCGGAGACGTCTATTTGATGTCTGTGTTTACGTCTGGAAGACGTATTTTTTAGGGTGTTTGCTCATCTGCAATACATCTATAGGACGTTTCCTGTCAGATGTCAAATAGACGTTTAGAAGATGTCTTTAAGATGTTTATGATTTAGGATGTATTGAAAACTGACATCTTAAAGATGTCTATCAGATGTTTGTAAACAGCAGATGCTTTCCAGATGAAGTGATCTTTAACAGACATCTTGCAGACGTACGTGTGCTATCTGGGATCTGGATCAATGTTGATCGGGGGAATTTACGTTTTAAACTGTTTAAACTGATTTGCCGTTCTAAATTAACGTGCCGCTTGTGGTTTAAACACGCAAACAGCTGTTATATGCTCGTATATCACGTTCAGATTGCGCGCACGGCCGCATACAGAATCATTGAAACTCGGAACTTATTGTCATCGCGGTCCTGCGATTTATCAACAAAATCGCTTAGAAACTTATTCATAGTATATATGTATTTCCGTTTTGAAGCAACTTCAACCCACAGCTTCACTATTGGTAAAGAGATGCAGCAGACTGGTAGGACAAATTCTTACAATCATTCTTTTGCTGATGCATTTAAATAAATCTTACCGTTCCTCTTCATCTGTATCTGTTTTAGAACGAGCAGAAATCTGTAAGTAACTTAACGAACCATAGACAGATAACCAATGATTAAACTATTACGTTGACGGTTCCTACGCAGTTTGGAAGAGTATGGAATTTGATTTGAGTAATTTCCAGGTCTGGATGGAAAAGAAACAAACAAATCAATAATAAATAAATATAAATAACAATATCATACAAACGGCAGCGTGTTCATGGTAAACAATTTTAGTGCTCCTTTAGTGATTGTTGAACACAATTGAATAAATTCAAGGTGCACATTTTTATCATTCAAAGCTGTCTTTTACAAGGGAGTCTCTTTTGATCTTTACTAAATGAAGGTGCTTGTGACTCAAACCAGCAACAGTTAAAAGAACAAACGATAATCTAAATCATATTGTACTTTGCTGTTTGATCATTCAACATCAAATAACGACAGTACAAACTGTCGTTTACAGTATCAAACCATAGTGTCAGAGGTGAATATATGCAGGTTTAAAGGATTTCAGGCTACTTCCGAGAAATAAGATATGTACAAATTTTAATAATCGATCTCTTGGCCCTGCACAGTTTCACTGAGCTCAGGTTTCCAAGCACCCGGATAAAACGATGGGTCCAGCCACGTCCATTGAATTTCTGGGCTTTTAACTTGAATACAGTTAATTTACAGGCCTCACGGCATAAGGAATCGATAGGATATTTATGTTCGCTTCCACCTTCCTAAACAGTCCAAACTGTTCTAAACAGGACTTACTATCTTCGCTCAGCTACTCAAACTCCATGATGCGAGTAATTCCGCAAGGCCACTCTTTTATCTCACGTCTCCTCACCCTTGCATCTTCAATTCATGCGCTAGAAACAAGCGTCAGGCCACAGCAGCAGCAAGCCTGGGCCGTGCCCCAGATTCCCCACCTTCCTCCTCCCTCCACTTAGCCATACACCACGGCTTTCCCTAGCGCCGCACCCCATCCAACAATGCCCGTCCCTCTTGGTGAATTGCCTTCCCTCCTAGCGTGAGGATGCCTCTACTAGCGGAGCAAGCTCAGCCGTCTCAGCCATTTCATCCCGCCATCTCTCACCCTACCTCAATTTTGTCTTTGGTCTACAGTTCAACTACGGACCCTAGCGTGAGGCTGCCTCCGCTATCGGCGCAGGCCCAGACGTCCTATTTTACCCAGCTTCCCTCTTTTTCTAACCACCCTGTTTCCTTCCCAGGCTCCAGGGGCCAACCAGAGCGAGAAGCTGCCTCCGCTAACGGTGCAGGCCCAGGCGCCTCATTTTCCTCCTCAGTTTCCCTCTTTTCTAACCTCCTCATCCCTCCGCTGGCTCCAGGGGCCGACCCGAGCATGAGGCTGTCTCCGATAATGGCCTCGGTCCCGGCCTTTCTTCCTCCTAGCACTGTCCCACAAGCAAAATGCCGTTCACCCTGTCTACTACAACGCTGATGCCCATCCCACCAAATGCTACAGCCTTGGAACCAAACCCCAACAACATCAGAACACAGATCCTCTTACAAATTCAAGCACTTATCAGCTAGTTTCAGCTCCAGCTCGTTCTCTCACACATAGCTGCAAGCCACCATATCCAACTCAACTAATACCATCATTCCAATACAATGGAATTTTTCTATCATTGCCGCAGCAGTGATGCGCCTCGGCTCCCACAGGAGCTCAATTATTCTGGCTAATATCTCCACTGCCGCAGCAGTGATGTTCCCTCGGCTCTTGCAGGAGCTCAGTTATTCTGGCTAATTTCTCCACTGCCGCAGCAGTGATGTTCCCTCGGCTCCCACAGGAGCTCAGTTTCTCTGGATAATATCTCCACTGCCACAGCAGTGATGTCACCTTGGCTCCCACAGGAGCTCAGTTCTTCTGGCTATTCTCTCCACTGCCGCAGCAGTGATGTTCCCTCGGCTCCCGCAGGAGCTCAGTTCTTTGGCATATTTCTCCACTGCCGCAGCAGTAATGTCACCTCTGCTCCCGCAGGAGCTCAGCCCTGTCTAAACTCTCCTTCAGTGCCGCAGCTGTAATGTTTTCATCCAATATGACGAGAACTCTCCTGGCCCTTCAACTAACCCTCCAAACAGCACAATCAGCCTACGCAATGCAATTCGTAGGGGGTCATCAGTAATGTTTCCGGCTGCTGTCCTGCATTGGTTTGCAATTTTTGGGGAGTACTCTGGGTTTGGGCCAAATACCGAGCTCGGAGCCCTCTCCTCGGACAGCATGCCAAATATGCATACTATTACGCATACAATTTACTATCTGATTATTTGTAAGTGTGAACTCGTGAAATATGGAGTTGGCCCACCCTTTGCAGCTATAACAGCTTCGACTCTTCTGGGAAGAGGTTTAGGAGTGTGTTTATGGGAATTTTTGATGTTGGCGAGAAGGCCTGGCTCACAGTCTCCGCTCTAATTCATCCCAAAGGTGTTCTATGGGGTTGAGGTCAGGACTCTGTGCAGGCCAGTCAAGTTCCTCCACACCAAACTCACTCATCTATATCTTTATGGACCTTGCTTTGTGCACTGGTGTGCAGTCATGTTGGAACAGGAAGGGGCCATCCCCAAACTGTTCCCACAAAGTTGGGAGCATGAAATTGTCCGAAATGTTTTGGTATGCTGAAGCATTAAGAGTTCCTTTCACTGGAACTAAGGGGCCAAGCCCAACCCCTGAAAAACAACCCCACACCATAATCCCCCCTCCACCAAACTTTACACTTGGCACAATGCAGTCAGCTAAGTACCGTTCAACCGCCAAACCCAGACTCATCCGTCGGATTGCCAGACAGAGAAGCGTGATTCGTCACTCCAGAGAACACGTCTCCACTGCTCTAGAGTCCAGTGGCGGCATGCTTTACACCACTGCATCCGACGCTTTGCATTGCACTTGGTGATGCAAGGCTTGGATGCAGCTGTTCTGCCATGGAAACCCATTCCATGAAGCTCTCTACGCACTGTTCTTGAGCTAATCTGAAGGCCATACGAAGTTTGGAGGTCCGTAGCTTCTGCGCACTGTGCGCCTCAGCAAGCGCTGACCCTGCTCTATGATTTTTACAGCCTACCACTTCGTGGCTGAGTTGCTGTTGTTTCCAATTGCTTCCACTTTATGATACCACTAACAGTTGACCGTGGAATATTTAGTAGTGAGGAAATTTCACGAATGGACTTATTGCACAGGTGGCTATATTGTGATAATATTTTAAAATATTATTTTGATCAAATAAATGCAGCCTTGGTGCACATGAGACTTTTTTCAAAAACATTAAAAAATGGTCAAACAATAGTATCTCTCCAAAAAATAACATCTAAGTTACCACGTCTTAACCTAATATTTTGGTCACATGCCATCTACAAAGTCATATGTAAAATGGTGACAAAAAAGACATTTACACAGACATGCATTTTCACAGTAATCTAACTGCACAAATAAATTATGAATATAATTTTTGAATATGACATTTTAAAAATAGATACATAAAATTAAAATCTGAAATTATAAATGATACATACTCTGATTTACTCTTATTGATGTTGTATTTCACCTACAAAGAAGCAAAACAGCATCAGAGGTGCCTTTGAAGCAAGGGGCTGAGCTGGCATATTTCTTTATGGCTTTAATGCTGCATTGGGCCTTACACAGAATTTAGAGCTAACACAGAGTCTGCCCAGAGCAGCTTTAACTAGCCTGTGCAAAGACAATGTCTGGTAGATCAGCTACATCAGCTGGTACAAAGGCAGAATACTAAGCTGAAAACTAAAACTCCAAGAAAAGTGTCAATGAGACAACATAAATGCAACACAAACCACAAGATTCCAGTACAACATCCCCAGAGGCAAATCATAACACCTTATAAACTCACAAGACATTGATGTATATCTTTATACAGGTAAGAGTACCGTATCTGACAACCATCAAGCATGTTCTGAGTCTGCTGCTGCTTGTTTACTCTAGTCATTGAATAATCACCTGTCTTTCAGACTCCTCTTTCCACAAGCCTCAGTCATCACACATGACTGTAATGGATTCTGAAAAGGCACCATGACTGAAATCAGTTCACTCCAAGATGATGAATCCATCAGTTCCACATTCATAAACACAATCTTTTGTTTCCTCCACATTCATTGTGAGAGATGACAGACTCTGTATACAGGCATAGGGGATATGGGACTGAATGTTTTGAACTGCTATAATTAGCAAATAGTAACCACTGAGATTTTAAGAGGAAAGAACTGTCCAGCTGCAAGATATTAAACAGCTGTAAAGGGAAATCAATCTCTCTCTCTCTCTGTCCACATCTATCTAAATATTATATATATATATATATATATACACACACACACACACACACACACACACAGTGGGTACGGAAAGTATTCAGACCCCCTTAAATTTTTCACTCTTTGTTATATTACAGCCATTTGCTAAAATCATTTAAGTTTCATATAATTTTTTTTCCTCATTAATGTACACACAGCACCCCATATTGACAGAAAAACACATTTTTGCAGATTTATTAAAAAAGAAAAACTGAAATATCACATGGTCCTAAGTATTCAGACCCTTTGCTCAGTATTTAGTAGAAGCACCCTTTTGATCTAATACAGCCATGAGTCTTTTTGGGAAAGATGCAACAAGTTTTTCACACCTGGATTTGGGGATCCTCTGCCATTCCTCCTTGCAGATCCTCTCCAGTTCTGTCAGGTTGGATGGTAAACGTTGGTGGACAGCCATTTTTAGGTCTCTCCAGAGATGCTCAATTGGGTTTAAGTCATTCAAGAACAGTCACGGAGTTGTTGTGAAGCCACTCCTTCGTTATTTTAGCTGTGTGCTTAGGGTCATTGTCTTGTTTGAAGGTAAACCTTCGGCCCAGGATATCCCTGTACTTGGCCGCATTCATCTTTCCCTCGATTGCAACCAGTCGCCCTATCCCTGCAGCTAAAAAACACCCCCACAGCATGATGCTGCCACCACCATGCTTCACTGTTGGGACTGTATTGGACAGGTGATGAGCAGTGCCTGGTTTTCTCCACACATACCGCTTAGAATTAAGGCCAAAAAGTTCTATCTTGGTCTCATCAGACCAGAGAATCTTATTTCTCACCATCTTAGCAAACTCCATGCGGGCTTTCATGTGTCTTGCACTGAGGAGAGGCTTCCGTTGGGCCACTCTGCCATAAAGCCCAGGCTGGTGGAGGGCTGCAGTGATGGTTGACTTTCTACAACTTTCTCCCATCTCCCGACTGCATCTCTGGAGCTCAGCCACAGTGATCTTTGGGTTCTCCTTTACCTCTCTCACCAAGGCTCTTCTCCCCCGATAGCTCAGTTTGGCCGGATGGCCAGCTCTGGTTCTGGTCGTCCCAAACGTCTTCCATTTAAGGATTATGGAGGCCACTGTGCTCTTAGGAACCTTAAGTGCAGCAGAAATTTTTTTGTAACCTTGGCCAGATCTGTGCCTTGCCACAATTCTGTCTGAGCTCTTCAGGCAGTTCCTTTTGACTTCATGATTCTCATTTGCTCTGACATGCACTGTGAGCTGTAAGGACTTATATAGACAGGTGTGTGGCTTTCCTAATCAAGTCCAATCAGTATAATCAAACACAGCTGGACTCAAATGAAGGTGTAGAACCATCTCAAGGATGATCAGAAGAAATGGACAGTACTTGAGTTAAATATATGAGTGTCACAACAAAGGGTCTGAATACTTAGGACCATGTGATATTTCAGTTTTTCTTTTTTAATAAATCTGCAGAAATGTCTTTCTGTGTTTTTCTGTCAATATGGGGTGCTGTGTGTACATTAATGAGGAAAAAAAAAATGAACTTCAATGATTTTAGCAAATGGCTGCAATATAACAAAGAGTGAAAAATTTAAGGGGGTCTGAATACTTTCCGTACCCACTGTATATATAAGAGAGAGAGAGAGATTTTTGGTTATTTTGGTTGGTAATGCATCACAATAAGGTTCAATTCATTAATATTAGTTAATGCATTAGGTGCAATATAAAATATTCATAAATGATTAAAAGAACAAAAATATTGGAAATATTGGCATTAATCTTTTTTATTATTCAATTATTTTATATTTTGTAATCTAGGTGAATTGGTTTATGTTCATATATAAATATAGTATTGTTTATTGTTAATTCATGTCCATTTAAAATTAATTCACTACACTGTAAAAATATTATTTTCATGATTTGTTATCACAACATTTTTTCTTTTGTCAAATCAACTTAGATAATTAATGTGGTTCAGACAACATAATATTTTGAGTTTCTGTTGATTAAACCAATCGCCTTCATTGTATTAACTCAAATTTTTAATTTCAATGAACTCAGTTTTAAGGCAACCAGGGGCCCGTTCTTCGTACGTTGCTAACTCAGTTAGCTGGATTTGATTGATGACGATTTGGCATTATCTTGGATTGTTCGGTTCTTCGACGCTCATCCTGGACTTGCTGTCATAGCAACAGGTCCGTAAGCTTAAACCTGCTCGGGAACAGGCTTATTTCATGTAAACAGTATTAGATTGCATCTTTTTAAGCGGAGGTGATTTTGTCCCAGCCACTGCTACTTTCCCACAAGAGTACTCTAATGTAAACCAGGGACAATAATTATGATTTAAAAATAAATTTGCAAATAATATTATGTTGTGTAGTATATCATAATATAGACACAGCCAGTTTTACTCATTGAGAGATTCATTCGTGAGGGAATAATTACCTGATAATTTTATTGGAGTCTTACACACATGATGTACGGATAGTCTATGCCGTGCGTGCATTAATTTGAACCGCGACAGCTATTATGAATGTGGCTTGATGAAGCACAGGAGATGCAGATAACTTGATCTTGACCCTTAAGAAACTTAAATTAATGCTGTCAAATCTGCTTCAAAGGTAAATTAGTTGCCAATTACAACACTGAAATAAAAAGCGCCTGTACAAATACTAGAAATCGTGAATATAGCCTAAATAATTGGGTAATCATGTAAAAACAACAACAACAACAAAAAAACTGCACATTTCATTTATCTATTATACACATTTATGTCGTTCTTCTGTCATTTTATTTGCTTGGCTGTTTCCTTATGTATGTCTAGAAATTCGTCAAGTCTTTCGTCAGGTGTCTTTTTGAAATATATGATGTCATTACGTTGCCGTCTTGACTCCAGCCAATCGCTGCATTGCTGATCGTGGTTTCGAGTATCGAAACATCTGCCCTTTTCAGGGAACAAGAGAACGTGCATTAATCTTAGACAACTTAATCCAGATATTTTAATCCAATCCGCAAATTCGTTTGAAGAACCAAATTAGCCAGAGTTCAGTTATCACGATTAGGAGATCTAGCATCTGTCAAATCATCTCAGATGTATTAAGCAAGGTACAAAGAATGGACCCCAGGTAACTTATTTTTATTTAAGTTATTTAAGTTATTATTACCTTTTTGTTTTGTTATATTATATATTAAAAAACCAAAGAAAATCTAGTGATAGATATCATTGAGTATAAATATTATTATCTGCTACATTTTCCTGTTGCTGGAACTGTAATTACTTGCTGAAAGTAATTTCTTCTTTTTAAGTAAAAGATGTAATACCTTCTTACACCACCAGATCTCTCAAAGTTCTCCAGCTGAGGATCAACACCTCCATCACCACCATGGCCCAGTGTGGACATGGAATCTGATGCAATATGAGAAATGAAAATTGAAATTAAATCAATAACTTACAACTCTACCATCCCGTCAGCATTGTATTTCATTTTAAAGAATCGTTATAAGTCACTTTGTCAAGAAATCTCCAAGCCTGGCAATTGCCAAATTCATATCTAATCCTACCATTCAGCAGTGTTTAAAGCCTGAGAGGCTGGGGGAGATTTATGATGTAGATGTGGGTATTATATTGTGAGTGGGTTGCCAGAGAAAACAGCGAGAAAAATCCTGGTGTTTGAAAAGTTTCCAGCAAGGATCAGGTTACTGCCTGTTCATCTCACCAGCCAGCATGAAGTCGCTCTTGAATCCGATGCATATAAGCAAAGCAGAAGAATTATGTGGTGTCTGAGCTTTCTGCACCCTCAAAAATGTCATAGAGTGCTGTTAACACTTACGTGTAAAAACATAAAGCTTAAGAAGTGGAATTGGCTCTAAGCGCTCACAAGTTTCCTCAATATTTTCTGGTCTCGGCTTGATGAGTGCGTTCGTTGCGCGAGTACAAAACAAAGGGTGCGATGCACAGAATCTATGCAGACTCCATTATAACAGAGACATTATGGGGATATTTGGTTGGCTGGAAATGGTGAGCAGCACAGAGGGATGCTGGGTAATGAAGACAGAGCGGAGACAGCTGTGTGCCACCATCCCTCCCTCCCATTTATTGTGTCTTCCTATGAATCCTTAATGGACCCCTCAGTATTAAAAAAGGGAAATTGAGATGCATTTCAATAAAAGTGATTGGTTCTTGTTGTGCAGGCCTGCATATGGTGTCTAGCTCACACAAACACACACACGCACTCTTTTTCAGCCCCTCAGATGAATGCGGTGTAATTACTGTGGCTGCGAGACCCACTCTGTTTCTCCCCCTCCTCTGTTATGATTATTCTTTTCTGTCAGTGTTATCTGGGAGGCTTGCGTGTGCTGCAGCACAAGGTCTGGCTGACAACTGAGGCGCTAATGAGCCAAACAGAGGCCCATATGCCTACAGTGAGTGCATAGAAATCTGGGCCACAGCGTAGCTTAAAATGAGAGGAATTCTGGTTAATGTAGTATCGGGCTGTTAGTGGAAAAGAGACCAGTGGGCATGATTTATAGCGCACAGTTTTATGGAGTCGGATTCAGGTCGGTTTAGTGTGGTCAAGAGCTCGGTAAGTGCATTATATAGTGTGGATGGCTTTTACGCTGTTACCTTATTACTAGATATACCTCCTCTCTGTACTAAAGTGCAGCCTCTTTGATGATAAGAGGGGGAGAGAAAGCACTGATAACAGGCAACAGCGGCCTGTGTGAGTCCAGCCTGCTGGAGCCAGTGGAGGTTTAATTGCTTGGTGGAACCCTGTTGAAGAAGGCACGCTTTCCTGTCAGAGTGGAGAGACATTATGAAATGCTCCCACAACGCCTCCAGTTGATTCAATTAATTTATTTCGCTTCTAAGTGATGGAAATACTGCCTCTTTTCCAATAAAAGCCCAGACAGTTTCACCACCCTGTCACCACTTGCCCTGTCAGAGTTTAGCAGAATTAATAGTGGATAATTTTCACCCCCCATCTCCGGCCCAGTGCGCACATGTGGCCATGTCGAGCAGCAAGAAAATCACAGCTCTTTGGGGTCAAGCTGTTATGACTTCACCTGAATGTAATTTTGCATGGAAGCTGAGTTCTTAATTGTGGTTGGTGGCAATTAAGTATGTTTATATTATACTAAACAATAATGTAATAATATTTTTTAGAATACCATACCATTATTTATTATAACCCAAATTCCTTAAAAGTTGGGACATTTTTTAAATTTGAATAAAAAGAAAACTAAAAGACTTTCAAATCACATGAGCCAGTATTTTATTCACAATAGAACATAGATAACATAACAAATGTTTAAATAGAGAAATTTTACAATTTTATGCAAAATGAGCTCATTTCAAATTTGATGTTTGCTACAGGTCTCAAAATAGTTGGGACGGGGGCATGTTTACCATGGTGTAGCATCTCCTCTTCTTTTCAAAACAGTTTGAAGACGTCTGGGGCTTTTGGACCATGTTCACATATGGCTTCCTTTTTGCATGGTAGAGCTTTAGTTGGCATCTGCAGATGGCACGGCGGATTATGTTTACTGACAGTGGTTTCTAAAAGTATTCCTGGGCCCATTTAGTAATGTCATTGACACAATCATGCCGATGAGTGATGCAGTGTCGTCTGAGGGCCCGAAGACCACGGGCATCCAATAAAGGTCTTCGGCCTTGTCCCTTATGCACAGAGATTTCTCCGGTTTCTCTGAATCTTTTGATGATGTTATGCACTGTAGATGATGAGCTTTGTAAAGCCTTTGCAATTTGACGTTGAGGAACATTGTTTCCCACAATCTTTTTACGCACTCTTTCACAGATTGGAGAGCCTCTGCCCATCTTTACTTCTGAGAGACTCTGCCTCTCTAAGACATCCCTTTTATAGCTAATCATGTTACAGACCTGATATCAATTAACTTATTAGTTGCTAGATGTTCTCCCAGCTGAAGCTTTTCAAAATTTCTTGCTGTTTATTAGCCATTTGTTGCCCCCGTGCCAACTTTTTTGAGACCTGTAGCAGACATCAAATTTGAAATGAGCCCATTTAGTGGATAAAAGTGTAAAATTTCTCTGTTTAAACATTTGTTATGTTATCTATCTTCTATTGTGAATAAAATATTGGCTCATGTGATTTGAAAGTCTTTTAGTTTTCATTTAATTCAAATTTAAAAAACGTCACAACATTTCCAGAATTTGGGTTGTACAAAAAATACAAACACAACAAATACAAACACATACACACACAATCAAGAGTCGTGAAAACTCCACTGCCGCATAAGAAATTATTGTTTTACTCTGACTGAATCTAACTATAGTAGTACTTTACATACTTTACTGACAGTATGTCTGGTGAACAGACAGGTCAGGCAAAAATGAGTGCATGCTGTGTCACTCAAACCCCTAAAGTACAAAGCAAGGACTTATATATGTTACTTTTTGTCAGACACTGATCACTTGGGTAGTGGTGGTGGTGGGGGTGGTGGTGGGGGGGTGGTGGGGGTGTTCAAACCTTTCATATTTTTAACTAATCATTCATGGTTTCCCAATGCAGCAGGTCTGTGCTAAAGGCAGAACCCAATAAACTAGCAGGCTGTGTAGATTTATAAATGATTAATTAAGGAATGTCCCAGGGGTGCTGCAGATGCTCTATGCAAAAATATTAATTAGTTGAAATGAGAATTAAACTAACAGGAAAAGACTCTGCCAAGGCTGAATAGCATGAGGGTGGGAGGAGGAGGTGGGGGCACGACTCTTCAAAATCTAAGATGTCAGCGGAGAGCAGAGAGGGATGGAGTGAGTTTCTATTAGTGATACTAAAACACTGGGAGGCGAAAGAGAGGTGAAAAGATAAAGCAGGTTGGTAGAGCAGACAAGAGTTAGAAGGGAACATAGAGAATTGAGGACAGGGGCTTGGAAGATAAGGAGGAGCAGGATAGATCGTGGGAGGTTCGGAGAGAGAAAAGAGAAATCTAGAGAAATGGAGGGTGGAGGGTCTGAGAAGTATGAGAAACACAAAAGGTGGTTTGTAAGACTTTTCCCTCTTGATGCATAATATTTCTTTTCTGTCTGCACAGCCAGTGCCTCTGAGCTTCCATACTTTCATCTGCCTGCTCTTTACACGAATGTCAAGATGCTGAGTGGAATTCTTTACAGATTAAATGAGACAAGAACAGAGCCAACTTAATCCAGTCAATTACCACTCTGTGTAGCCCACTGATTATACATTAAAACTATATAATTCATCCGTGGAATAATTACATCGCAACCACACCTGCCATTTGCTTTACCTACCGTCATGCATTTTTATATATATATTAACGAATGTAATTAGGTTTAGCTAGAGTTTTAAAGGTACACTACGTAATTCTGGGAACATAAAATTACAGGTTACTTGTGGAGGAAGTTATTCATGACAGTTGACTAGCTACTCATCTGACTAGCTACACCAACATCACAGATAGTAAGACATTATCCTAAAAATCAAGAAAGGTAAGTAGCATATCTGGGATCATAGTAGCGATACCTTTTCTTTGTTTATGGGCATGGCATAAATATGCAAGGACGAAGGATGGAAGTCTGAAATTTTCAAATCAAATCCAACAGCTCTGAATATAAATGCACAATATATGGGTACAAGGCAGGTTATTGGAGATTTTTCTTAATTTATTGTATCGGTCAATATTATTTACGACCTTTGCCGATAACACTCACTTAAAAACATTAACACAGAAGTCAACATTTGAAGTGGATCAAAACCTTTCATCAAAGTTGTCCTAAAACCTTCTTAGGACAACTTTGATGAACTTTTTTGATCCACTTCAAATGTTGACTACTACAAAAATCAATTTTTTATTATGGATGCCTAAATCCAAATGTAGCGTTTAAAATGAATGATTTTAGTTTTAAAGGCACAGTATGTAAGTTTCGCCACTAAAGGTTGCTTTTTCTAAACAATAACAAAGGCATAGCTTTGTTTTCAGCGGGAACTTGCGTGTGCAACATAGTAAATCTGGTGGAGAACTGTTATGAGAACATTTAGATTATTTTCCTGACCGACAATCACTCACTAACCGATCATTAACCATTAAACGACACTAATAAAATGTCAAATTAAATTAAATTAAATTAGAATAGATGTGTGTCTTAAAATACCACAAATGTTTTTTTTAGGTTTTTTTTCTTTCCAGGGATTTCGCTTTGTATGCGCAAATGGCTGCATCAACAGAACATTAGGATTCACACATCATGCACCTGCAATACAGAAAACAGAATATAGTCTACAAGGAATAATAATAATAATAATAAAAGGACTACACAAAATATATTTCACTGAAATAATTAACAGATTAACAAAACAAAAGAGAAAAACTTTGTATCAAGTAGGGCTAGTCCAGGCTACGCTCGCATTGTATTCGTTTTCTTTATTTTATTAAAATATTTATATTTATTTTATTAAATCTAATTGATCGCGTGGGCACTTCACTCACACGCAGACCCAACATATCAGTTCTAGCGTTGCTAACTGTACATTTTAGCCATTTATCAGTAAACTAAAATGCAGACAAAGTTAACACTGCTCAGTTTAAATGGTCCGCTATACATCTGTACCAGTCAAACACATTTTTGCGCATGTGAAGGATGATGTTTCACGTGGATATTGAAACAAGAGTGAAACAGAAAGCCTTGTTTACATAATGAACATTAGTTCAGTGCAACCAGTAAATGTTACATCGTGAATATGGAAACGTTTGGATTTTTCCCGATTGAGAGAGGTAGGCTAGGCTACGTGAGCCCAATTCAGTTTTGCTTTAAATAAATTCATTTCTGCTTTATAATGAATGCCACTATAGCCTAATTTGTGTTTCAATTCATTATATATAGCTAATTATTTTTCGTTCTTGTTCTGTTCTGAATAAAATAAATTTAAAGGATTTTCTGTGGAGTGAGGTACTCAAATAAACAAATTTATATATATTAGCCTAATAATGTTTGTAAGTAGGCTGTTTAGTTTTATTTACCGGTATTTTCTTTTTAAATTAATTTTATTGTTTGCAATTACGAGGTTGAGGGGTGTTTTTAGAGTAAGATAAATTTCTTGGGAGATTTAAATTTCTTGTAAGATAAATTTTTCATGGGATTACTTCCTCTTCATGGCCGGGTTACGTTTCTCTGTGTCGTAAACTATAGGGCCAGGCTTCTAAAATTTGGGGCGTGATATTTAAATGAAGACAGTTTTCAGCCACCACATTTATCAACACCTGTTCATTCGTGCGACGGAATTGGCCGCATACAAAAGTTTAATGAATCACATGTGAGCGTTGTCGTGAGCTGATTTTTACGTTCGGATGTACGCTGGTTTCTACGTTCGTTTGATAAATGAGGGCCATTGTCACTATACATGTTGCATTTTTGTATTGCGATATATTGTGACACGATATATTGTTACACTCCTACTAACCATACAGGTCATTAATATTGTGGAGTAATTAAAATTGTGGGGTAACGCACCGTTGTTTGACTTGGTCAAAACAATCATACTAAAAATACATTTGATTGTGTTGAAAGTTGTTATAACGTTACTCTGTGCGTTCGCTCAGTGGCTGGTATGAAAAACTTGTTGCACATCGCAGTAAGCTAGATCATTATAATAAAAGTTGGAGGACTTGTGCTGCTAAATGGTATGCAATTAATTAAAAAAAATAGCATATTATATGGCAGAAAAAATGCTGTACGTATTACTGTTACTACAAATAAAGCTCTTTCTGATTATGCTATGTTAGCCACTTGACAAAATAGTGTTGTCTCTGAGGCATGATACAAACATGTTGCTCGCAGTTAATCAAGAAAACTAGAGATTCGAACAATAAGACTAACCGCGTTGAACTATATAACAACGATTCGTTTTCTGTTGATAAAAATATCCAAACAGTTGCTCACCTGTCTAATAAAATGTATAATATATTAAAGTGTCTTTGGTGTTTCCATGGTTTCTACAGAAGTAAAATCGGACATCAAGGGTAGCACGGATGACGTCATTGACAGGCGACGCAATGACACAGACAGTTACACTGGTTAAAATTGCTGATTTCTCTGGATTTAAATATTGTTGGAAATATTTGGGATAATTGGGATAAAGTACAGAAGTCAACAAAATATATAACTTTGTTCTAGTTGTTTTTGGATATTTTAATCCAAAAATCTTACATATTGTTCCTTTAATGGTTTCTTTTTACTTTTTTCTTTTTTTTTGGTATAGAAATGGTATAAAAATTTAATATCAGCCATATATTATTGGCTTTCAGTATCTGCCAGAATTGTACAATTCCGGCTCTTTGGAAAAACTTATTTTTTTGCAAAATAATATGTTGCTTCTTGCACGTTTCACGACACTTTCAAAGTGAAATGTCCAGTGAATGGCGCTAAAAGCATGTTTAGTTTTATCCATAGACTGTAAAAAAATATGGGCGTAGTGTCCGTGACGTCACCCGTATATTTCTGAAGAGCATTTTTGAAGCGAAAATGAGGGCGCTGCCATCTTAGCAGCACGTCACTCCCAGATAACTGAAAATGGGAAAGAGGCGGAATTAGCTGAAGTAAAGTGATGGCTCACAGAAAGCAGTGGCAATTGACCTGTCACTCAAGTGACCACGCCCTTAATTATGCAGAACTTTAAGGCTTAATATAATTTAAAAGGATGAGTTATAAAAACATTCACCCCCCTCAGAGTTGTCATGAAGGGCAAGATTAGCAGTATAGACCAAAACCACAATTTGTACCAGGCTGTAAACAAGTTTTTTTTCTGCTGTAAAGTTGGGCAATTTAACATGGGGGTCAAAGAGATTCTGCTCTCTTTTGGAGCCTGTCCCTAGCGGCCAGTTGATGAATTGCAGTTTAAGTCACTTCTGTACTGGCGTCAAGAGAAACTGGGGGAGGTTGCTGCTTGGTTTTATCTCAAAAAAAGGAACCAACTGTTATTTTAATTTGCCCAAAATTAACTATAAGAAAGCCTGTTTTTACAAGAAAAAACTTAATGAAGAGATCACTTTGACCATTTGTTTGATAAATGTTATCTCAATTGCTCAGAATTCAGGGTGAAAATGCAATAAAATAACAAACAACTCAATGCTGAGCAACAAGCATGAAACACAATTACAGAAATATGAATTCATTTAAAAGGTCACGCATCCTTTAGATAGCCCTTTTGATGTGAGCCAACACCGCTGAAAGTGTATTAATGGTAATGCCAACTCAAATATTATTTCAGTCAGTGAAGAATTGGACCTAACTTGCAGAACAGAGTGAGGAAGCAGGTTTATGAGAGGGAAGGTTGCTTATATAAGTTCTTGTTGTTTTGAGGTCTCCAAAGTTTTCAGCAGCTTTGGCACGCATGACACACACGTAATATTAAAAAAAAAACAAGTGAGTGCTGGAGAGATATGAAGGCTGAAAATCACCAAATGTCAGTCTCGACCTTTCCGCCCCAGTTATCTGTCTGCCATGGCGAGCTTTGAACCGGCCTGTTCTACATGTATTTCACCTACAATTGATTAGCCACAAGAAATGAATCATAAGTGCACACTAGATGAAAAGAATTGGAAGATGAAAAATTAGGCCTAGACTGAAGCTAAAAGGAAAGGAGACCTGCCAACATTTCTAAGCCTCCCTAATTGACTCACTGGAGGGCCAAGACTCCAGTGGCAATGAGGTGTTTCAGAAGTCTATTTTCCCCAACTACTGCTGAGGACAGAATGTATGTTTTTAGATATTGAAAATAAATATTTCATTTAACTGTCAGTTCTGTGGGGTGAGCATTGGTGTCTTTCATGTGATGGCAGTTTGGGGGGGAGGGGGGCTGTCGACATGTGGAGGGCCACTGCTAGTGAACTGAAGGCATCCTTCTCTTTCCAAAGCAAGAGGGAAGCAAGAGCTCCTTTCATCAGAGAGGCTGGGCACACTGGGCCAAGCGGGATCAGGCTCTGCTTGACAACAATTAGCACAGTAAGTTTCAGTTGTGATAGGCAGTTCACAGAGGAGAATTTGGACAAACCCCTGTCAGAACGAGTAGGGTGTCTGCTCTGCACACATTCTGAACTCATCATGCCACTAATGACTACATGACCACAGATATGATGTTTTACCATTTGAGCTTGAAATTATAGTGTCTATAGACACCATAGAGAATATTTAATACATGATGAGACTAAGTAACTGCCAAAAATTCACTATGGTAAAAGTTGATTCTGGCAAAATACATAATTTAATATAAAGTTCTGTCATCAATTACGCACCCTCATGTTGTTTTTCTTTTTTTAATAATGTATGGCCTTTTTTTCTTTTGTGGAACCCAAAAGGTAATTTTTTTTAAGAATGTACTAGTCACTGATTTCAAAATAATGAAAGTGAATGAGGACTTACAACAGACTTGTGTGATGAACAGACAAGTCATTTTTCATAAAATATCTTAATATCCACCTTAGCTTTCCTGAGAGATTTTTTTTTGAGTCTGATATTTTTAATGAATCTGACTCAAGAATGAGTTTGTCCAGTAAACAAAACAGGCCTGAATAATTTGCAGAGGTGGAAAGTAACTAATTACATTTATATTTTCGTTACAGTAGGCTACTTGAGTACATTTTTCAATATTTTCTACTTTCTTGAGTATAATTAAATTGTGGTACTTTTACTTTTAAATGTGCCGATGGAGCAACAGGGCAAACTTGCATTTGACAGGCACTTTTCAAACTACTGCGGTGGAGCTCTGCAGTTCAGCCAATAACAGAGAGGTCTGACTCGGGAGATAAACCAATCAAAACTTCCAGTTCGGCTGGGGGGTGGGGCTTTCAAACCGCGCTTTGACATTCAATCACTGGAGGTCGTGTTTTGAATCAGTATCGCTAACATTTCAATATTTAGTGGATGTAATTGAGCTGTGCTCGTATTCTGATTTTAAATGGTAATTTTGGCAGCTCCTGAAAATGGTCATACCATTTATATTACCAGAGCACTGAGCAGTTGAAGTAAATAGAAAACTCGGCTCATACAAGGGCACAGTTATTGCATGGATGGAGCAAGAACAATGTAAGTGTCTAAAATGCATGCACACAGTTCAGTTAAATGGTATGCTTGCCCTCTTTAACAATGCAGTTAAACTAAATGTATGAAGCAATCTTTGTACGAAGCTGAAATAACCTCAACATTAGCAACAACAGTGAAATAAGATTGCATGATTTATCTGTCAATCAGATGCAAGTAAAAGTGTAGTTTGTTACTATAGCAACAGTGGGCTCCTGGCACATTTTTGGTAGAATGAAAAAAAAAAAGAGCATTTTATTTAACATGTTAGCCCGTACCCCACTTTATTTTTTTACCGGCACTTTTCTATTCATACTATTTTAATCCCTCATTTCTTTGATCGGACCTCTCACTTACCCTCCTTTGCTTTTTCCCTTCTTAAAAGAAATCATTCAAATGATCTTATGTGGACTTACTTTTAGAAATTAGTAATGAAACAATTGCTCTTGGCAATAGGGATAGCTAATACATTTGCTTAGCATAGCGACAAACACAACAATTTTTGAGATTATTATCATGTTTTGCTCCAGTCATGTTTGAAATAATGGTCCCATGTTGCTTCTTAACACAGAGTAAGACAGAAAATATATTATGTTATAAAATACGATATGATGTTGATTAGTGTTTCATTATAGATATACATTATTCTTATGAAAATACCCAAGATGGCTAAAAGAACACAGATAAATACATATCCTCGCAATCGTGTGTTTATTGTCTTCAAGTTTCATTAGTCAAAATGTCTCTATCTGCAGGTTATTCAGCTGTAGCAATATCTGATGTCCATATAAGGGATTTCCTGGAACGTCATAAGTTGAATACTTCTATGAATCTCACTTGTGGACTTTCTTAACGAGGGCACCCTCTGGCTTCCAGTATGAATGAAACAGAAAAATTACATGAGTGTGTTTAGTGCTCCATATTGCTTACATCGCCTCATTTTGTGTAAAAATAGAAAAATAGTACTAAAGCACTAACGTAGTAACTTGAGTAGTTTTTCAGCAAACTACTTATTTACTCTTACTTGAGTCATATTATTTTCAGTACTTCTACTTGTACTCAAGTAAATTATTTCTTAAGTAGCAATACTTTTACTTAAGTACAATTTTTTAGTACTCTTTCCACCACTGATGATTTGTTTGTGAATCAGACAAAACAATCACACAAAGCTATTATGTTACTTTATGGACTACTTTTATTATATATTTATGATGCTCTTACCATGAGTCACCATGAAATCAAAATGGACAATTCTTATTTTTTTTATGCGCGGGTGTGAAAGCAGGACAATAACCTCTCCCCTCCAGCAACCTGTCACTCAGATGAGATCACAGCAATAGTAAACCACAGTAATACAATCCAATCAATTCCTGATGGACAAAATCAAGTCCTGCCCGACATTTTTTTTTTTCTCGTTCAAGCCGTTTCACTTGGATACACGTCACAATAGAAAAGAAAAGATTATTATAACTTCCAACATGAGGGTGAGTAAATGGTGACAGAAGATCAGCAATACAAAAACTGTAGTACCTATTGTAGTTTGATAGAAACACTGGTTACCATGGTAAATAATATTTGCAAGAATTTTAGCACTTTAGCCTCTTTCTAACTGGCACATCGAAATTAACCAATAAAAGACTGTTGACTTTTTACAAATAAAACACCACTTGCAATTATAATCCCATTAATCTGCTACAACACTGACACACTATTGAGTTCCCATGGGTTGAAAAAAAAAAAAAATCACACTGCGAGAACAATAAAAATCTGATGAGATTCTGGGGCCCATGTTCTAATTACCTGTGTACATTCCCACAACAGCCTCTGTATCCCATATGGCACAAACAGGTCAACATGAAAACAGAACAGGATCTAATTTTCTCATCTTCCAGACGAAGAACTAATAGATCAACAGACAGGCTCATACTCCGGACTAGATTAGTGTGTTTTGTCCTCTATTGACGTCTTCGGATTATCATATCAATATTTGTGTTAGTTATTTGGCTGCATTGTGGACTAGACTTCATAATATGGCCTAGTTTATTGCTTCACATATTTGAAAGAGTGGGGATGGGTTAATATTTTCTGCAAACAGATTCATATCTTGAATGACTCTGGGAAACATTGAAATTCTCTGTTTGAAAAGCTGTGAATAATTAGACAAAGAGTCAGCTCCTCTACAACATATTGAATGTGAAGCGTATGCGCAGCACTTAGTTGTGCAGGTCTAGAAATGTGCTTTCCTGTGTGCAGCCAAATTGGTCCCTTTGCTGACTCAGAAATAAGAGAATGGGTTAAATGCATTGCTTCAGCATTTATTAACCTCAGCAATCCCCACTTGAGTATTTCATTATCCAAATGTTGGAGACGGATGTAACTAACAAACAATCTGCAGTCTTCACTATACGCACAGAGCAAACTGTGCACTGATTATAAATTTCTTTTCTCTGCTCGATTGCAGGTAGGAGCAACAGCTTGAGGAGCTAAAAACAAACCTAGGCAATAATTGAAATGTAGCATGAAATTACCCCTGTAAATAACCAGCAGCCATTACAAGAACACATTCTTTCTCTTTTCCATTAACACCAGTCTGCATCCGGCTACAAACAAGTATGCACATGACTGCACGCGCTCACATACACACAGTGTAGGTGGGAGAAAGGTTTGGAGGGTTGCACAATTGCACATTTATCCTCAAAATTAAAAATGGTGATTGATCCGTGGAATATTAACGGTCAACCGTGTTTTTCATTAAGTTGTGAAGGGGAGCGGAGGAAGCCCTTTGAAGAAAAAAAGCTATGAGGGAAAAGAAAGAGAAAAAAAGGCCCCTCTGTTCAAAATAGATCCCATATAGTGAATAACCCTGAGAGAAATGTAAATACCCGACTCCAATAACGCGACAGCACACTAATCATATTTACAAACTATATTAAATCTGTCCATTGTGCTTGCCGCTGCTAAGGATTGGCTCCCCATGTAATTGTCATTGTAACCAATGTTGGCTTATGGGGAGGGAGAATTTAACTGCAGTGATATAAGGTGACTGGTAGGCTTATTATTACTGTATTATGACCCAGTATATGTTTATTAAAACAATTTGTCATGCAGAACAGGACTGGGGGAATGGAAACATTAAATCCCAGCGTACTTCGGCCGCTGAAATGAGTTACAATAAAATTAATGGCGGCAAAGCCCGGGCTGACACCGCAGTGCCGCGTAATAACCTGCCGCTTCGTTTCATTTGCTGATCATTTCCTGTCGGGGCCCTTGCCATTAAACATACATGTTGAGGATTATTGAAATAGGCCCAAAAAAGGCACCACAGAGAGAGCAGAGTAGAAAAGGCAGTATGTAGAGGTTTTTTGAAGTTCTGTTGATAAAAATGCAGAGGAATCGACTTCCCAAATCACAACAGACTGAGACGTATCTGATTAGTTTCATCGAGTATGTCTGATATGACTGATGCTGCTATGGGGAATTGATCACATGAAGCCCAAACATACTGCACATGTAATAAAAGTAATCCAACTTGAAAATGAGCAATGGATCTACAAGAGGAAATGACAGAAAAAGAAATGCACCACACAGATCAAAGGAAAAGATAATTCACCCCCCGGGGATTAATAAAGTATATTATATTGTATTATTTCCATATGTGTGATTCATAGATCTTTCATAGTAATGATATTGGGTGCAAGCCGAGGAAGTTGGTGGTACATGATCTTTTTTGCAGAGTTATTTTCCATGAGCCTTTATATTAGGTTATCAACACCCCCTCTAATGCCAACACTCTCCATCTACCAGCAGTTCATGAAGCTGATTTAGTGACCTGCTTACGCTCAACAGCACATCCACAAAAAAGCCCTGGTCCTTCTGATCAATGCACGGGGTGATTTACAAGTTCTCAGGTGTTATTACCATTTCTCAAATTGTTCCATCAGTGCGAAATGTGTCTTTCAACAGTAAATTGATTCCGGGAAAGAAATATAGGTCCTACAGTGTATGTTTTTAAACATTTACTAAAGCCCCGTCCACTGATGTTGTTATTGTAGCTTCTGCTGAATGAATTGTTTGCAGGTTGGAATGAGGACCTCCATTTTGTAAATCCCCTCTTTTTTTCTCGCTGGCTGGAATTTGCTGTTTTTTGTTTATATTTAGTAAAAACAGGAATTGGTCACGGTAGGCCCTAGGCACATGATGGGACCTGCCAGATTTGTTTATCTACATTTCAAAAAAGTTTTAATCAAACGGGAGGTATGTGAATGAGAGAGTATTGTGTTGCATTTTTTGATGTCACTGGCCCTTGGGCCTCTGTTTTCTCAGATGAATTTCCTGATTACACAGAAAACATAAATAAACGGATGCTACCACCAGCTAATTCCGCAATAATTAAAAATTAAGAGAGGGGATTCATTCAATATTGCATCTTATTGCTGTAACTGTTGTTGGGATGTGTGGAAATTGCTCCTGCTGCAAACTTACGGGTCAGCACTGCAGGAAATCCACAGCATAACGTTCTATGCACTTTATCCAATACATTTGTTACTGAACAAATCAAATCACATTAAAGGCTCCATACAATAACAATACAACTGCTGCTGATATTTATGGGGTGAATACTTTATAACTCTAACACTTTTATAACTTTATAACTCAATTCAAAAATGAAGAATTGGTTTCCATTTAATCCATGTGTTGGAATTTGAATTAAATTGGCCACACCCTACAGTGGGTTCAACTGGAATTAGAATTGGAATTATATAGGAATAGGAATTTATTTAATTATTATCCATCCATCCATCCATCCAACTTTTTGAACTTTCAAACAAGACTTTATTTTTGTACATTTTTTTGAATTTTTATAAATTTCGTTTTAATTCCACTTTCTTATACATTCAAACAAGTTGAAATTCTGCACCTTGTTTGCTACATCGAATCAAATTAAATTGCTGCTGTCTTGTATCCAACACAGGCCCCGCTATTCAATTCCTTGCTCCTTAAAATGGATAAAAGACTTACAACAGGATAAAGGTTTATCAGAAATCTTGTGATCGTCTTTTTAAAATTTTAAACACCTGCTAGCAGTGCTCCAGTGCAGTAGATTAAAGATGAGTACAATATCAGATCTGACAACAGCCCCTCAAAGTGATTTCACATCATCTTAACCACGGTCAGACTCTACACTCTTCCTTTTTTGTTTAGTCCATGCTTGTCGTAGCTGTAAAAGCTAGATTATTATTAGAAAAGGCAATTAAACATAAGTGAGGTCACTTTGAGTCAGACCATCCCACCCCACACCCATAGGCCTCCTTCCTGAACAGACCCTCTTAGCGGCACATTAATACAACTAATTACCATGTCAATCACGAGTAATGCTTATTAATTACCCCTTAGAAAAGGCCAATTTTAGACAGCAAGTAGTCCCCCTTTAAAAGCCCACTAAAAGACTGACTGCAGGGAAAGCTAACTGCGAGAGAGTGTGAGTGAGAGCCATGTTTCGGTCCCACTTATGGCATTAGTCAATCTGCTGTCCAGATGTCTTACACAGGTGACAGCTGCAATAGCCTAACAAGCAAATTAATCATGGGGCTTTTGTGGCACTTCTTTCTCGAGAAACTCATTTCGCTTCATAAAAGGCTTCATCTCATGTGAAAAGTGACAAATTGCGGGCGCCGTGTAAAAGGGAAAGGCCCGAGCGGAGTGTGTGTGTGTGTGTGTTGCCTGAGAGGTACAGCCAGGCAGGATAACTCAGGCCAAGCCTGGCTCAGACATAATGAAGTCCTACTGCTGCCACGCCAACCGCAACTTCTGACGCTTCTCACAGGTGGTGCGCCCAGATTAAAAGCCACCCCTGCCTCTGAAGCCGGCCACACGGCTAGGCCTTTGAAGCCAGGGAAAAGCACTTACCACTGTGTGCTAATCACTCATTGTCTGTGTAGATGAACAAGGAAGTCTGGATGTGAACGAGCGCTCTCTCAAAACAGGCCCATAGGAATCTGTTAAACTAGCCGTTTAACTTTGATAACAAGGCCAAGGGGCAAAATTCACACATGACCTTTCGGGTTTGAGTCACGAGAGCTTGCCGCTGATGTTTTTCCGGGCAGGCATTTTAAAATAACTACGGGAGTGCTAGTAAAAAAAGGCCTGTTTCACACTCGCAACCCAAATGGGTTGTCTGTAAACAGAGCCACTGTCTTTCATGGTGATTTCAGAGTTGAAAATCTGTGGAAAAAAACTTTTCAGCTCAGCCATAATAGAAAAGAGAGGGCTTCAATGGAAACACAAGAAAAGGAAGAACATAATGACTTTATATTTCAAAAAGGAAATATGGGCAATTGAAAATGAACAATGACAATAGAAGTAACAAAGCATAAAACTTTCGGATTTAGTGGAAGCGGGAAAGTTAATAATACAAAATAGGAGATAAGTCCTTGAAAGTCGTCCAACACAAAACTGCAATTATCATTGTTACAATTAAAGAAGAAAGGGTTTGCAAGGCAAAGTCTTCCTTTAAAGAGGATTACACTACTTCATATGAGAGGGAGCATTCACTATTCATTTCTCTTTATTTTTTCTCGAGACGTTTTAAAGTGACAGATGTCACAACTGTCATTATTACAAGTTCAATTATTGGATTGCTCAGTATTCACTGTGCTTTGTATTCCACATGGAAAATCCTTTCAAGTGACTGCTGGCTTTATCCCACATCTGGATTTTTGCTTCCTTACTGCATTACATACACACAGTATAAAACACACAATGCTAGTTCACGTGTTGCACCGAAACTACACATTTCGAGAGGTAATTCAATGTCAACACAGCACCTCGCGTTTTATGTTCTCTTATCTGTGGAATGATAGATTGAGAGTCATCCTTGTGGCTGCTTGCTCTCGGTAAACACCTCAATCGCTGCAAGAGATTTTGTTTAATTTTCTGTGTAATTAATGTCAGGGAAAGGGTGCTCAGACTCGCATCGACTTCCACTGGCTCGGCACAGTTATGGGCGACGAACTTGAGTGATGACTTCATTTATAGATCGCGGGACCATCGGGCGGATGACAGACGTAGCCGACGAGGCCTCTGCCTCTCCAGGACCGAGATAGAGCCAACCTCTGACTCTCCCACACTGTCCCACTGCCAGATAGGACCTTATCGTGACAGTCCGTGCAATACATCTTCCCGCACTACGAGCTGTGATGGGCAAGCTGGTTCTCTCGTTCAAATGTCTACTTTACATGTTTTAATGAATTACGGCTGGATTGTTGAACAGCCTATTACTACAGCAGGCAGTTAGTGACAGGTATTTGCCCATGCATCACTGAGGATGGGCTGTTGGAGAGAGCTGGTGACATATGGCTCCAGGTAGGCTGGAGTTGTATATATCTCCAGGTAGGCTGTTTGTCTTCTCTCTGCTCGTTGGATGAGAATAGATTAGCGTTCTAATATTGCTGAGTGGGGATACACATGTGATTGTGTGATTATTTGATGTTTGCAGCGTGAAATGGCAGCATCATTTCTATCATTATGACTTTCTGTCACAAATGCATTTGTCCTCCACATAAACCAGGAACAGACATGCCTTAACATGTCTCGTTCTACCTCAGATTTCACCTGAATGTTTCTGCATTCCATGTCACCCGCCCATTTCATATGGTCTGCTGATATTTTGGCTTGGGTGCTGGTTGTTGTGTGGTAAAAGTTGGAGCTGAGTTTGGGGATTTTGGAGGAAGAAGCCTGAAAGGGCCACAGGGTACACTGCTTCCAATGCTGTCATCCTACCAGTACTGGGGAAACTAATTAAAAACTGTTGCCTGTCAAGCTACATGCTACTAAAAAAATGTGGCTAAGGAAACATAAGGTGCATCCCAATTTGCGTACTTAAGCACTATTCTATGACGTTTTAAGTATAAATAGTGCAAGTAGTGTGTTCACACTGAAAATTCCAAAAAGAAAATGTACACTTTAAATACCCGGATGATGCACTAATTTAACGAAAAAAACGAAGTGTGGAATGTTGGACACTTCATGCACTCAACTGTCGCAGCTTTAATTATGTATTGGAGGGGGAGGGGCTATCAGACTTCGATGTTAAATGACAAAATAACCTTATAAAATTCACACACTACAAGGATGAGTACATAGTGCATAAGTAATAAGTGCATAGTGTATAGTGCGTCATTTGGGACGCAACTATATAAATTTATCTATTTAAATATACTATAAGATAGCACAATATGTGATTTTATATTGTATAAATATTTATATTAAATATTTTATTATTTTACTATTTCTATTTTAATACAAGTAATTATTGCCATTCAACATTTCAGTGTAATTGAAAGCCATCAATTTTAACATTTAATATAAACATATTATATCATTTTTTATTTAGTAAACTTAAAACAATATTCCCATAATCAGTTTAAATAAATGCACATTTAGCTGTGCCTTTAATATAGTGTGCTGTATATAGTGTATAGTAATGTTTCTGTCAATATCAGCTCTCCCTGTTTGAATGACAGAAGTCAGTTAATTTTTTTATTTTACGAATTAATTTTACAACGTCAGTATCGTAAGTATTCACACTTATTTTTTCACTTACACCTGTGTGTCTTAACCACTAAGACAAGCACATTACTGACAGGATCAAAAACAGGCTACCAGCATCCTTATAATTAATATAATATAATATAATATAATCATTATAGATTTATTTAGTATTATACAATGCGCTTATTATGTACATGCATGTTATTACATCTGTACTTGATTTCTGTAATTATATCTATAATTACACTGTTGAACCTTCTCTTACCTTTTAACCCACACTTAAACTGAACTATACCACCAAACCTGTCCCTAGCCTTACCCGTATCCCACCTTAATAGTAGAAAAAGTGTTTTGCAATACAACATGGACACAATAAGTAGGCTAGATTGTGCTTATTTTTGATATAAGTACATAGTAGTTAAAGCTGCAGTCCGTAACTTTTTTTGGTTAAAAATTATCCAAAATAAATCTTTGATTTACATCAGTAAGCTTGTAATAATGTTTTATAATTCAAATGGTACTGGTGGGTTTCCGTGGGAAATTCGAGCATGCCGCCGTTTGTCTTTGCGTCATTACTTCACGTCCGTTTACATAAAGAAGGCAACCCATGTACCCACATAAAGATGATAATTCTGCAAATAATGTAAATAACTGCAAATGCAGGTTTCAATCAGAGATTGCGACAAAGAGGCAAAACTTACGGACTGCAGCTTTAAAGACACCTAATATAAAGTGTGACCGAGAACACTTTATCATATAAGTTCACTTGACTATAATGCAGCATACAAAATATAATGTGACACAAAAACAGTAAAGTAATATCATATACTGCTACTCACAAGAAAACAAACAAAAAAAAAAAAACACTGAACTGCTGTTACACTACTGGAAAAAGTTAGTAGTACACTCTGCATCCTGCCACAATTATCCCTCAGACTGAGGCATTAATTTGTTTATTATTATTATTATTATTATTATTTTATTATTTTAAATGAATGTAGCATAGATAAACACTGGCTGACACATAAACACTGGGACTGCTCAATTACACTTTCCACAGTCTCACAAAAAAGCCTCCCTCCAGAGGCACTTCCTGCACATCACTAAAACAGCCATTTCACCCACATTTAAAAGGATTCCATAAATTCTCTGGAATTTTAACATGATTTAGTTGTGTTTTTAATTTTCTCTGCTGGTATCCACTCTTTTCAACACAAAGACAGAGCATATAATATAGAAGAATACTGACTGTACGAAAAATCAGGATCAAAGCAAAAAAAAAAAAAAAAAAATCTGGAAAAATCAGGATCAAAGCAAGCGACTGTCTTTATGAATGGGCCACTGAATCATTCATTCAACCAATTTGTTCAAAAACAATAAATAAGTCATTGTTTTCAAACAAATCAGTTGAGAGAATACTTCACTGATTCCTTCAGAAACAAAGTATGCTGCATGTGGCTCAGAGACGAAAGCATAAATACTTTTACTTTATTTTTTTTTTGTTTTATTTTTATCAAATACAATCAAACTTTGTCTACTGGCAAATACAGCAAGAAAAGTCTAGCAGGGCATTTTCCATTCGGTTATGTATCAAGCCCTTGATATTTGACAAGGACTTTGCTTAGTTTCCAATATTGGTTTTGGTAATGATACATAACAGAAATGTCGAACGATTTGATGACACTGCTGTCTTAGCTGCATTGTTCATTAGCAAAATGTCATTAAAAGCACATCACCGCCTGCCGGTTGAGCGTCATGGTTAGAATGGATTTGTTTCAGTCATTTGAAAGTTCTCATAAACATTTTGTTCAGGTCAGCCCCTCTCTCAACCCAAGACTGTATGCATTATGATGATAGACCTCTCTTACACTTTGAAGTCTGCTGTGTTTCAAGATGATATTCATCAGTTGCGGATGAGTCAAACTTCTTTTCTGCCCTGCCGATGACTGTGATGGTATTTTGAAAATGGCTCAGGTTTCTATGGGCCTAAGTGTCTTACACCCCCAAGACAATATTGCCCAGGCGCCAGGAAAGCAATATTCAAGCCATTCCATCACTCTAATCCACTCCCTACACATCCATATTTCATCCTACCTCAGCCTTAATGAAAGCCATGGCAAACTTACCACTGCGTCTCGTAACAGAGCTAAAATGGAAATTAATAAGTAAAAAATATGTTGGCTTTTATATAAACGAAGAAGAAGGATGTGTAGGGCCAAACTCTGGTACACAATGAAAGGAGTCTAAAAAAGAATAAATCTGAGCACAAAAAGTGAGAAAGAGAGAGAGATAGAAGAACTGAGAAAGTCCTCTGAAGCTCTGAGACAGCTAGAAAAAAGGCTGGCTATCTCTATCCCCAGTTACCCCATCCAATCCCTATAGCTCCCTAACCAAGAAAAGACAAGCGGCTGTTTATTCCAATGCCCTTCAGCTGACATTAGTGCAGGTCTCTTGTGCAGTGCAGTTATCTTCCGCTGTCCTGAATATGTGACATTTTTTTAAGTAATGTTTGGCTGTGTTAAGCGTCTCTTTCCTCTAGATATTTCCAGTAAAGGACTGCTGGGGCAGAATTCATTTGGTGTATGTGTATGTGTGTATGTTTGGTGTTTAGGGGGGATCGAGGGCACTTGTTTCCGTGCTTGGTACTTGTACCTGTGAATACGTGCTGGGTCCCCCATGGGCATCCTGCTGAAAAGGAAGGAAGAGCAATGTGTGCCTTCCCATGAGCCATGCGGGATGACGTCGCACAAGTTATTGAAAATCTGTGTACCTCAATTTCCCCATTTGTCCCACTGAAAGTGCAAAGCTCATAGGCTTGGCTTAAACAATAATCCTGCATGGACAAGGCCTTCTGATATTAAATTTCAACCTACAGGGATCCTGGCCATTATTTAAAGAAACTAAGGCTTTGGTTTGTTTTTGGTTTGTTTGCCTCACTCTACTTCCTACAAATACAGTAAAACAGAGACAAAGTTTGGAAATAATACATTTGGTCTTTCCAAAATCACTCAATTAAAATGCATTAAATTACGTAAATCAATGATTACTATAAATCTGAGCTGAGGGAATAATCAAACACACTCTTTCTCTCACTCTCAGTTGGAAAGTCTTATTCATTTTACTAAATCTGTTCATCCTAAACCATTCTCTCTGTCATAAGTACACTAGTGTTTAAAAGTTTGAAGTCACTTTTAAAGAAATTAAAACTTTTATGCAGCAAGGATGCATTAAATTGATCAAAAGTGACAGTAAAGGCATTTATGAAATGACAACAGATTTCTATTTCAAATAAATTCTGTTATTTTGATCTTTTCTATTCATCAAATAATTCTGAAAAAAAAAAAAAAAAAAAAATGTACCGGATGCTGTTCGCGCTCAAGGCAGTTGGACATAGTGGTGTATTAGAGGTAAAAAAAAATGATAAAAATACTGTTTCTCACACAAACCGATCATTTCGTGTCTTAGGACATCAATGTGTCGTCACGAGCTGCAGGGTTTAATTTGGATTTGTCTATGCATGTTTTTTTTACTCTCATAGATTTTGTTACCATTGACATGCATTATACGACTGACAGACTGCAACGGTTGGAGTTAAAAATCATCATTTGTGTTCTACTGAAGAAACAAAGTCACCTACATCTTGGATGCCCTGGGGGAAAGCAGATAAACAGCAAATTTTCATTTTTGGGTGAACTATCCCTTTAAGGTCAGTGCCAACTCATGTGTGAAAATGATTCTTCATGCTCCCTCCCAACAATTCTTTCACAATTTGAGCCTGATGAATCTTGACATTGTCATCCTGTAAATATGGCCATGATACGTCTTCCTACATGGTTGTTTAAGAAATGAAAAGCTACACACTCCATCTTTTAGGGTTAAAAGAACTGTTGCCAAACATATAACATGCTAGAAAAATAATAATCACTGTAATAATGATCCATCCATAGACTCTTAAGTATTTGCCTATTAAAATCCAAACAGCGGATTTTTTTTTTTTTTTGGCCGGGCAGTGTATTAAGCAGAACAACTGTTTTCAGCTGTGATAAAAGATAATAGTAAGAAATGCTACTTGAGCATCAAATCAGCATATTAGAATGATATCTGAACGATCATGTGACACTGAAGACTGGAGTAATGATGCTAAAAAGAGTAAATTAAATTTTAAAATATATTAAAACATTTATTTTAAATGTAATAATAATATAATAATAATATTTACTGTTTTAACTATATTTTCAATCAAATAAATGCAGCCTTGGTGAGGATAAAAGACTTACAAACCCCAAAATGTTGAATGTTACTGCTGGAAAGTCCAGTTCATTCTAGTTAATTGGTTCATTCTTTAATACACCTCAAGCCAACAACAAAAATACAGCTCTGATTCTAAATTATACATTTATTAGGATCTAGAAATTATAGTAAGCTTCATTTTGTTTGTAGCTAACTCCATTTTTTAAAACAATAGCTTGACTAAACTTTAACTATGTCAAATTATGATTAGCTTCCCCAGTCTGACAGCAGCTTCCCCAACATCGATTGTCCATGTGGCTATTGTGAATATGAAATATTTTAAAAATACCACATACTTCATATCTCAAAGTTCTATTAGTGAACCCCATACACTAAATATGAATTTCCATGACGTAACACAGTGGATATGCAACAAATGTAACTTTAATTTAATGACTCCCTTATCACAATGAAACGTGTCTGAAATATCTGCCAATGGGCTGAACCATAACATTCAGAATCAATCACTGGCTTTGCTCTTTCATCATGGTCTGTGACCTGGTCTTCCATGAATAACTTTCTCCCTGGTTACATTCCCCACATCTAGACTGGGCCCTGCTCTGATTAACACCTCTAGACAGTAGATTAATGTGAGCTCTAAATTATGCCATCATTAGTCCATTGATTATTTCTAAGTAATTAAACCCAAACACGAGAAGAGAGGTGGCACACAGCCGCTGTAAATTCAGGATTCACCTTCTCGGACAAACAACACAAAAAAAAAAAAAAAAAAAAAAATGCTAGGAATATGCTTGAAGAGAATAAAAGATACGGGCATGAAAAGATTAGTTGGCCTGCTTTTTACAACTCCATTTTGCATAATGGGGGAAGTGAAGGGAAGGGCAAGCAAAAACTGAGAAAAGTGGTGAAAACATGCTCGGCTTATATTGCAGAGAGTGCTTCCTATTACAGTGCATAATGACTCTATTTGCACTCCATTAGGTTACATGAACTCTGGTACTCATGACACACCGCGCTCATGCCTGCTGCTCTGCCGAAATTGAATGCGTTACGCAACCATTCCACAGTCTAGCATCTGCGGGTTAAACATCTCCACTGGTGTTCTCTGAAACAAATGCATCAAAGAGGCTGAATAAATGGTCTAAGAGTGAAGGTAAACTAACCGGATTACTCCATTATCCTATTAAGTTCACTCTGATACACCGAGAGATAGCGAACAGGCAAAAGCCATCAGAGGACATTAAATGGGGTTTGGATCCTCTCATGACTGCTCACTAGTGTCTCTGAAATTGAGCAGAGTCCTCGCAGTGACGTGACTGAAGCGAGATTACCGCGCTGGGGTTCAGGCAAGGCCTAGCTGATGGCAGCAGCTTCCACAGAGAATCAAATAAATAAACTGCTACCAAAGAGGCCTGTTTCATTGTGTACGCCCGCCTGAATGCAATATCAACAAAATGTCTCGAAGCACGAACAAATGATTCGCTCAAAATTAAAAAGAAATATTTAGATCTGGGTTATTAAAGGTAAACATCAGCAAAGTATGACATTTGAAAAGGATTTCTGCCCCTCATCAAAAGGTCTTGAAGTGGTTCGTGCATCCAAAGGCAACTGGATTTTCTGGATCGACACCAGCATTCACAACTTCACAAGCAGACGGGGTGGTGTGTGTATAAGCAAGCCACTAAAGATTACTGGCAATCCCTTCAACCAGACTCCCCACACACAAGCGCACCACCCGTTTGAGGGATACAGCGAGTTTAGATGTCACACGGAGGCACGGAACTCCATTTGCCAACACGCATCTCCAGGAAACACTACGCTTTCACTCTGATTCATTCCACTTTGTTATGCCCTTGCTATTCACAAGCAAATTGTTTCTAAAAGCAGTGTGAGGGAGGAAATGGCTGCTGCGGATAGGTGAAGACTAACGCGTGATGACACCGTGTTTAATGAATTTGAACTCTGAATGTGAGGCGGTGGGGGGAAAAGAGAGGGAACAAACTATAGAGAAGAAAAAGAGCAAAGCCTGCAAATGAAAGCAAGAGAGTGAAAGAAAGAGAGTCAGACCAAATAGAAATCCAGCACTGCAATCCCCTTAAGCAGCCTCCTGAAAGAAGCAGTCTCAGCATAAGGTATTCCCACTCCTGATAAAGGACTTCCTCCCCGCTCATAATCAACACATAATGCATTATTTTCCACAGATAACGAGAAAAGAATTAGTTCAAATTATTTTAAGTTTTCTTAATTGCTTTTGCTGCCTGAAGCTGTTCTCGGCTGCAGCTCGAGTCTCGCTGCTGTTAAACTTACTGCTGAGTTTACACACTCTTCCATTAGCGTTAGCCTAATTCATGCACTTATCTTCCAATTGTAAAGTAATGGTTTATGAAGCATTCTGGTCTTTATCTATATGTACACCTCCAATGCAATCATGGCCCTTAAATGATATTTCCACTAACACTCATCCCTAAAATTAAAAAAAGCAGTGGGCGTGCGTTTCAGTGAACAAGCTAATATCCCAGATCCCAATGGGGCATTTACAGGTGGGTTTATAACTCTAATTATCATGCACAATTACAGTATATCAACATTTAGTAGCCTATTGTACGCCTGTAATACATCATGTAGACAGGTGCCTTGGCTATGGAGTATTTGTCTTGCATTAGACAGTAAAAAAAACAAAAGTTCACAGCGATGTAATGTCCTACCCGTGGGTGATAATGAGGAAGGCACATTGCGATTTTAATAGAGTGGCATAAGGGGCGATAGAGCATGTCTGTTGTAATACAGTAAGTCACAGTCAGGCAGGACAAAGACATTCCATTATTTTTTAATAACGCTGAAGGTTTCTTCAGTTTAAACATGATTAGGTCGAGAGTATATGAATATATAAATATATACAGGGAAGAAATCATATGCATAACATTGAATGATTCAGCTCCTTCAAAACCGGATCCACTGATTGAGTCAAGAGGGATTTTGAGCTTAGCTTGAACTTTTAAGCTTAATTTGAGTTTAGCTTGAGGAACTGCCAGAGAAATAAACCTAGTCCTAGTTCTGAGCAAGGTGTTCTGTACAAAGTCGGTTTCAGCCCTTAACAAAGCTGTTAATGTTCTGCAAAGAATGTGCAAATTGCAAGTGCCAGTCTGCAGTACGAAGCCGAAAAACACTCCCGCTACTTAGAGCCAGTGATGGAACAAATTTGGTCAAATTGGTAAAGTGCCCAAAGGGAGGAGGGAGACGTTCCACGGAAAACCAATTCCAAGCTTGGGTGAGCCCAGCATTGTTTGGAAACTCTCCAATCTGAGAGGCCCAGCATTGAGTGTTAGGCATAGACTGTTAAATAAGATTAGAACAACGGGCTGTCGGAGCAACCCCCAATACTAGAGAGAGGGGGATTTCTGTCACGATGTAGTAAAGTCATAGTCTCCTTGTGCACCTGTCATTATAACATTTGGAAAATGTATGTGTGCGTTGAAAAGCAGAATGCTGCTAAGTGGCCATTGGGCGATACAGATTTAGAGGTCGCTTTGTGGATGCTGTTCGGAGAGCATCCGGTTTCCTGCTTTGATATATTCCTGGTAGCACCAATTAAGCTCAGCCAATTCCTACAGGAGATGAAGAGAGGGCTGATGGATCTGTCATGGGACCGCATGATCAAAGCACACAGAGTGAAGAGAGAGGGGGAAAACACATCACATGCAATTTCACATTTATTAGAGACTTTAAGAGGCTTGTTGTGCGCCATGTAGCTGGTTTGAAAACAGTGCTGCTTAAATCATAGAGAACACAACGTAATTGAGACCTTGGAATAACGTGGCAAAGTGGACACGTGCGCTTTCCTAAGATAATGGCTGAGAGAGAGCCTTCAAGCCTCCAGATTACCCATGATGCCACTTCTACCAAACCTCTCAACAACCCCCCACCCACCCCCACGTCCTGTCTATCTCATGTGAGAGTAGCTTCTGATTCATAAAATCATTATTAAATCCCAAGGTTGTGTCACAAGCCTGCTGCTTTAAAAGGATGCGTTTTAAGCGGTGATAAGCCCAAGGAGGCTTTCATTGTGAGTCAAAATGTAAAAGCATGTACATTATTTGGCCACATGTCATGATTATTTAAGAAGCTAAAACATTTTCTTTGACAGTGAGGCAGCTTCAAACCTCAATAATGAATAAATCCATAAAAGGCTTTGATAAAGCTTTCAGTTCCACATTTGTAGGGATAAAATATTGTTCAAAATTTTGGGTTTGAAAGAAGCCTCATATGCTCAACAAGTCTTTATTAATTTGACAAAAATAAATGAATTAAACAGTAATATTGTGAAACATTATTACAGTTTAAAATAATGGTTTTCTATTTTAATATATTTTAAAATATTATTTATTCCTGTGATGGTAAAGCTGAATTTTCAGCACCCATCACTCCAATATTCAGTGTGACAATATGCTGATTTGGAGCTCAAGAAACATTTCTTAATATTATCAATGTTGAAAACAGTTGTGCTGCTTAATATTTTTGTAGAAACCAAGAATTTTTCAGGATTGTTTGGTGAATAGAAAGTTCAAAAGAACAGCATTTATTTGAAATAGAAATCTTTTGTAATATTATAAATCCTTACTGTCACTTTTGAATAATTTATTGACTAAATGTTTAATTTAATTTCTTTCTTTTAATTAATTTCTTTAAAAACAAACCGTACTGACCCTGAATTTTTGAACGGTAAATGTTTAAATCACTCAAAAATGAAAATTTCTAAACCTGTATAACTTTATTTCTACAGTGGAATACAAAATACAACTTTTTCAACTGACTTTCATTGTATGGACCAAAAAAAAAAAAAAAAAGGTTTGAAACCACATGAGGGTGAGTAAATAATGACACCATCACTTTAATTAAAGGGATAGTTCTCCCAAAAATGAAAATTATCCCATGATTTACTCACCCTCAAGCCATAATAGGTGTATGTGACTATTTATGCATCTTCTTTCAGGCGAACACAATCGGAGTAACTCAATGCGAACGGCCGTACACATCGAGTTACAGTGGAACCTCTGACATGACGAATGACGTATTGACAAACTTGGAAGTGCAGAGGATATAGCAAAACACTGGTCACAAATTTCTAAAAGTCTAAAATTAAAGCTGCAAGCAGCGATTAAAAGGCCCTCGCACCTGTGCCACCGCCACCCGGTAGCTTGAAGAAAACAGCACGTGGGTAATATGCATTTAAGTATATATAGGAGGACAATGTCAGTCATTTGTAATTGCCACACTTCCTGCTACCAGCTGGTGGCGCTATGACTACATTTTGGGGTGTAGATGTCTTCAGGCCAGGGCACTTATCAAACATGTGAAGTTTGAGGCAGATTGGACATTGTCTGCTCGAGTTACAACAACTTATTTCATGACGATAATAGCATGCTTTAGCACTCAGCTAAGTGTTGCTAGCATGTTTTAGATTGTTTCTAGCATGATTAGTACTCAGTTGCATATTTTAGTATGTTGCTAGTAGTGCATCACAGTGTTAAACATGACACTTCCTGCTACCAGCTGGTGGCGCTATGACTACATTTTGGGGTGTAGATGTATTCAGGGCAGGACTCTTTTCAAACATGTGAAGTTTGGGGCAGATTGGACATTGTATGCCTGAGTTACAACAACTTCCTGTTTCTTGGCGTACTTTAGCATCACATACTTTAGCACTTAGCCAAGTGTTGCATGATTTAATGTGTTTCTAGTATGTTTGGTACTTCATGGCATATTTAAATGTGTTTCAGGGAGTGAATTACAGTTTAAAGCATGCCATTTCCTATTGTCAACAGGTGGCACTATGACTAACTGAATATTTGCATGTAGATGTCTTCAGGCCAGGACTCTTATTAAACATGTGAAGTCTGGGACAGATCGGACACTGTATGCCTGAGTTACAAAAGCTTCCTATTTCATGGCGAAACATCAGAATTTGTCAGGCCGCCACTGACACGCTGTTCAACGATATTTGCAATTTAACATCGCTAAGGCCTTAAGATTAGACTGACCAAATATGATGTTGTTCTGGTTAAATCTCTATGAGGAGTTAATCACAGTGTAAAACATGACTTTTCCTGTTGCCACAGGTGGCACTATGACTGTAACTGAATACTGGCATACAGATGTCTTTAGGCCAGGACTCTAATAAAACATGTGAAGTTTGGGGCAGATCGGACATTGTATGCCCGAGTTACAACAACTTCCAGTTTCATGGCCGCCACGGACAAGCCCTTCAACGAAAACTCAAGATCTTCACAATTTAACGTCGCAAAAGGCTTTAGATTAGACTGACCAAATATGATGTTTATCTGATAAAATCTCTAGGAGGAATTCGTTAAAGTACAGCGTCTGGAAATGGCAAAAAAACTGCAAAAATTTTGCAGAGAAAATTTAAAATATCTCACTTCCTGTTGGGTTTTCAGATAGGGACTTTTTTTTGTAGAAGACTTTTTTTTTCTTTTGTAGACTTGTTAAGTGTGTCTACCGAATTTCATACCTGTACGTGAAACGAAGCACGAAGGCCGCTTAATTGAAATTTTGTAGGTGGCGCTATCGAGCCATTTTGCCACACCTAATTCTGAAACCCATATCAGATGTACATTTTCACCACTTCTGACGCATGTGCAAAGTTTCATGAGTTTTCGAGCATGTTTAGGCCCTCAAAAATGAAGAATAATTGACTGAGCAATTACAATGGGGTCCTCACACCATCGGTGCTCGGCCCTAATAAGAATTTTTAAAGAGAAATGTTGGAGAATTTCGATATAAGAGAAGAGGAACTTGAGTTTATTGCCTAGCCCTATTTGTTTGAACCGCAAGATGTGTCTAAGCTTAAGCAACACCTACATCTATACGTCCTGCGTTGAGTCAGGAGTTACTCTTCTGCCGTAACTCGACGCATATGGCCATTCACTGGAAGCCAGTTATTATAGTTTATAAAGTTTTAAATATGGATATTTTTCTTTCAAAAACCCATCACTTGACTTCAGAACCCCTGGAGCTGTGTGGATTATTTTTATGATGGATGGATACATTTTTTGGGGCTTCAAAATCTCGTCCCCTCTTCACTATTATTATAAAGCTTGGAAGAGCCAGGATATTTTTTAAATATATCTCCGATTGTGTTCGTCTGAAAGAAGATAGTCATATACACCTAGGATGGTGAGGGTGAGTAAATCATGGGATAATTTGCATTTTTGGGTTAACTATCCCTTTAAAATGGTAGAAATGTAAAAAGTCTGACTAATGTGAATTTGAAATGCTAATGTGCTGGATGTGCACTAAACTAAAGAATGACCCATACTGAACCGGTCCAGAGCATTAGTCCTGCTCTCTGTCCTGTCTTGCCTGACTAGGACAGATGGGGGAGGTAAATCAAGGCAGCTGAGTGGAGAGCGCTGGTGACAGTGCATTAAGGCCTTCTCCCAGCGAACTGTCACAACTGAACATTGGGGGTGGGGGGAGTTTGATCATACGTGGCTGCCGTCCTGTCAGACATCCTTAAAAGCAAATGGGGCCTAAGTGCAGTTCAGCTCTCTCACTGAGACGACCGCCACTGTGTACAGGAGCATCTGCTCTCCCCACTCTCCGCCCTTCATCTTCATCGCACTCCTCTTCCTCCGTACATTACTCACAGAGGACAATGAGGTGAGAAGTGATGGCGGAACCGTCTCTGTGCACTTTCACCCTGCGCCCATAAAAGCCTCTGACAAAGTGTCAGTCTTCAACATCATCATCATCTCCAGCCCCGTCATTAAGAGCCACAAGAACTTTTATGCTGTCTTTGCAGACCGTCAAACATACAGGCCACTTTTAACTCCCCCTCTCCAGCTAGTACATTTTCGTGCCAACACTGGGAAATCTAATTGGGAAAAGGTACTATTTTATTCATCAATATGGTGGAGCTCCAGGGGCCTAGCTGTCAGAGATAAGGTCTGTGTGAGTGCTGCAGTGTGTTGCAGGCCAGACACATCCTGTATGCTTGCACATACATGGACGTCTGTGGAGGTCTCTTGAGGTCCAGTGACCCTGGTCAGTCTTACGACATCATGCTTTAAATCTAAATAAAGCTACCCAGATGAGGCTGCCTTTTGACAATTTTTGTGGGCCTTTTTCTATTTTTATCGATAGGACACAGACAGAGAACCACACATGATAGGGAGGAGAGGAGGTGTGTGTGATCAGAAAATGTCAAACTTGTGTATAACACAACGAGTCAGAACATCATTAGGCCACTGCTCCAAAAACAAAACAACAACAACAACAACAATGTTACAATCAGTGTTGGGAAAAGTTACTTTTAAAAGTAAGGCATTACAATTTTGCGTTACTCTCTAAATGTGTTACATTACTTTTTGCGCTACTTTTTCTCACCTGGGCTGGGCTTGCTTGTTTGTTTTTTAATAACAACAAAAAGTTCTATTTTTGGCAAATGTTAAGGCCCTTTCACACCAAAAGTGAAATGAATAAGGCTCAGGCTGAAGGAAATGCATATTTACTCCTGTACAGTAGAGGGCACAGCTCAAACAAACCTTTCAGCTGTGCTGCCATTCTGGGTTAAAGAAGAATAGGATACAGGAGAAGGAAGTTCAACACTCTTATTTCATTTTTGTTTATTAGTATGGTTGAATTAGATCATTGAAAGTCAGCAGCAAAGACAATGGTTAATAAAGTGAGATAAAGTATATTTGTGTAATTTATATTGTTAATTATTACAGGTTTGCATAAAATTCTGAGATTGCATTTCACTGTTTTTATTCATTTTGAGGAATACTGAATGTTTTCGTGCAAGTGAGATGAGTAAATGCATGTTCACATTTAGTCTAGAACTACAATAACCATCATGTTTACACAGCACACAACACCTCTGCACTTTATTTCTCTCAACATGGAGACAGGAAAGCTGTCAGTCAATAAATGTGAAAAAGTAACTTGCGTTACTTATTTGAAAAAGTAACTTAGATATTTTATTGTAAATTGAAAAAGTAATGTGTTACTTTACTAGTTACTTGAAAAAGTAATCTTATTACGTAACTCAAGTTACTTGTAATGCGTTACCCCCAACTCTGGTTACAATATGTTCTACTGTAAACATAGATTACTGTAAACTTTTAATATGCTTCTGGTAAAGAGAACACATTTTTTGACTTGATAGTCCATAGGAAATCATTTCTTTCTTAGAATAATAGTGTGCAAGCTTATCCTGTAATTTTGCCTATGTGGATTTTTGTGGTCTACGCACCCAACCTTTAAGTTGTGATGTAACAGAAGTAGCTACAGATCTTTTGTTCCATATTGTACTGTACATTCGAGTGAGCGCATTAGGCTATTAAAAATAAAAAAAAATCAGGACAGAGACTTGGTATATCCATCGGTTGTTGCATGGATGAAGGCAGATCTGAAAGCAAGTGTCCAATCAATTTTCAGAAAGGGGCAGGGTTTAATCATACTAAATGATTGGAGAAGTCTGGCATGTCACTAGACAGAAGTCTGTGGTTTCACTGGAAGAGAGTAAATTAAAAAGATGTGGTAATTACAATTACAATTAAACAAATGCATGGATGAATCGTACACAATAAGATTAATAACATGCATTTAGAAAATAGATTTTAAGACTTTAGGAAATAACAATTGGGCCCCTAGTGGCCCATATTGAAAATGCATGCTAATTGTTACTACATTTAACATGCTACATGTTTAGAATGCTAAACTGTTGGCTTTCCAGGGCACCTCTACTATATGAAAAAAGTTGACTGAAACTGAAAAAATATGCAGAACAGTTGAGAATTACACATTGCAACTACATGTCAACTAACTCTCATTAGAGTATTAGTAGACTGTCTGCCTAATATCTGCTAACACTTTATTTTGATGGTCCCCCCAACAGACATTCTACTGACTAAGTAACTGTGCAACTACATGTCAAATTATTTTACCAACACGTAACCCTAACCTACAGTCTACTAATTCTCTAATAAGAGTTAGTCGACATGTAGTTGGTAAGTTACTTATAGTTAGTACAATGTCTATAGTGGACCATCAAAATGAAGTGTAACCTAAAAAATATTGTTATCCACTACAGAAAAAAAAAGTAATGTAGATAACAGACTAAGGAAGGCACTTTGTCCTTCAGGGCTTCTGTACATCTTGCACTTATTATGGAAATAACTGTATAAATTCCAGAGACCACAAATCGGCCCAGGCCACCTAACACGATAATTCCATAATGCTGCATATTATAAACAAATCTCTTACATGAGAGCAAATGTACAAATGGCTCCCCAACAAGTCCACCCACTCCATCTTTAATGAGTGTCTAAGACCACACACCAATGAGAGGAACATGTTTACAGCACTTCAGTCCTCCTCCTCTAAGTAGCTCCATGGTGTTTGCTACTTCACTCTTCCATTTGGCCCGGTGTGTGGATGACTGTGCCCACTGTTTAGCCTGACTCAGAGGTGCTCAAAGCTGAATGCAGCCGATTCCCCCATCTGGCTGAAATCCACTTTCCTCTCGTCCCTTGCGGACCTCTACAATATCCAGGATGCAAAAATGCACTCCTGTAAGTGCCCGCCACAGATGAGGAACACAGAAATATTCAAACATAGATTGAACTTTGTTGTTCTCCACCAATTTGTTTGGTGGGGGGTAGCGAGCAAATGGGCTGTTTTTCAAAGTGAGCGTTTTAGATGCTAAAAAATTTACTAGATGTATGTGTAACACTTGTACATTGAGCATGGGATCATCATTAAGACATTAAAAATGCACACGGTTCCAGAGGCCATTTAGCGTCCCAGTGAGCACATTTTTGGGGTCTATCTGAGGGCCCTGGGGGATGTGAGCTCAGTCAGAATGAGAGGATGAGATCACGGGCTGGAACTTTCAGAGAAGTACAAAGCTGTAGGTTTAGAGATGCTTAAAAATGTTTATGCACAACAAGAAGATGTTTCCAGGATATAATCCAGAGCCTGGTTTGAATTTGTAGCCATTTTTTGGTCCTTGTTCAACTATTTAACACCATACATCCTTCTGAGTTTCATCACAAAACAAAAGCCATTATTTCTGAAGCCTTTCTAGACACTTGAGGCTGGTATGTGGTACTTTAACCATTTTTTTTCTGAACTCTAACGGCCATTAGGTAGAATTCAACTGGATGGATGAGTGCTTGACAGGTCCAATTTCAGTGAAAGATGTCATTATATGCTATAAAATGCAACATTGGCACTTTAAGGTTAAACTGCCTTACGCTGAAGACTCTGCACTCTACTTGTCTCAATGTCTTTTTGCTTTTATCTAATTGCAAGCTATCATAATACATACACTAATTCTAAAGAATCTAAAGAAACTTTTTAATAAAAATCAATGTGAAAAACATAGTTTGGAAATTAATTAATTGACATATACACGTTCAAATCCATGAGAACAATATAAAGAGTTGCTAAGTAACACAGCTTATACATCATTACATGATTGCCACAGATTTGTTAGTTGCTAACATATATATATCACTTCATCACATCAAGCCATGTGAAGTCCTTGGGAAAAAAAAAAAAATGGAGCTGTTAAAGAGCACATTAGTGTTACACCGTTCAGGGGACAATTATATTAGTGGCAGGTCTAATCGTGGCATCTGTTACTTCATTTTCTCAATGTCAATATGAAGCACTATCAAAACAAGCAGCTCCCGACTAGATAAGCCTGCTCAGCCATACAAAGTTCGATGGGCTTGCATGTTGTCTTATTCTTACGCTATATTCCCCCCAACGTCCACCCTCTCTCTCCCCCTGTTTTTTTTTTCTGAAAGCCACCCAAGAAGAGATTAATCATGAAGGGAAAACTCAACTTCACCCTCTAGCTGCAGGTCACAGTTCTTATTTCGTGTGGAATTGGCTTTCGGAAAGCAGAAGGCCTGCCTGGGGGGCAGGGACCTGATATGAGAGGAATTTGAGAATGAGGCAGAGGGGATTGATTAGCCCACTTCATATCCCCATACTCGCTAAGCACACTCCAGCTGCAATCTAACACACCGCTGAGCTGAATAGACAAGAGAAATTGGATTCCTTCCTAATATTTAACCTTCAAGTCAGCTCTAACAGCTGTTGATGGGTTGCTTTCCCAGGTAGTTACAGAGCAGACTTTTTTCCCTTTCTGTGTTGCTGCATAGAAGGCGAAAAGGATGAGCAGAGTTTTTTTGTGTGTGTGTGGGTAAGTTATTCAATTACAGCAGTGAAGGAGCGAGAGCTACTCTAAGGTTAAGGCGGCTGTATTTCAGCAACTTATGATCTAATGTAATGATCCTTATTCACTCACACACACAATCAGATGACAAAAGATGTGACCTCTAATGGACGGACACAATAGTGGTGCTGACCCTGAAACACAGCTCAATTTTAGCTCTGGCTGTGGAAAAATATATCCAGTAACGCCGCATTCCAACCAATCATCAGATGTCACTGACAGATGTCAGAACAAAGGCCGTTGGCATCAATCCGCTCACTTGCCCATCTGAAGTACATCCGTACAGGCATCTTTTTTTTTTTCAGAAAGCCTTTATGACTGTGACTTTGCACTGGAATCCAACTCAATTAGCCTGATCGGGAATGCAATTAGAGATCTTGTTGGTATACGGTAAAATATAGAGCTCCATTCACTGCACTGGCAGGAACTTGTACGTTCGCTCGAAAGAGGCACTTTCTATTCATATGCCAATCACCGAGCTTTTAAAAGGTTGACGGCAGTGGCAGGGATCCATGTGCTCTCAAATATTTAGCAGTAAAGAAGGGGACAATTTATTTCCTAGCACAGTCACTCGATGGAGTTGACTAAATTGTGAGCACGTTTGTGATAATATGATGCTTAGATTTGCAGAATATTAAGAGGGTCTCATTAGTGGATTCACACATTTTTATATTATCACCATTTCAACTCCAGGCCCGCCTGAAGACACCCACACAAGCACCAACTGTGGCCAACACCTGCATAAACTCATATCTAATGGCAGCGACAATCTATTCACACTTGAATCACAAGTATTTCTGACGTGACTGAGTACATTTTAATCAGAAGTTAATAGATTTTCTTCACCTTTTGAGTCGGTGATAGAAAAAACAACAAAGCAGCACTATAGATTGTTCTTGTGCAAATCCATATCTAAATGTTGCTTCACTTTGAAGAGCTGTTTGGAATTCAAACTCGACTTCTTTGTTTGATTAAGGTCTCTGAGTTGCTTTCATTCATCATGTTTTTTTTTCTTCTTTTCTTAATCATTGATTGGTACTTGAGTAGCATTTCACAATTACAAGATTGTTCTCATGTCCAAGCGGTCTGGTCTTGCATTTCTACTGAGCATCTGATTACTGTATTCTATGAACTAATGCAGTTGAATTCTAAGGAAATATCCTGATTGCCTGGATCAAAGGGTTGAAATTACTTTAAAAATGTCCTGCATCATCAGTAATTTTCACTGTAGCAAGTACAGTAACAACTTACAGTTGCCATTAATGTGAAATCTTCAGTATACACTCCATTGTTGAAACTCTGCCTGAATAGGAGACTTTGCATTCATTGCATCAACCATGAGGTCAAAACATTGACAAATACATCACCTTGAGTCATAATGCTGCAGAAACTAAGTGCAATCGAGTAAATACACAAATATCAAAACCGCAAGGGAGCTGGCAACAAGAAAAGTATCTCACAACACCAATTAACTGGAAAAAAAAATAAAAATCTTTCATTCCCTCAAGATAGCCTTTCATCTTATAAATAGTGACATTTTTTTCTGCTTAAACAACATGGCAATGCTGATAATACTGTTCGTTGAGCTGGTCTCTTGGGAATGGCAACACAAAGCCTTGTTGAGAACACTGTGTGTCCCAACACGAATTGTGACTGTGGCACACCTCACCTAGAAACCGTCGCAATTTGCATTCCTAGTGTCTCAGCACCACACCGCCTTGTCCCAAAGAAGCCACTCAGAAGAACGCATAATTAGTCTTCCTTACTTCCCCTCTCCTCCCTCTTCTGCACTATAACTCATGCTCTGGTTCAAACAGAGGAGAAATCCATATTCAACTTTCAAGTTACTCCCTTTTAATTACTTTTGCTGTTTACTTTTTCCTGAGGCTGATGGGTAAATCAGAGTGTCCTCTTTTATGTTTAGATACATGTGTTTGGATTGGGGAGAGTATGTAGAATACAAAAAATGAAGTCACGTTGACATTAACTGAGGCTATATCTCTGGTGTTTATAAGTTTACAGCCACTGGACTTCTGTATCTATGAGATTTGAAACAGAATACATGGTGATCTAAGAATTTATGGCAAATGCTAATTCATTTGCACTGTCCTGCCTTGGGAGTTGAAAAAAAAAAAAAAAAAATTCACTTCGCACACTCTTGCCTAAACTGCAGTCTCACTTTCTGGTGTTCCTGTCCATGACATGTCTTTCTCTCTCTCTTTCTCTCTTGGGCACATGTCTCACTATCTCTCTTCCACCTATTCATTTTCCTCCTTGTGTAACCGGCTATACCAATCGCCATCTTTTTTTCTTTTTCTAATTAAATATGTTTTCTGAGCCCTTTTAAAAATCCAGTTTCATCCAAATACACAATCTAATTTTTCATTTGCTTTTGTAGATGATATAAGACATCAACTCAATAATTTATTAAATTACTTTTCCCATTCATTTCCTTCTATCTATAATTGATCTTCTCAGTTGAAATTTCTGTTGTTCCTCTCACTCAGGCTGACTCGCAGAGGGGCTGGTTGACATCGCTGCACAGGGCTAAGGAGTGTGGGTAGATACCCACTTCAAGACCAGATCTTTCTCTCTCAGACACACTCACTGCTATCTGTCACACCCCTCCACCACAACATGAGCGAATGAGGTCTTCTGATATGTTGGATGACTGAAGTCTATAGCTGGTGAAGTGTGCAATGTCTGCGCCACTAGAGGCGCTAGACAGAATTGCAAAATTAATGGCAAATAACTTACTGGACTGACTGTACATTACTATATCCTACTTATTACAAGGCTATTCACCATATAAATTAATATGTGGACATAAAATATTAAGGAGTTATTATAAATTATGTTTTATAGCCTTTTATGTTATCGTTTTTCCTGTCTGTCACAATGTATAAAACAATTAGCCTAGCAACAAGGCAAATGACATATTACAGTAATATTAATACTGAAATCCTATTAGTCCATTTTCACTACAATTTGATAATTGAGATGCACAATAGTGACAGCTGCATTTGTATGAAACAAGCAAGAGCGAGTTTGCAGTGTGATACTAGACATAAATGCAGCGCCGCTTTCAGTTACACGGAAGAGTGGTCTGATATACAGCGTTGCCATGGAGACAGTGAATAACTGATTACTAGATCGCGTAACTGACCAATCAGAATCAATTCTAGAGAGCCACGTAATAATCAATGCTAATGCTGAACACGTCACTGTCACTGCAAAAACACATAAATAGTTTATCAACACATAATGGATGAATAAAGACTGGTTCTTTTCCTTTACCTTTTCAACAATATAATACTCAAGGGAAAACATTTTTTATTGCTGTTTCTCGTTCTGTGCTTTCAATCAAAAATATAGATGATTTCTGTATACAAAGTCAGATAAAGTTATGTGATAAGAGCATACAAAAAATAAAAAAGAAGTCATCTAAATATTGAAGGTGTGCAGCTAAATGTGCTCCCTTTGGTTCTCAAACGCTGGATAATGACAGAACAAAATATTTTATGAAATAATCACTCTGGTTGTGAATGAAAGCATAGAGAATTAAGCTCTCTTCCTGATCCTCTTTTCAGCAACTCACGCTGAGTGACTGTGAAGAAGAGGAAAGAATAATAAGTCCAAAATAGAAAGATGAACAAAGAGAAAAAAAAAACTAACAGTCTTGGCAAATTGAACCATAATTAAATGCTTACAAAATTCCATGCTTAGCTCGTTTCAAAATCAGGTGGTTCTTTGAGGCAATTTCCTTTCTTTAATTACAATTTCCTGTGTGGTTTGACATTTACAATACAATCTTCTAGGAGGACCCATTTATGATTTATTATTCGTGCCTCTATCACAATGTCAGTCTGCAGAAATGAGTTTATAAAGCAGGAGCTCAAATGATTATGGCCTTTGACCAATAAAGCAGGCTCATTATTGCAGGCCACAGGAAAGATTAACATTTCTGACAACCAAATCGAGAAAGATTAGCGGGGAAGAGATTGTTTCAGTTTCTATTAAATAAGCAGTTGCTCTTATTCAAAACTTGATCTTCTTGCCGTGACTGAGAGAAAATACAGAGGGAGGTTGTATAAATCTTCCCAAGATTTCATAGGAATCCAAGCAAACCAAGTCTAATAACTACAGTCTTAATAACTCAAAAAGCGGCTGCTTTTCAGGGCACAGAAATGCCTAAAAGGACAGACTCATAGCAACACAGAAACAGTCATGTTAAAAAGATTCACTCACATCTTTTTGCTGATACTGCTTATTAGGTTTCATCATATAACAGACATTCTTTCCGAAACTGATTACAATCAAGGGAATACAAAACATGTTTCTTGCAATAGCCCATTTTCTGCATCACTTTCCCTTCCAGAATAACATTCCCTACTCAATAAAACTATATTTGCAGAAAAAGAAAAGAAAATCTTCCCATCTCTTCATCTCGCATCCCTTCGAAGGCTTCCAGCAAATTAGCACTGCTGCATGATTCCTCCAATCACTTCTTGGTCAATGGATCATGTTTTAACCCCATCCCTGATCCATCACCATGCTGGGAGTCAGTCAGTCATATCAATACTTTGCCATTTTCCCATTTGTGGAAGATGAGCAGATCAATTCATTTATAGCTAGTCTGTGCCTGACATCTGTTTGGGAGATTAGAACTTATTGGCTGCTTGTCTGATAGAAGGCACAAGGTTCATTAAGTCAATGGAATCCTTAATCAATGGGAAAACTTCAAGTAGCTCTCTCGCCATTAGAGCTTCATCTGCTCTATGGAGGCACTTACGATAGGCTACATTTAAAGTGAGGCCTGTAGTACAGATTGTACTGTATTGCATTTGACTGTTCTCAGCAATTGCAGAAGTATTGCACAGCGCAACAAAGTTCTTAAAGAGATGGTACTGTATGTTACGGTTCATTACATTTTGTGGTAAAGTCTATTGCACAAGTATTTCTGCTTGGGTAAATGTATTTTGCTTTTTTGCAGAGCTTTGTTTGTCTGGTGTATTTAAATTGGTAGGGAAACAACAGAATGCCTGCCAATCCCAAAGACAAGCTCTTCTCATCAAGTGCCAGCTGAAACGTACACTGACTCTTTGAAGGTCATGCTCTCAAACACCATTCAAAACAAAATATCAACTTTCAAATCTCCCCTATTATAAATAATGACCAAACATTCACCAAACTGAATACGAATAGCATGTCCTTGTCCACTACAACCCTCCCTCACTCTCCACTCCACCGCTGATAGGGGCTCTCTTCCTGGTGATTCTTAAACACTTCTGACCACCTGAATGGTTCTCCAGCTGAATGCGTGTGGTGTGTAGGACGGCCTCTGTATGCAGTTGGAAATAGGTTTGGACCTTGCTGATTGATCGTTAAGTGTTGTCCATGAGCCCATCATGCGGCTCCCACTTAACAGCCTACACCACAGAAAGCAATCAGTGGATGTTACTGAGAGTCCCAGTGGGAACAGCTCTGCAGTGATTGATCTGCAGTAGACCTCCAGGAGGAACATGGACAAATCCGTCCTCTACTACAACCCCCGTGTCCCTGCATGATCTCCACACAGCAACGGCTGATGGACCGCCCTCAAAAAGTCTTGAGAGAACTTTATGTGACATCCATGGAATCCTTGCAATGTTCAGTGAGCAAGACGTGGTGCTTGTGATCACTTGAGACAAACCTCTACATAAAGGATTATAATAAAATCAGCTGGTCATTATTGCAATATAAATTAGTCTTGTATCACTCACAATACAAATATACATAATGCAATAATGACTGGCTGATTGTTCATTAACCAGCATATTACATCAGTCGTCCTAGCAACAAGACAAACACTGCAACAATATTAATACTGAAGTCTTCTGAGGTCATGTCATGAATAGATAAATGAAATACATGATGATGCAAGCATCGCTCTCCAAAATCTGACTGGTCAAAGTCTATGTTTATATATGTGTATATATATCTTCAGTAAAGTAAACGCTGTGCCAGTTCTTTATTTACCTGTGCATTGCAAACAAGCAGAGACGGTCTAAAATGTGTCAGGCACTCCATTCAGATACAGACAGGGTGGAGTTATGAGGTTTTGCTGACAGTTTAAGGGTCCAATGGAGATACAAGGTTTAGTCACAAGACTTTAATTCGTTAAATATTTGTAAAATGCACAAAATACATCACAGACAGATGTAAAGGGTGACCAATAGAAATAAAAATGGAAATATGTGGTTTCTGCCCCAGTGATATTTTAAAATTTATGAATTTATAAAGTAATTGTCTTACAGAGTTTTAGCATTAGAGTGAAATAATAATAATAAATTAAAAAATATATTATTTCTCCTCATTGTAGGAGAGATATGCCAGCATAAATCCAGCCCTGATCAGATGGTATGTGGTTTAATCCATGAAAAGATGTCAACGCACACAATATATTTTGAGTTCAAGTCCACCGACGTTAATCTACTAACTCTGGTTTGTATGTCAGACAAAATAGCAGATTCTGCATTATGATTGGTCAGGTCACCTGTCAATCAAAGTCCCGGCGAAGAGTGAATTGTGGCACTCAGCAGCCAGATATATAATATTCATTATATGATAATATATTATTCGTTGTTGTCAATGAAAAAGCTGTATATAATACCGAAAAAAAAGAGATATACAGCATTGCCAGTGATGATAAATATCTGACCTCTAAAATCCACAATTGACCTATCATAATCAAGTATTTCGGAGAGCCGCATAATAAATATGTAGAATATATCTACAATTACTGATGATGATAATGCAAATATAAGTTGAACAACAAAAGTATTCATCACAATAGAAATCCACATGGTAGATGTCACCAGCTGTTCTGCAGTCTATATTGGCCTGCTCTTCAAGTAAAGGAAGAAGAAAAAACAGGAGTAACCTAGATGAGAATTTTGTGCTTCAGTGGCTATTGAAAGATGAGGCAATAAACTGCTAAACTTGAGTAATCACACTCTCCCCAAGGAATGTCTCAAATGGGGATGGTCAAAAACCTTGAAATTTGAGCCCCTCGCACACGGCCCGGCCCAGAGCATTTGATGAGATTCATTATTGTAAGGGAGCTGAATACAAGTGTCTTCTGATTACAAGATCCTCCATTAAAAGTTCCCACCAGTGTGCATTTCCATGCCACAACGTCAATGGGATTAAAATCTCAATTCAGCCCCAGTCAATTCTCCAGTAACAAGATTTCATTAAATGAAGGCAGGGAGGCAAATGGACTCGAAAGCATCGAAACAGCTGGCGTATAAATTATAGAAATGTGCTTTCTGCTAACTGAACACACCTTCGTCTTGCAGACGCATTATTATTTAATGTTCGAGAGTCTGATTTTATGTAAATTGGAGTCATCCTTTTTCTCTCTCTAGGCCCCTTCTCGGTGCCAGGTACTCTGAAACCAGGCACGGGGAAAGATTATGCAAACCAATTAACATATGAAAATAACATATTAATATACTGTCTGTGAACTGTGTCCAATCAGTTCCTTTTCACTGGCGTGTGTACAAAACAATTAAAATTAAATTTATACCGCTTTTTCCTTAACGTATTCCGTCTCGCGAATGGAATCACTGAGCAAGCGCTGACAGAAGTTTTACAGGCCTTGCGCTCTCCCTTAAAGGCACACAGACTTCTCAGGGATATTTACAAGAGCCCGTGCTAATAAATTCTCATCTTTTGTTTGCTCCTAATGGTGTGCACATCTAAAACAAAGCAGCGAAATCCATAGTGGTACCCGTGTGCTAATGAAGGACGTACATTATGCTGGCCACTAATTACCGCCTTTCCATAAATAATACAGAAGACAATCAATTAGCCAAGAACGTGTGCCTTTGTTAGTCATGGGCAGCAGGTTCCTCAGGGCAAAAAGAGCTTCTGCAACACGAGGGTCTCTTCAGGGTGCAATTTCGAAATGGCCAGGAAGAGGACAGATAAATCACATTTCGAATGTTGTTCCTAAAAGCTCTTCAGGCAATCCACTTTGACTCACTGGGATTACAAGTAAATTAATACCTATGCAATTTTCCAACCGCCAGCACCGAAATATTAATGCAAAGAGCAGAAATGTCTTTCTCCATGGGCGAGTGCTAGGCAAAAGAAACCAACATGTTATTATCGTAACCTTTTAGAGCAGCTCCGCTAAAAAGCTCTCTTTCTAATTCAGAAATGGTGACTCTCTTATGATGTCCCACATGCTAGCCGACTGATGTATCACACTTGATGCTGACCAGACCAGGGCAAATCAGTGTGCATTAACAACAAACCTAAAAAGATTCTATCCAAATGATGGGAACATTATGCAGGCTATGGGCCAGGCATCACTGACTACCATAATGCATAATTTGAGCATTAATGTAATTTACATTTTAACACAGGCCCCTGAGTAAACTGATTAGTAGATGCTTATCTCTTAATGTGAAGGGGGTTGTTGCGACAGTGACATGTGAGGGGATATAGGCAGGATTACAGCCAGCCAGGTCTGGGCCTGACTGGAGCACAGGACCGCTGCGTCTGGCACACTCTAAACATTGTCTTCAAAATCAAATGGCTGTCATTCAAGATTGCCCGGGAAGCAATTTCGGATGCATCGTTGCTTTTTAGCTTCAACTATAGCTTTAAAGTGATGGTACCCAGCAGCAGGAAGCCTTTCCTATAAAGACACAGTATTGCAGGTATCCTGCTCACGTTGGTCACTCCATGAGAAAATGAATCTGAAAATAAATAAAGTTTGGAGAGCAATTATTCATCCGGCATTTGAACATTCAATAAAAGCACATTTTCCTCCATCAAATGTCTTTTATCTGCATCCCAGCAGACTTCTCTTTTTATGGGACAAATTAGCGCTCGGAAAAGATGGCAGAAGCCCTTTAAAAAAAAGTGCGACAAAGTTGCAGTCCCATGATGCAACGCTCCCAGTGGTTACATCTGCTCCGCTCTTTCATCTCGCTCTATTGTTAGGTGGGAGCTGTCACATTAGGAGGAGAATTGGTGGCTCTTTCCCACCCCCAAGTCCTCCTTTTCCCCCATTCCAGTAGTTGGCAGGGTGGCAAACCCCATACAAAGGCGAGTGTACCGGGAGCATGGAGGGGAGCGCCGTTAGAGGGAAAACAGTTTGGGAATTAAGGTCATTAATTTTCCACTTTCAAGGGCTGCCACACAGACGGAGATAAAGTCAGCATAAATATTCTGCACAAGTTTCTCCTGTTTTTCTCCTCTCCCCTTTTCTCTCTCTCTCTCCCTCTCTCTTTTTTCATCGGCAGCCCATTTATCTCCATACTGTCAATTAGAGGCAAAAGCAAAGAACTAATTAGGAACTGTGCAATTTTAATTAGCTGTTTTGATAATTAAACTAATTGGTTCCCTTGTGTTTCTGCAATGTGCGCCGAGCACTTTTTTGATATCTGGGCTGCAGATTTCCCATCCGTTGGTTAATTAGTCACTTTTGCATTAAAAAGGAGCCTTTCTTAATAGCCTTAATTTGCAGTTGAAAAGAGAATCTACCATCAATAATTTGTGTAATTGGTAACCGTTTGATTGTAATTTAGAGGCACGGCCGGACAGCTCTGCATGTCTAATTCTTAATGACTGGGATTAAAGTTGGATTAAATGTTTGGGAAGAGGATTCTTTGCCCCCAAATGACACCTAAGCTATTTTTGACTAGTCCCATTTGGACTGAGTAGGTGGACTGCAAATTGCTGTTTCGTGCAATCAAACGATGAGGAGCATATTCAAGTGGTAAGGCTCTCTAAGGTCATAGGCAGTTTCTTGGATTATATGCTACGGAATATATTGCTGTAATAAGAAGGAGAGCTGAAAAAGGACCTTGCTGGTTCACTTAAAAGTGAACATGCATTATGCAGCCACTAGGAGGGGCTACGTAAACTGTCAGAAGAATAAACAAACAACTATTGACCACTGCTTCAACCTGATGTGGTCCTGATATTGCATTGTGATATTAAAAAAAAGTTACTGCATCCATTACACAACACAAAATTAAGATCTAAACTGAACTCACTGCCAGAACGCAAAGGATGTGCTCAGAAAGTGAAAAAAGAAGAAGAAAAAAAGACATCCAGGGAAACCAATCACAATTATAAGATAATTATCTGTGATGAAGCATCATTCTCACACATGAAATGAACATCTTGAGTGAGTGCTGCCCATCAAATGAAAGAAAACGTGGATAACTTTCAACTAGTATTTGAATTCATTTAAGACAATGTAAGCAAGTGCCATCTATCATGTGCATCATTTATCTCGTTTATCCAGATATCATCACAACAGGCCTCTCCGAGTCTTTCCTCCAAGCAGGACTTTCCATTGAACGCAGTTAGAGAAAAGTACCATGTCTGATATTGGTTTATAATCAGCTTAACCATTATGAAATATAGGAGAGGCTCGTGTTCAACCTCTCCCTGACTCCACCATCCACTGATTGTTTGCCCCAGGATAAATGGGAACCCAACTCGGCTCTATGCTATCTGATTAGGTAGGGTTAATTACTGTGCTGTGTTTTTGAACTGGCTGTATGTGAGCCCCAGCAGTAAATAGATGGGCCTGCTTAATTCCCAATCAAAAATGAATTTTAATTAACTCAGCAACACAAGGCCCACACTCCAGGATGGTTTCCAGTCACTGCTGACCCTATATGCACTGTGCCATAGAACACGGATACACTCCAGGCCTCCTAATAATAAAGAAACAATGGATCGCTCGATCACTGACCATCAGCACAGAAAGGGAAGCATGATTCGTGTCACTGCACTGGTGGAAGTAATTCCTCGTGGGCTTCATAAGAAGCCAAAATATTACAACCTGATGTTTCCTAATAATTACCCACTCACTGTCAGTCAGAAAATGACCCTTAAAATATAGAACATCATTTGTGTTCATATTTAATGAGATGAATCTTTCTCTCTTTTGTAGGAAGTGTCTTAACAGTATGGCTTTTTAAAACACTTAGCAGCACTTAAAAAGACCGGCCATGTTATTGTTTCCCCATTTAACTGTCAGGAGGCCTTTTGTAGCCCAGCATTCGACAACAAGGGGCCACGCTTTCCTTGTTCCCTCAGTTTGTTGTGATTGGATTAATTGGGTGTCATTCACTTCACTTCAAGAGGTCAGCAGACATACATTTGCGGTCAAAAGTCATCCATCTATCACACTGCAGAAATGAAAAGTCAGACATGTCAAGCAAGAGAGGCAGAGAGCAAAGGCTCAAACAATGGATTTTAGGGGCATGGCAATGTCCCAATCTGCTAAGGCTGCGACAGCCTATAGTTTGAATTAAACTACAAATGAATGTCTGGGGGCATAGTAGATTTGCACCCTAATGTCTTATGAGGAGATATGAATTACGATTTCATAATTTATGTCTATTCATCACCTTCAGGGAGATCCAGATCTCAAAGACATTAAACGAGGCACATTTTCATCTGTACTTTGACAGGGACGTACAATAAAAGTAAAGGAAAACTAGTATGCTGGATTACTTGCTAGCAAACAGAGCACTTCTAACCTCTGCATCGCCCCTAATGGTTAATCTCGGGTGGATCTCTGCCTTGATTGGTTAAGAGTCTCCGCAGGGCAGGTGAAAGCCCCACCAATTGCCCACCATGAAACAGTAAGACTTTTATCAGCGAAGTAACAGCTAACAATTATATTACCAGAGCCAAACGCGGTCTCCTATCTCACCGCTAATCAAAACACAGCCCATCTGTTGTGTTGTTGCTCTCAAAATGACTGTTTATCTGAATATGGAAAGTGAGTTGTCTAGCCGATCATACACATCCAGTGGAAATATTATAACGACAAGAATGAAGAATATGAACGAATTAGATCATGAGCATTGTTCAAAATATTTTTAAAAGCTCAAACCCTCTTTTCTCTATTTATAACACACATCACAATCACACAAGAACACACATACACACACATCCCCCTGTGAGCACTTCACATAAATACTCACACACGCACACACACACACACACACACACACACACACACACACTGAGAAACACACACACTTTCCCTTAGCTGTGCTTTTGTGTTTTGTCAGAATTAATGAGAAAAGTTCCCTTGCCCTAGGGGTAATTAGTGTCCTTGGAGTTAAATAAGCTAATACTTAGACACCTCTGGCACAAGCAATTATGTTTGTGTATTGAATAATTGATTCAAAGAGGGGGGAAGGGCTGCTAATCAGATCTGAGCATAATGAATTGATTTAATTAACAGGGGAATCCGTGGCTCTCTGGGAAGCGCGCGCATTTATTCAGTAGCAGGAGCGCGCGGAGCGCATAAATTGGGTGAGAAAGGCAGCGTGAGCATGCTGTTAGGAGTTGTCAGCCTCAGAATTGGATTTTTTGAATATAGTTACAGTTTCGGAGCAAATGAGAACTGGGAGGAACACGTTTCTACTCCGAGAATAGCTTCTTCGCGGCAGCTCAATTTAAACGGGTGTTTAAATTAGATTTGAGTTAGTGTAGTCGTTTCATTTTCGCATGGAATGCACCGTGGCGTCTCACTTTTAGTTTTAGACATCGTTAATTGCAAGCGTGGATATTACTGACGCGCTGCGCACGCGAACACAACTGGGGGGACATCGCTGCATGTAATCTCCGAAATACATTAAACAATAGAATAACAGACACACATATGCTTCTCTCTACATGGCTTTCCGTCTCTGAACAGCGGAAAACCACACAGACGAGCTTGTATAATTAAAGCTTGTGGCAGCAACGCGGACGATCATTATTTTGTTGTTGTTGCAAAGCAATTTCTTCTCAGAGACGCGAGCGGCGCGCGCAGAAGTGTGCTGGAGCCGAGAACGGATCGCCTGGAGCCGGACACCTCGCTCCTCAGGACGATGGTGTTAGACAAGGAAGAGGGTAAGTGCACGGATGATTATTAGTGCATTCATTTGCTCTCTTCGACTATGAAGAACGCGGGACAGTAAGGAAGTGCAGCATTTAGCGTCCATTTTCTCTCCGAACGGCACTTTCATGCTCCAGTTCGTTTGTCATATCAAACGGACACGTTCGTTCGTCAGGATCACATGAGGGGGAAAGCGCGTACGGTACTCTAAAAGACTTCGAGTCGGGAGAGACATGCAGAATGCGGTGTACTTCTCTACTGTTCCCGTGTATGAAATATGATATTATCTGTTTAAAAGGCGTAGATAGAGCTGAACCAACGTCGCTATACTGCGGTGTATCAGTTAGCGCTCGTGCAAATCTGTGAAGTTACGGAGATGTTTTATTCGCAGCGGCTGCCCTCGCTCACAGGTGAGAGCATTTGAACCTTAACCCTTACTGCTAAATCTAATCGAGAACTATTTTATCACCAAATTGATATCAGTGTATTCAGTTTGTAAGCATTTTGATGTTTTTAAAGGCATATGAACAATGAACGTCTCTGTATATACGCTGCACTCTGGTTCCTATGGAAACCGTTTATAAACTTTTCTTTTGGAGCTTGTGGTGCTGACAAGTTTTTGGTGAAGCTGAATCCGTTTTTGTATTTTGATACGTTTCTTTAACAGTGTTGAGAGAGGAAAACATCCCTACAAAGCGTCTTTGACCTAAAAATGCCGTTCTTGTCATCTTTCATGGAATATTGTCATCACACACACACATTTCGTTTTAGCCAGGGGCCCTTTCCCCTCTAAAGTAATGGCTTGCATTTCAGGCCCATATTTATGTTTGAAAATGGATATTTCATATCTCTTTGAGCCAACCATCCTTTCACTAACCCATCTAAAAACCAATAAAGGGATTGCCGTAGAAACATAAATTGGTCTGTCTCGCTCAATCCATGTTGCGCTAATGTACCCAGATTAACTCAACTGTAAATTGTCTCCTTTGGATGTCTGTCCTGCTAAAAGTTCCCCATATGATTCATGATTGAGATTGCTTTTAACAGCTATTGGCTAAGCAATATGGTAAATGTACAAGGTGATGCAAATGGCATTAGTAGGAGAGGATGCACAGGAGCATGTAATGCAGTCAATACTACATTAACTACTGATGCCCAATTACAGAAGCAGGGAGAGTGGCTTTTAGGAGCATTAGGACTTACAGAAAAGCTTAGATCACCTGCTGCTCATTGCCTAAAAGCTTCACCCTTTGCTTGCTGGAGCCGACCAACTGCGCTGGCATTTTGGCAGGGATGGGGAGGCAGCTTGGATCTGCGCTCTCTCTCTCTCACACACACACACTTTTAACTAAGACGGGAACAGGCTATGTTCAGATAAGTCTGGCTCTAATAAAAGGCTGTAGTCTGACTCTAAATATATCAGTTGAGGTATAGTATCCTCATAGTTCAATACATCTTGTACTGAATTCAAAGTGAGGGAAGCTGATGAATTGAATTGAGCCTTGTGAAAAAAATATAACCATATGCGCAACCCTCATGTTCGCTCACGTCACCCATATGCCTCTGTATAAGTCACCAGATCCTCTGTAATTATGAACTTGCTTGTGCATTGTGATATTTAGAAAATGTTCTTCAAACAAAACATTTTATAATGCGGTTTTGTAACATTTCTGAAAATTACAGATGCCATTCTCAGCTCTGTAGCCTATTTGGTTTCCATAACTGAACTTTCAAAGAGTCTCAATGTGACTCTGTGAAATAACCAAGTTCAGCAATAGAAGAATTATACTGTTACCTTCTTCCCGACATCCTCAGAAAAGTAGGATACAAAGTAGTTTTTACTATTTTTACTATACACTCTTAGCTTGCTTTAGTTTTCTGACCTAAAATTCACCCTGTGCTATTAGGAAGCTTTATTAAGAAGTTTCAAAATGTGTACGTTTTTCTATGTGAAATTTTGGGTCATATCTCTGTTCTGTGTATGCGATGATGTACTAAGCGCAGGAGGTTGAAAGTGATGTGGGGCTTGTGAGGGGTTTTTGCGCACACTCGCTGTTGTACTACTATTACACTGCCTTCCCAAATGATCAACACGTTCACATTTTAGCATCGCAGGCCTTGTCATCAGTGGTCCTTGCACTGTATTTGATCCTTGCAAAAATGCCGTACTGCTTTCAGGCCATGACACAATACCATACAGTACTTGCTCTTGAACTTTCTTACCATGACTTGGAGGAGGAAGTGGGGAAATGTTTTAAGGTACAGAACAAGCACAACTCCTTTTCATGACTACCTTTAAATAAAAGAAGCTCTCGGTTGACTTTTAATTCTCTCTGGAGAAATACGCTATTCAGCCATTTTCTTTCCCTTCAAGGTATTTAAAACTATCTGGATTGGGAGGAATAATTGGGTCCTCATTGTGGACTTGTTCAGGATTGATCATTCGCATCGCTGGGCTTCCTAAGAACCTGGTGAAGAGAAAAGAACACCATTCTATTCTTCATCCTGATGATAAATTCTTGGTTACCGTTCGCCATTTAATTTACGAGCCATGCATGCCGACTGACCAATGAAATCTGTTCGTTCGTAATGCGTGTATTTGAATGCAATGTTTCAAATGAATACTAGACCCCTGATCTGTCTGCCGCTGTAATAAAACTCTGGGCTTCAGGCACCCGGTTTTATTTTGAAAAAATAAGAATTGCCTCGTTCTTTACTTGAGTTACCATGGTAATTCTCTCTCATAGCAATTTTATATTGATTTAGAGAGTGGACAGTAATATTTCTTTTCTGTTATTCGCCTTTCTGTGGGTTGATTTCTAATTTCCACTTGGAGATTACTTTTATACATTCCTTAAGTCTTTTCACTTTTTTCATCCTGCAAGGTAATTTTCTCTCTTGTATTTGCTATTTTCTCAGCTTATTGGCTTGTTCTTACTCTAAATTAAACTTGCCAATTTCAAATATTGAAATTACATCAATGTTTCTCTCGCCCTGGGTCTCTCGCAATATTGCGCCTGGATTCGGGGCCTAATGCTTGTGTTCCTGCCACTTATATTGCTTCAGCCTGAAGAAATTCCTACTTTATAAACATTTCCTCCTGATGCAATTACAGTTCAATATATCTGCAACTGATGTGTCCTCAACGTAGAGATCCGTCATTGCTGTGTGGTCTTAAATTGGCATGCTGTTTTTCTTTTTTTTTTTTTTTTTTTTTTTTTTTTTGGATGATGTTTTGAATGCATGATGGTCTGACACATTTTGATGTTGAAATGTTAAACATTACAAGGTGATGCATCTTTTTCAATAGTACAAAACTGGGATAGCTGGTTGTAAAATTTATTATAATTGCATGCAGGGTCGTCGCTTAAATCCTAGGGACACAGGACCAAATTTCAAAGTCGGCCTCCCCTCATCGCAGGACCCGGGACAACATTCAAACCCCGTTGACGAGAATTAAATGCTTTCTCATATCAGTGACTACAGATATATATATCACTTCCCATCATTTCACCACAACTCAAAGGGGACCTGAATAAAGACGAAGGTTCTAGAGAGGAGAGAGAGAGTTAAAGTTACGATGCACCTGTCTATGATGCAAATGGTTGCGTTCATCAGAACCGCTTACTAGCTCAATCAGTTTCCCTTCCTGTATTACGTGCAAACACTTTTATTAAACTTTACACCCCAGGATGTTTACATTTCTAAACACTCTGTCAGACATTAAGGAAGCTTGCTAAGGCTCATGTTGCATCCATACGGACTGTTACGACAGAGTGTTTCTATGAATCCTTCCCAGTCTTGCTTCTACAATATTTTCCTGTGTAAAGATGTAGTTATTGGCAAGTTTTTAAATAATTTCAATAAACATGGGATTTTTGAAAAGCTCCAAGGACGTACAGTCCATCACTGAAGCACTGGGAACACAGAAAACCTTTTATAACATTCTCAGACATGCTGCCAGCGAGATGAATCGTCATTTTTAGGCTACCTTTTAAAATGTCTCGGAGCAACCTTATCTTTCACCTTGAGTCCTGAGACGAATGCAGACAGGTGCAGTGTTCAGTAAAAAAAAAAAAAAAAAAAAAAAAAAAAAAAAAGGAAAAAGAGCAAGAGAGGTGCAGAAAACAAAGTCAAATATCAAAGTGTTGTGTATATGGTATGATGTTTACTCAAATCAGGCCCATCCAAATCTAACTATCTTAAAAACAGAAAAAAAACACTATATAAATGTTACACTTTCGCTACAATGTCTGTACAAATGTGTGCCTTTTTTCTTTTCAAATTTCTTTCTGCTCTGGAATTCTCTACAATACTAGCTTCCCCCAGTGGACATGCTCCAAGTAATAGTACATATGCTCTGCTGAAAAAGGGATATACAGCTACATATTGATGATTTTACACTAGGTGGTTTTTAATTTACTTTCCTTTGGTCTTTAGACCACATGTTATTCCCTTGTGTCACCTTGTCGCAGCACCTCTCGCTAGCACGTCTCGTTGCAAGGGTGAGCTGCTTCGTCTATTGCATTTGAGAGCGATCACTTTCTCTTTTCACACACACACACAGACACAGACACACAGACACACACACACACACACACAGACACACACACACACACTCTGCTTCTCTTGCAGCAGGTCGTCACACTTGGCTCCATTTCATCAGTCCCTCTTCCATTCCTGTATTTATTTGTTTATTTTCCCCCCTCCTTCCTTCATCTCTCATCTTTTGCGCCGGTTGTCCCGTGAAGCTCTAGGAATGTTGCTTTACCACTGACTGCGACCTATAGCACTAGGTAAAGAATGACGCAGTGACCTACAGCTCGACACATGCACGCAATTTTCACTACCAAGTTCTGCTGCTGCACTTTTGAGTGTTACTTTTTGGCGTGACCTTCTTGTTTTAAAAGATTCAGCCTTTCAAAAGTACAGGTGGCCATGCTAATGAAATAAATGACTAGCATACATTGCTTAAGGTCTCATCCTCCCTGCCAGCTCTTTCCGTCCGCCAGAGACACTTTTATAAACTCCTCATTAACCTTATCACATTCTGTAACTTGATAAAAGCTTTCCTAATGATACCTACACTGATATCCACATTTGGCTCTAATGAAGTTAGAGAGTGCAGCTCGAGGTATCATAGCCGATCATTAGTGTTGCCTTTATATATTATATATATATATATATATATATATATATATAATATAATATATATATATATATATATATAAAATACACTAGCAGTCAAAAGTTTGGACACGGTAAGATTTTTAATGTTTTTAAAAGTTTCGTCTGCTTACCAAGGCTGCATTTATTTAATTAAAAATACAGTAAAAAGAGTAATATTGTGAAATATTATTACAATTTAAAATAACTTTGTTCTATTTGAAAATATTTTAAAATGTAATTTATTCTTGTGTTGGCAAAGCTGAATTTTCAGCATCATTACTCCAGTCTTCAGTGTCACATGATCCTTCAGAAATCATTCTAATATGATGATTTGATGCTCAAGAAACATTTATTGTGTACAATTGTGCAAAATATTTGTGTACAATATTTCTTTTTCAGGATTCTTTGATGAATAGAAAGTTCAAAAGAACAGCATTTATCTGAAATACAAAGCTTTTGTAACATTATACACTGCCGTTCAAAAGTTTGGGGTCAGTAAGAACTTTTTGTTTTGTTTTTTAAAAGAAATTAAAGAAACTAATTTTTTTTTTTCAGCAAGGATGCATTAAATCGATCAAAAGTGACAGTAAAGACAATGTTACAAAAGATTATATTTCAAATAAACGCTGTTCTTTTGAACAGAATCCTAAAAAAGTATTGTATACAAATATTTTGTACAGTTGTACACAATGTTTCTTGAGCATCAAATCATCATATTAGAATGATTTCTGAAGGATCATGTGACACTGAAGACTGGAGTAATGATCCTGAAAATTCAGCTTTGCCAACACAAGAATAAATTACATTTTAAAATATTTTCAAATAGAACAGTTATTTTAAATTGTAGTAATATTTCACAATATCACTGTTTTTACTGTATTTTTAATTAATTAAATGCAGCCTTGGTGAGCAGACATTCTTTTTAAAACCTGTCCAAATTGGTAGTGTATAGTATAATATAAATAAATTTTATTATATTATAAATAAAATTATAAATAAATAAAAAATTTTTATAAATATATAATTTTCACATCATGATTCTGCATACCTCACCTTGCTGTCTTTATCCTGTAAATATCAACAGATTCACATATGATGAAACAAGGAAAGATGCCAGACATGAGTTGTGAAATGTATTTAGACGCAGAAAGTGAAAGCATTGTGAATGTTTATGAGGGTGCACTGTGCAGTTATGAATGATTAATGTAGAAATAGAATCTTGTGGCATAATTGTAACGGGGTCTATTTATGCATGAGTTTCCATCTTGTTATACATTGATCTTCCATTATGCCTATTAGTTGGAAGGCCTTTTTTAATCCCTCCTGAAATGTTCCCTAGATACATATTCGCAAGAGTGTGTTTACTGGAGAACTGCATGCACACACTGATAATCGTTGTTGTTTTTAGGATGGTGTGTTTTCTTGTAGGTACAGGGGTAGGTAGGCATGTGTGCACACCTGTGTGGGTACATGTTTACCGTGTGCATTAGCATACATCTATACGTGTGTGCGCAATTGTTTTGCATGTGCAGAACGTATTTACTGTGTATGTTTATAACATGTTTGAGTGCACACATGCAGCATGTCTCAGGGTGCCGTTGAAGTTGTAGTCCTCATTATAGCTGATGTGCATCTGTGTTTTGCAATGGAGCTGTTGAAGATTACTGAATGGCGGAGTGCAGCAAGAAGTTTTTTGAATTGAGTAATGATAAACTGTTCAGTGTATGATTCAATTTGTCATTCCTGGAGTGAGGAAGATAGTCAAACTAGTGCTTTAATGTTTTTGGAGATTGTAGCCTCTTGACTCACCTCGCTCTCTCTCTCTCTCTCTCTCTCTCTCTCTCTCTCTCTCTCTCTCTCTCTCTCTCTCTCTCTCTCTCTCTCTCTCTCTCTCTCTCTCTGCATGTATAAAACCTATATATTATGTTTATTTGTTTTTGAAAAGTCTCTTGCTCATCAAGGCAGCATTTATTTGATCAAAAAAAAAAAAAAAAAAAAACATTTTCAAAGAACTATTTTCCATATTGTAAATTTTAAATCTGTTTATTCTTGTGATGGCAAAGCTAAATTTTTATGAACCGTTACTCCAGTTTTTGTCACATGATCTTTCAGAAATCATTCTGATATGCTGATTGGGTGCTCATGAAATATCAAGGTTCTAAACTGTTGTGCTGCTTAATATTTTTCTGGAAATGGTGATATTTTTCTTTTCAGGATTCTTTTTTTTTTTTTTTTTTTTTTTTTGGGAAGTTTGTACTTTTTGCTGTTAAAGGAGAAACCGAATCATTTATCATAATACCTTTATACATTTTTATTTATTTATTTAAATCTAGGGATTCAATTCATCAGTATTTGAAATGCTGACTAGGTCACTGTTATAAATATAGGAAACATGTAGGCCAGAGGGTTTTTCTTTTCTATTGGGACAACATAATGAAAACTCCCCAGCTCAATAAACTTTCCATATATATGCCACAAACCGATATTAACAAACCTCATGTAAAGTACTTAAGAAAATAGTTGGGAGAGAGAAATCCAATATAGCCTGTGTAAACACATTCCATCCAAATATTACATGGATATTAAAATCTATTTCTTTTTTTTAATAAAAAAGCCACAACATATAAGGGACGACGCTGTTAGAGAGTGCAGGAGGGAGGCTGGCAAATGGAAACTCAGTCCACTTAATGAGATACTAACTTCCACAACTCATTGGCCGACTTTCGATAAATCAAATCTTGAATACCTAATTAAAGGCAGTGATTGCAGGTTAGTTTGTATTGTTCCTTAAAGGGGAAGGACACAGTATTGGTGAAGTTGATTTAATCAATGCTCAGCGTGAGGGTTCTGATCCATTAGAGTGGCAGCTGTGGTCCAAAGCACTTGGCCACTCTTGCTCGGCTTTAATTGAAATTGGAAACTGAGCACAGGCTGAATAATGCTGTCCAGCCCCCTTTTCTGCCGGCCGCTGATTTTACCCTTTCTTGACACATTTAAACGTGACTGTCTCCTGTGCACGGTTGGAGCTTATAATGGAGTGGCCATTTGATTTAATTCTTGAATTCTCCAGCAACATCAATAATCTTGTATGGTGTGGCCATTCAATCATAGTACTCTCAATGCTGCTATGGAGAAGGTTAGAATACACACCCCATTTACTCATCATCTAAATATTTCTTCTAAATTAGAACATAAAAGTATAAATATAAATAACAATAACATTATTTAAAGCTAATTATGATTAGACACAAACCTTATACCTATGTAGAGAGAGAGAGAATTTGGAATTTTGGAAGTCTTTCCGTTTTAAACCAAGAAGGCGAGCCAATGGATAACTCTTGCGCAAAGTTTGCACATTATGACGGTGAAAAGTCCTAACCTCGGTCAGTATTCACTACAGAAAGTGAACGTAAAAAATGACGGAGCTGTCTGACGCTGCATTATGCGAATTTTAACATTATATGGTGATAACGGTATATAACAGTCTTAATTTATTCCATTATTTCTCTTGTGGCCTGTACATATAGTGAAACAAATGAGAAGAATAGTATTTCGTGTTAAACAGTGCAGTGATGACTGCAGTGTTAGGAAATAATATAGACTGTTAATAATTTTAATTATAGGCCTATAATTCATTGTATAATAGAACTAAAAAATGTTTAAAACATTCTCAAAGAGGAACTAATAGCCTAATCTTTTATTAACCTCACAGCACGTCAGTTATGCGGTGATGCGCTATGAAATTATTGCGGGGCAAATTTATTATAATATTAATTTAATAATAAAAGTAGCCTAACCTAATAGTAGTAATAATAGATTAGATTTTTTTTTTTTTTTTTAAACTGTTTTTTTTTTTTTGGTTGGTAGATCTCATTGAGTTGATAATTTTAAAAGTAGATCATCACGCAAAAAAGTGTGGGCACCCCTGCTGTACAGTATGAAAGATTTGACGGACGTGTACACGGACAGCATGGATGCAAAATACTTTTTTACTACTGAAAGTGTAGTGTTTGCTGGGGTCTGCTTGCCGGACATGTTCCACACATGCGAAGTAGATTGGCTTGAACCGTAAAAAAACATGGATTATTGCACATCTGGCTGTCTTTATATTGTTTTAACAACGGATTGTAGAGGTGTGGGTATTGACAGATTTCTTCACACAGCCTCTCTTCAAATTCGACGTTCATGTTGTTTTTCCAGCGCATGTGCAGTTGGTGCTTTTGTTGCCTAGTGACCACGCATACTTGTCCACACGGTCACAAAAAAATGGGAGACACACGGATGGCCGCAAAGAGCCTCCACGTACACAAACCTACGCCATAAACTATCCCTATCCTGAACATGGAGTTAATCTAGATCTTCTAAAACCTAGATCTTAAAAAATGCAGAAATTCAATTTCGGACTATAAGTATATATTTTATTGTCCTATACAGATAAATTAAAATATTGCAAATAACTGTCAATATTGTGCATCGATAAACATGATACCTAACAAAGTTTACCCAAGTAAAACCACAAAATCAAAGGCTTGAAATACTGTAATTGTGTACTGATAAGAATAAAAAAAAAAACAGTATCTGAAGATTTGTTAATGAAGACATGAAGCTCTGAAGTTTACATTCACCGATGACTGGGAAACTACAACTTGTCAAATGGCCGCTAATATAATGCGTAATGTTAATGTTCACCTGATTAAGCCTGTACAGTCTGTACAGTAAAGGCTGGTCCCCAATGTAATTTGCAAAAGGCCTGCAAAAATGAAATGTAACTGTCGCAATTCAAACCCTGCTTCATTATTTACCTCATAAGGAAATGGGCATCTGAGACAGTGTTCAAGTGACAGAGGCCCCACACACAAAACAAATACCCCCTGTGGTGGATTTGCATTATTCAGCTCTAAACGGGGCCCAAATGGAGTTGTGCTGCATGCCGTTTCCTCCATTTTCAACTATCCAGCAAGGTTCTGAATGGCACACCTGTCTCCTGGCATATCTTTTGAAAAGCTAAATGTGTAGTAATTGCCGGGAAAGGGGGATTTCATACATCACTCCCTAACCTTGGGAGTGACACAAACTTTAGAAGGCCTACATTTATGCCTAGCCAAATGCATTTTTAATGTTGGCTAAAAAGTGTTGGGGCATCATTGTGCGACGGATGGCGGAAAGAAGCTTTGACGGTGCTAATGGTTACATTCCTGCCAGGAGTCATGAAGTAGCAGATAAGATTGTCCTCCTTTTTTTTCCTCAAAGACTGAAAAGATCTGGAGGGAGAATAGATGGATTTATTCTTTTATTCAGATGCAAATACAATCTGTGGGAAAAGAGGGGGAAAAATGAATTGAGTTCATATATATATGAAGAGTCATTCATCAGCAGGGGATATTGACAGTTTATGCCTTCTGGTGGAGTAAATGGGTAGGCTGCCGTCTCTGAGCTCAGTCTAAATGAAGACCCAAAACAAACGTGCACTCCAGGCCTACTGCAGAGAACAACTTCCAGACCGGTGACGCTTGATTGGCTAAATGTGAGGTCACACACCTCCCTATTCTTTCTCTATCAAGCGACTGATTGTTCCTCTGAAACTCTTCTAACCCCTGAGTTGGACGTGTTCCCTCTCCTTTTGCACAAGCTTTTCAGATTCTGGTCTGTCGACAACTCACCTTCCAGAGCTGTTTTCTCACCATGCTAGTGAGCGAGCACCAAAGTGTTGGAACAACTTGCCTCTTGCAATAACACTGCCAAAATAAGCAGTAATGAATTTAATTAGATAGCTGTTGCATATCTCTCTGATACATTTCTTTTAATTAACCCCATGTGAATAAATTAAAATTAATAGGAGAAAGAAAAGTGTAAAGCAAAAAATAAATAACGCGCACACACAAGCTGATGAAGTTATCCGTTAATTGGAATCGCATCTGTTAGCCAAAGCTTTAGCAGGGCACCAGGAGCTAACAATGTGTTTAGTAAGCCTCTCAATCTCCTCATCCTAGAGAGAGAGAGAGAGAGAGAAAAGGCCTTGGAACCTAGCGGTGACTGTAAGTGTAAGAAATGCACCTCTGACGTGATGGAAATGACCGCCAGGTCTTGGAGAAAAGAAACCCCCTGTTTCCCGGCCCTGCTCTACCAAGATTCCCCATGCTGCTGTGCTTGAAGCCAGGCCAGTGTTATTGCAGGCCTAATGCGGCTGCCTCATTTAGGCCGGATCAGAAGTAATTATGCTCGGGGAAAGTGGCTGCCGACCGCAGGGGTCAGGACACTTGTAACATGTGAAAAGAGCAATTATTCCAGGAGACAAAACCCTCCCTTATCCCGGGCAGTGCCAGGGTCACTGCGAGGGAGCAGCGCTGCTCCGTTTCACCGGGGCTTATTAGCGGCAGCAGGCTGCTAAAGTTTGCGAAAGTGCATCATATTAATGAACGGTACTCTCGTTCCAACCGCACTGGTCGTGCCAGCCCTGATCTCTCACTTTTTTCTTTCTTCCTTCCTTCCTTCCTTCATCTTTCTCTGTCAAATTTACTCCCCATCCAAACTTTTCTGGTGTTAATTATATCAATCATAGCAAGCAAATGATTTCATGCACAGAGCAGTCTTAAAAAGATGTAATTGCATCCACAACTACTTTACCTTAATTTGCTCACAAGCTACAACTGAGCATATTCTATTCTCCTATTATGTGCTGTATCATGTCCACCAAACACATGAATCAATATGTTCCAGATCATTCTGCACTGGGCTTATCAACTAGTATCAAGCTCTTTATTCATTTGTCTGTGTTTCAGCTGGCATATTCTACCTGACATTATTACCAGATGTGTTTTGTCTTGGCAGTGAAGGAGAATGAGCGTCTACAGGCTCAATTACAGTAATGATGTAGACTGATTGAAAAGAACTTATTCACACAGACAATGGCAGGACATCTGCCTTAGTTCCCCATTAACCTCCACGGTGGCTGGCTGACAAATTCTAGTACACATTGCCATGGCTGCAGCGTTTACAGAGCTTACACGCTGACAGAACCAGCTCTTACGTACAACTGGAGCTAGCGCAAAGCTTTGGTTTACGATAACTCAGTTGCTAGTAGCTAGTAATACTTTTCACGAATTTTAGAACCGTGACATTAAAATGCATCCACCTTTTAAATAAGTGGTTAAAAAGGTGGTTAAAACCTTTGACTTTCTTCCTCAAAAAAAACAAACAAACAAAAAAAAAGTTTATGAAAGTAAGCCATTGCCAAAAAAGTAGTTTTGCCCATCCCTACTGGGTACCATTTCATTCCCAAAACCTCAACCAAAATATCAACACCATCCATTCAGTAAGAAATGTATAATTCGGGACTGCATCTGCCCACTCTCGGGTAAGCTGCAAGTGCTTATCAAATCCACAGAGATCATTTTCATCACATACCTTGGAGACATGCAGTCAATATCATCACAGACCTCTCCCATCCCTGTCACCACCAAGACTCCCTTCTGGCAAATGGTTCAGCTCAATCAAAGACTACAACCTCCCATGGCTTGATCAGCTTTCATTTGTCACACTGTGGCCTTATGGTCCAATCTGTCTCAACCACCGTACACTCTCCAACATGCTCTCCTGCCTCTTTTCAGAGTACTACCTTAAATTTATGAGCGTCTCTAATTTTACATTTTGCTTTTGGAATCAGACCTGTATTTAAACTAGAGTGCCACGATTCTGGATGAAATTGGAAATCATGATTTTTTTTTTTTTTTTTCAAATGGAGATCGCGATTTGAATGAATGATTCAATGGCTCATAAATACTTCACTTGTTTCATGACCGGATGAATCAGCGTTTTTGTACCAATCTCTTGAATGAATGAACAAGTGACTGTTAAGCCCGGAACACACCAAGCTGACGGTTGGCCATTGGGCAGTTTTTGTTCGTCGGCCGACTAAGTTTTCTCAGTGTGTTTCGCACCATCGGCTGAAGTTGGTCCTCGTTGGCTTTTTTCCGGCCGATTCGACATGTTGAATCGACATCGGAGCTCGACGGTCAGTCGGGCCATCTGATTATTCTGATTAGCTGTTCAGCTACTGCCACCTTCTGGTACGGAAAGGCATTTCTTCTTACACAGGTGCAGAATGGACGTGCTACTTGGCCGTCGGGTGTCGAGTGTCGGTTTGGTGTGACAGAGCAACTTTGGACCCAGATGCTGCCGACGTGAGCCAACCCCGCAGTCTGCTTTCGTTGCCACTAGTTTGTCGGCGTCAGCTTGGTGTGTTCCGGGCTTTAGAAAAATTTGTCACTGAATCGATTCAATGACAAATCACATTTTTCTAACAGTCACTTGTCACCATCTACTGGTGTAACAATGTAATTGATTCAGTCTTTATTTGAAGCGCAATTTACTTTCAAAAGGTGATTTACTCCATTTTGATAGCTTCCATAGATCTCAGTGTTTATATCTGAACAATAAACTTTTATCCCAGTACTATGATATTTTGAATATTTGTAACACATAAATTATAATACTGTTTGTGAAGCGGTTTCATACTTGTACCTGACAGCAGTTCTCTCTGGCTCAGCAGCGCCAACGCGGACCTGAATGTTCCGGTGTGATTTTGTCAAAGGGTTAATAGACATAGGAGAATCGTTGTCATTTAGGAAAATAAGACCGTGTGGGTGTTTGAATCATCAAGATTGCAATTTTTTTTTAATGATTAATTGTGCAGCTCTAATTTAAACTAAAGAATTTGTTGCATCTTTTAACTAAAACTCTTTGTACTGTAAATGCAAACTCTCCTGTCATTGAAACAGTCCAGACACTTTTCATTCACTGCTAGTGTTTAATATTTTGGAGAACCCTTCTGCTCCATGCATGCATTACTGCTGTCATACATGAAAAATCATGCCAACAGCTTTGCGACAGATGACTGCCTGTAATCCCTCATACATCTGTAGTTCAAGTCTCCAGCACTTTGTCCCTCTAAATTGGTCCCTTTCTCAGATGTTTTGAGGTCATGGCCATGGTTTATGCCGTTGAGGTTCATTTAAGGGCATTGTGGGATCCATATGCAGACCCTCATAAAGCACAAAGCCATGTTCATACTTTAGTAAGAGTGGCTTTTGTCTGAAATTCATACATATAATTATTGGTGTGACTGAATTTGATGTGGCAATGGACATCTTCCCATAAATTAAGACATTCATTATTTACTAATGTCATTCCAAACCTGTATGAATTTCTTTTCCCATGGAACAAAACAAAAGATTCATAAGACTGTGCTGGTCTTTTTTTCATGCATTTATAATGAATGAGGACAGAAGCTTTCAAACTTGAAGTACTGTAGAATGTTTCATAAAAGTAGTCTGAACTCTATATTTTAAGTCACACAATAGCTTTGCCATAAATCTTTAGTTGAAAAATGTAAGTAATTCAAGTGCAAGTTATTCGCTGTTGACTTTCACCTCCAGTTGGCCTGTTATCTGCTCTAATTTGTCAGCTGAACTTCAGTCAGAAGTCACAAATCTGATTCTGAACAAATCATTCAAACCCATTTTGTGAATCGGATCAACCAAAAATTCATAAAGATCTGACTCAAACGAATGATTAATTCACAGATCACTTCAGACAGGCAGAATCAGAATTAAGAAAATCTAATAAAAAGTGACTTAGTGAATTTTAATATTTTAAAACTTGAAGGGCCAGATTTACTAAACGGGAAAATTAGTGTGAGTGCAATTCCACAAATGCGCCGATGGCAGTGGCAAGTTTTGCACGTGATCTACTGCTGACGTGCAAATTAAAGAACACAGAAAATCACAAATAAGCAGAGCTGATGCTCATCAGGTGCGGGTCGACAAAGGCGTTGCATGTTACATGTAATCTGACAAACACACACACACACACACACACACACACACATACACACACACACACACACACACGCCAACATGGCTTGGCAAAAAAATGTTCGGATAACGTCTTCCATTGGCCTTCCAAAGAAATTAATAAGAGGGGAAAATATTTTCTCCCTTCTACCATGCGCTCTTTGTTCTTTGCGGTGTCTCCTGGCAGCAACAATTGCAGCCATGTCGCAAAATGGGTTAAGACATGCTTTTTTGGGACGTTAAATAATGTCGCGAATACCAGTGAAATTGACTAGCGCAAACATTAGTAAATCGCGCTGCGTTATTCATTTAAATACACTCCTCCCATAAATTTTGCGTCTGAAAGGGAAATTCCTAAGTGCATATGCAATAAGGTCAGCCGCAAAAACAACTCGGTCTACACCTTTTCAGCGCTAATTTTGCACTGCATGTCTTTAGTAAATCCCGACAATAGTTTAACGCCAAAAGAGGGTTTGCGCTGGTGCAAGCTGTTAGTAAATCTGGCCCTAAATCCTAAATCTGTTCCTCACATAAAGCATGTCTTCAGAAGTCATATGGACCATCTTCATGGCTTTTTTTGTCCCTTTTGAAGCTTGAAAGTTTCAGTCCCCATCCAATGTAAGTGCATAGAAAACATCTCCATATAACTTTAGAGTGAGTGAATGATGAGGTGTTTTTTTTTTTTTTTTTTTTTTTTTTTTTTTGGTGAAATATCTCTAAGTGTATATTATAGCATGCCTTTTAGAATGGCAATACAGATCTCAGAAGCACGGCCCAATCAGTCACTTTCTTCCTGATCTCACATTCAAGCCTAATACCCTGGCGGCCCCCTTCACCTGCCCCCATGGAGGGGCCTCACACTGAGGTGTCCAGCTAATTGATCAGATCTATTAACAGTGACCCTGCATACAGTAAACTTTACATCATTACTGGCTTCCACTGTGTACTCATTAGAAGACACAATAAAAGAAAGACTCTAAAGACAAATAAATCCTTTTCTCTTAAACTGTGATGTAATGCTTTAAAATGATTCCTCTAAACCTTAAATACATCAAAAGGGTACCACAATGATTTGATTTTTATATATATATATATATAATGTGTGTATATGTGTATCCACAAAAATGGAACTTGAAATGAAGGCCTACATAGAAACCGGATCGTATCTTTATAATGGAAAGTACATGGTCTGACAGTTTCAAATGCAAAAACGCATCCGTACAGACTCGACCGAGATAAGGTCTTTAAAGGTTGGATGGGTGGAACAGAGGCAGATGACAGGGCGCACACCAATTACTAATAGCGAATGATTTTCTTCCCTCCCTTTTATTTGTTTGGGAGAAATGTTTGACAAGGCAAACGCTGCCTCTTGAAGGAAAAAATGCATCTACTGTTAGGATATGAATCAAGTGGCAGATAGCAGGATATGCTTTTTTTTTGTGACATGGAATGACACAGGAAGGTCAGAAACACTTGTATCTGTTAAATGGATTGGATTAAGTGGGAGCTGCCTCCTCAGTTTGCATCTCGGTTTATAATGTTCCCCTTTTTTGTTCTGCAGGACAGAAATGGGGGAAGGGGCTACTACTGAGATTCCAAGCTGTTCAAAGAATGATGACAGGTGCACTCTTCTGTATAAACCCCAAAATACCAGTTTGCTGATGTCAGAGTCAACATTATGTACTTTTATCCAGTCATTTACTGTCATTTCAGGTTTAAAATGTGCTGAGGCTATATAGGGCTTCTAAAAGCATATCTCAGCTGGCTCTTTTTTTGGAAAACAACAGAAGTTTCTCAGAGATGGCAGAAACAAGATGATTAGCTCAGACAAAACACAGCGCTCTTCACATCAACTAACTCATCCTGGAGATTGCTCTAGCCTGGTGAGACAGGAAACGTTAGCCGGCTTGAATCTGGGTTAGGAAACCTGTCACAATCTGACGTGTCATTCAGTCACTCACAAACCTGAATTCATCCAGGTAATTACAGAATGGGAATGCTACAAGGTTTCTTGTGTATGGTTTACTACAGAAAGGGTTAAGCTCTTTACGGTAACTTTTTCTTCAACCAACGTGTGTGTTGTTAAAAGGTGGGTGGAAAGTGTGAGGGGAGGGTGGTGGCCTAAACCAATTATGTGTGGTTCTCCTGAGGTGGGGGAAACGACCTTTGTGTATAATTAGTTTTCTTATTTAAAGCAAAGATTTTGAATAGAATAACTAATTAGCTGTCATAAAAGGCAAATTAAAGATTTTTGTGCCATCCCTTGGGGAACTGAAGGAGCCTGATTCCCAAGCTCGTTTCCGTCTCGTACGCACACTCGCGTACAAACACAGACACACTTTTTCCTCACAGACGAGCTCTCTCTCTCCTCATTAAGACTGTTTCTAGTTCTGTAGAAGGCTGACAGGAGAGCACTGTTGGCATACCTGCAGAGTGCACCTCTAACAAGCCATGAAATGCAGGTAGAAAACGACCGCCCTCAGCTAGTGTGGCTTCAATTTAAAGGCTTTTTACCTTCATTTATACTGAACATTGGTATTTATAGCGAGTTTTGTGATCCTAATGCTGCGGCTTCAAGGGGCCCGTATTGGGGCCGGAGGAGGGACGGGGGAGGAAGCTGGAGGGAGCAGCACACCGCTAATTGATGGCTCCCATCAGTGGTGCTAGACCAATTAGCTTCCCTCTTTTTCCAGTTCTGATAAAGAAATAAGATTGTTGAATACCACTAGAGCTCTTATTCACATCCAAGTCATAAATTTAACTAACAAGCCCTCGCTCCCCTGCCCTCTCTCTCTTTCAGTCTTTCCTGAGTGCTCTCACATTTTTACCTCATTTTATAACCAAGGAAATGCTAATTATATTATATTCATAGCACCACTGATGTGTGGACAGTCCAGAATCATTGAACAAATCTGAATCCAATAAATGAACATGTGCATCACAGAGGGAAAGTGTGAGAATAAGCAGGTACTAGAATTGTGACTTTTCAGGATTGAATTAAGAATGCAGTTTAAATTCCAATTTAGTCCCTGAATTTGAATTGAGGTACCAAACAGGATGCAGAATTGCAATGCAAATTGAAATGTAAAGAAGTAGAATCAAATGAACTTGTGTAATTAACTAGAAAAGTTTGTCAAGACAAAACAAATTGAATATTGGCTTTACAAAGCCATGTCTGAAAGTTTGGAAAGATTCAGAAATTTTTCCAACCCTGCCGTGTACTAAACTAAACCTCCCTTGAAAGTACAGTGCAAGGTTAGTCCAGTTAGAGGAGGATACAGCAAAAAAACATTAATATGCTGATAGTTGCATGCGGGGTAACGGATAATGGAGTTCATGCCCACTGGCGTACATTTGTTGATCATGTACAGTAGAGCCATTACTGGACATTAAAGCTGAACAAGAGCTGCTGCCTGTGACCTCTGCCATCAGGCTACTCTTAACGGATATCTACAATGTACTAACAATCAGCTAAGCACAAGCATTATATAAACATGGTGATACTTGGAAAATATGAATTTAAAGGGATAGTCCAGCCAACAACAAAATCAATTGTCATTTACGCTCATGCCTTTCCAAAATGTACCATTTTCTGTGGAACGCAAAAGTTGTTGTCTATGCAATGACAGTAAAATGGAACCAAAACAACACTGACTTTATAGTATGGCCAAAAAAAGACATTTGTCAAACCGTCATACAGGCTTGAAACGACATGAGGGTGAGTAAATGACAGAATTTTGATGGGTCTGTCTCTGTACAGGATTGGGGGCTTTTAATGGTTTGACCAACCGGGGCCCAATACACTGTCGAATGGCAGCGGAGAAGATGTGAAGGTGTGTGTGGGGTGGGGGTGTCAAAGAGGGCATCACACAGGGCTTTCTGAGAGAAATGTGTTTTGAAAGCAGAGAGCAAAAGAGAGGTAGAGAGAGGGAGAGTGCCGGTTTAGCTGCGCGTTCTATTAGACGGATCAATAGCTCAGTGTGGGAGAGAGTGTCTTAAGAGCTGTTGTCCTGCGCTTTCAGCTGTGGCAGACCTGTTAGTGCTGGCAGAGGGGTGCCGAGTGCCAGTGTTACCAGCTCTGGCCCGGGGGCGGCTTTTAGTCCACACACAAATGTCAGACCGCAGATAGACTACTAGTGTTTAGTGCAGTTATTAAATGGACTTTATTTGTCCTTTAGGAGGCTAAAAGGCATGCTTAAAGGGGGAGGCTACATGACAGCGTGGCGATTTAGCCTGTTTGGTTACTCTTCACTGGTCGTGAGTGTAAAAGGAGATTGGGCTGTGGCACGTGTGTGTGCGCGTGTTTGGAAGGCACTTAGGCCATACCGTATCTCACTGGAAGCTGAGAGCAGCCTTCTTGCGGTCAACAGTGCTCTAAAAGGTTAATGTTGATCTATACCAAACAAAGCCCACGGGAGGCTTTTAGCATAGCCAACAGTTCTCATACTGATGAAATAGGGCCACGGCTAATCTTCCAAACAACATAAATACCTCTGTCAGCTATCTAAATAGAAATAGTCCTGGGGCATCCCAACATAGAGATGCATTCAAGGCCCAATTAAACGGTATATGTCACTTGCCAAAAATAACATCTGTTCTTTTGAGCGGGGGCAGTGACGGATGAATGCAGTCCAAAGTGACCCATGCGCCTATCTGCGCGGAAGAGCATCCTTGTCTAATGCATATAAAACATCGGCCCGAGCTTCAGTGGTGTCGCCACCCTTATCAAAGAGTGCGGAACATGAAAAGTCACCGGTTTAGCCAGACAGTAAATCACAACACTCTCTGTATTTGTCTCCCTATCGCCACAGGTGTGCCGATGCTCTCCGTCCAGCCCAAAGGAAAACAGAAGGGATGCGCCGGCTGCAACCGCAAGATTAAAGACCGCTACCTGCTCAAGGCACTGGACAAATACTGGCACGAAGACTGCCTGAAATGTGCCTGCTGCGACTGCCGCCTGGGGGAGGTGGGCTCCACCCTCTACACCAAAGCCAATCTCATCCTCTGTCGCAGGGACTACCTGAGGTAAGAACACGCTCCAGTCAAAGTGCTGCCAAAGCAGAAAGGGCTTGTTACACCTCAGGCTACATGACATTCAGAAAAGTACACCCTCATCTAACAGCCGATGATTGCCACCCTGCCTGTCTCATTTCTGGCCCTGTCCTCTCTCTCTCTCCTGTTGCATTTATCTGCTAACTTGTGGGGTTAGAAGATAATTTTTTTTTTTTTTTTAGCTTGTAAATTGTTTTCTTTGAGGCTGTTACAGAAGATTAAGTGCTTGTTCGTTCTTCATCGCAGTGTACCGACCCAGACTCTGTGTGTTCCAATTACATCCCAGTTGTGCAAGTGAGCAAATAGCTTAGAGTGGCATCTTGTAGCGACTGTTTATGTTTAACTGGGTGAGGTTTTGCATGTTTACATGAATGTGATGTGTCGCCCATTTTCTAAGTTAAGTGATAAACTGCTGCATATGAGTGCATGTATGGACTTTCAGCTCACCCCAGGCAGCTGAGTGGCAGAACCGCAGGTCTAAGGATCTGTTTTGCCTCCTATCTCTGAGCCATCTGCTTGCTAAATTAAACATGATTATTTCCTGGGCGTTAAATCCCAGTCCCTGGGGTCTCACTACCAGATCTAGTCATTTATCCCCAAGCTGCTCTCCCCAAAGAGCCCCCACTGGTTGGGCCCTTCTTACTAAGACATGCAGTTCAGCATTATCGTCATTACCAGTGTTAAAGAGAGAGTTCACCCAAAAATAAGAATTTCATCATTTACACACTCATGTAGTTCCAAACCGGTACAACTTACTTTTTTTCTGTAGAATACAAAAGAAGATATTTTGCCTTTCAAAGAACATCAACAGGGTCAAAACAATCAAAGCATGAGAAAATTCACTAACAATATTTTTTTAAACAGAAAAATTTAGAAAGAGTAATGTAGAATAATGATTGAGCCACTTGAGCAGCGTGAGCTGAAGCTGAACAGTGAATGAATGCTGGTAACCAAACACATCATGTACATATTAATCATATATACTCAAAATGCACAAAATGTAATGAATACACAAGTAAATTGTATAAGTGAATTGTATGACTTACAAATTCTGACTAGCATGTAACTTGTATTGTGAATATGCTTTTCTGTAATGCACCAGAAAAATGTCAAAAACACACCTAAAACGGACAATAAAGCATAAACAAATTCGCAATATTGTACACATACTGTTACTTCACAAACACGATATTGTTAAATGATCTTTCATTTAATATAATGTATAAAATTTTTGAATATTTGGATTCATATTTCACTCGTCAACTGAAATATTATTTTAGACTAAAATTAGATGAAGACAATCAAAGTGAAAACTAAATGCAATGTATTTTGCCAAGTAAATGAGACAAAATATTGACTAAGTTTGAAAGATATTTTAATCAAAGTCCAAAAACTATGAATAAAACAAAAAAACGTGTAAAAATTAACAATGGCCATTACTCAATTTTCACGTCCAGTCACAACTGTTACAATACTGTAAGAGTAGCCTGACAAAGTACCCAGTAGGTACACTTGAGCATGTGAGGTAATGAAATGAATAGTATAAAAAATCTAAATACCAAAATTTTGGCAATTATGCTTTTGTTTGGTAGAATAAAAGTATGCTTTTCTCATCTCTATTCATAATTTGGATCAACTTGTTTTTGGGCAAAGGCCTGAAAGTTTAAACCTGGAGAGCAGTGCAGCTTTGTACACTTTAAAAACAGACTATGCATTGTTTGATATTTAGTTTGCTATACAGAGTTTAAAAATACAGCTAAATATAGAAACCAATAAGATTTACTTTAAAATTACAAAGAACGTTAAATTGTTAGTATGGATATCCCCCATTAATATAGTGAGCTACATGTTTAAGATTATTTATACAGATTATAATACAGTAATTTTCCCGTATTAAAAAATTTGTCATTAATGATATAATCCGTAAAATAATAGTCAAGTTGTTAATTTACAGATATTGTTTGTAATTTTACATAGTTTTAAACATAATTTAAAATTACAGAAAAATACTGTAAAAAATTTAGTTATTTTCCATAAAATTAGGATCTAAGTGTAGAGGAGAGAAAGTGCACAAACAAGCTTCCTGTTGCCACTGTACTAGCTCTGATGTCCTAATGAAATCTAGCCCACTCATCTGCTCTTCAGCCTGTGACAAATGTGTGCTACTTAATGCCTGGAGATGCTGGATATGAATTCTATTAAGGAACAAATTAAGTAGTATCCCTCTCCGTGCAGACAGAGTGAGGCAGCAGTGGTGCATTCGCTTTGAATGCGAGTGATTGAGACTCCACACAGGGTGTCCCACCTAAACTTCACCTCCAGCGCACTGCTGGAGAATCAGCCCGCTTGCCTTCAGTAATGAAGCTGAAATCTCACCCAGAATTAGCCTCCCATACAGGGAGGCACTTCATTAAAGACAGGCGGGTGGATCAAACACATTTCTTTTATTTTCGGTAGGGTTTTTTGGAGCCCTGCCATGCGCACATTAATTATGAGCTGCGCTCCTTCTGCGTTTTGTCCTTCAGGAGTACTGTAGAGCCATAATGAACCCCCACCCTATGAAAACACACAGCCCCACCACTGCACAAACTAGCTCAAGCTACTGTATTGCATTTGACCGTCTCCTTACGCATGAAGGAAACGTGGGATTTATAAGCTTTCAGGCCATACTTTCATTACAGCGCACAGAAATAGATTAATCTGTTTTGCTTGGGTCAAGAATCCCCTGACCTCATGGCCAGAGAGCAAGAGTGCCTGTGTTTGACTGCGCTCACCCCAGACCTGAAATTATTTTTTATATCTGAACCATTGCATTATATTACGGGGGACACATCAGTCATTTACTAATCAAAGAAGGGTGCTTTTAATTGAAATATAAAGTAGATTACACCCCCTCCTAATGATGGCACAGCATGAGAGTATGATTAAAGGGCAGAGATAAGTCTCAGCAATCATTCAGTGCATTTTGATGTTAAAATAGTCTACTGAGCAAGCACAGCTATTCCTGAGGTAAAAGAGACATCAGTCTTATTCTTTGAGTGGAAACACAATCCCAATGTCAACCATATCTCAAACACACAATACAGTGACCCCCTGTCTGTGTAAAAAAAAATAAATAAATAAAAAAAATAACAAAAAAAAAAAACCTACAGTGGGGTCCAAAATTCTGAGATCAGTAGTAAAACTGCATCAGTTTCAATCACAAATGATATTATGAGCATTACAATTTAAGAGAACGTTTACTGTAAAATAAACAATTTCAGTTATTTGTCATTGTTTTACATAAAAATGCTTTCGTGTGTGTATATTTGTGTGTATATAGATTCAGCTTTTTTATAAAGTGAAAATCTCAGATCTTTATTGTGGTCTCACACTTTTGAACCCCACTGTATTCAGAACTTGTGCAAATTCACACGTACAGTATTGAACTACAGTCTCTTTGAACGCAAGTAAAGGACTAGAACAGCTGAAGTCTAATCACAGAGAGACATTAAAGGGAAGGAAGCTGATGCTGGCTTCAGAGGAGTTATGAAGAAACACCAGAAGAGAAACACCTGTCTACACAGAGCCATGGGGAATCGGAGAGAACAATGAGCAAAGGCTTTCAGCTTTAATACTAAAGTTTAGTTAAACACAAACAAGATTATGAAGGAAAAAGCTCTGTTCTCCTTTCCTTTATTGTCTTATGAATTTTTCCCCCTATTCAGTGGATTTGGCATGCTGGGGACTGTAAGATTTTTAGTTTTTCGAGGCTATGATTACATTAAAGGAATGCTACATTAAGTTGAGTGCTCATTAATCTTATCACCACTATCTGTTATTGAATAGACTGCTTTGTTTTCAAGGAAACAATTAAAAAGTTTGGTTACAAATGGCAATTCATATAGCAAACATGCATAATAGACGTTTTAGGCCTGGAAGTTCTTGAGTACATTTTGCTTGGAATAACACATTAAATGGCCTTGCTGATAAAATGGTTTCACTTTATCTTGAATTATATTGCCTGAAAATCCAAGCCATTGTAATCAAAGTTTGCTGGTGACCTTCCAAATGAGTTTCTGTAACCTCCTAATCCACTTAAATTAACCACCAGTAAAGTCTCCATTTTGAGCCGGGCCATCATAGTGCTGCAAAAACCTGCAATTAAACCACCGCAGATTTCTTTGCAGAACCCTGGTTATCTGTCACTGTGTGTGTGTGTGTGTGTGTGTGTGTGTGTGTGTGTGTGTGTGTGTGTGTGAGAGAAGTCCCTTCTCTTTTAAGAAGACTGCTGTGCTCTTAAACCATCAAGAGGTCCCTGAATTTTCACAACTCAGTGACAACCCTCTCAAACTGGCATCCATGTGCTTTCTGTGACCTGATTTAGAAAAGAAGGGAAAATGGGTCTTGTGATGTGATCTGTAACACCCTCTACTGTGCAACATGATGGACATGAGCCATAAGAAATTGTTCAGGGTCCCCAGGGACTCCGGCCACCTTTTCTGTACCAAGCCAGGATAACACAACATTGAACTCACAACTCCAGTTACTTGCTCCAGCATTAAGGCATGACATTTGAAATGTGTTCGACCACAATCTGTGTTCTATTCCCTTTTAGAGAACCCGGCCCTTCAGACAGATACCTTAATCCTTCCCTCTGCCTCTGACCATGTATGTGTGTCTGCAAACATTAGGATTATGTGGCCTGCCATCCAAGAACTTGCCAAGATCGAAGAATGACTGGTAGATCTCAGCCAACTACAACTGGCATTCTCACCATTAAGGGCTGTCCTGTCAAATGTTGTGGCAAATTATTTGGCATAGTCTCTTTAATATGCTGCCAAAGGCCCTCATGAAAAGACAATTCTTGGACAGCACTATCTTTGTCAAAAAGGTGATTTTTAGCAAGCATGAAATGCCTATATATATATATATATATATATATATATATATATATATATATATATATATATATATATATATATATATATATATATATATATATATTAGGGCTGTGAAAAATATAGATTTTCCAATTAATCACATTCTTACTTTTAATAATGAATCTTCAGTATCACCGCAAAATAAATATTTCACCTGAGTTATGTGCGTTCACAGTCTGAATCAATGTGATGCAATAAATACTGCAAAATAATGGAAAGGAAAGGCTTTCTATTGAGTTGTCCTCACAGGCTGCACACAAAAACAAACATGCAAGTAGTCCAGTGTAGTCCAATTCGTAGTCCAATTCATTAACAAATGACACTAATGAGCCAGTTCTTTTAATGAATCAAAAACATACAGCATGAGTCATGACTGGCATGGGCGACTACGATTTATTGTAGTCATGGAGTTTCCCGATGTGTGCCATCAGCTCCGCTACCATTTGGAGCATTTAAGGCCCGGGTATACTTCATTTTTTTACTTCACTTCTTGATTCTCGAAAATACTTTTAATATTTTTTTCACTATGGGCCACAAGAGAAAAATTAAGAAAATAAATTTGATACATCTCTCATGGTCAAGAGAATAATGCGCCATTAATGCAGCATCAGATGCCAAAAGCTTGGTCAGTTTTTACTTTCAGTTTCCGTAGTGTGATATCTTGTGTGATATCCACTGGCTCGGCTTCATGGTTTAAAATGGAGTTATTTTAAATATTGCGATATGGCATTTATCTTTATAAACAATTGCTCGCAAAACGATGATTCAAAATGCGCACAATGTTTCTTATTGTAATAAAATTAAGTAAATATTTATTAAAAAAAAACAAGTAACAAGCAAACTTAGTCGTTTGCTTAATTTCTGCAAATAATTTGCTGATGCTGATACATACAAAAAGATTCTTGATTTGTTTTCTTTTTGACTAATTTTTTTTGAATAATGCCTTGAATAATTTACATTAGCCAAGTGACATTCTGTTTATTCTGACATTGTTATATTCTGTTGTATGTCAGCAAAATGCACATTTTAACTGAAATATGCTTGTGAATCAATTTCAGAATCAAGACATTTGTATCAATAAAAAACTAATGTATTCCAAATTATTTTCTTATTACAGTGATGCACTAGAAATACAGAAAACACTGATAGTAATTTTTTTTTTTTTTGAGCAAATTGTACAGTAAATACACTTTTGATTACAAATATAATTCTATGTATAATGTGTAACACACTAATATAAAGTATGAATGTAAAATGTAAAGTATAAGCAGTGTATATGCAATTATTAGTTAGTTTCTTGCATATTCTGCGCTGACCTTGGAACAGAGCTGCAGTCGAACCATTATTTTAATAAGCTGAACTCTTTTGTGAGGCAACACCTCACTGGGGTTGCATGGCCTCCTCAGAGTGTCAGAGTTCCACATAAACACATTTTACTGGAGCAGTAACCCAATCTAACAATGGCTCTTTTTAACACCTCGCCTATCTGATATAATAACATGCCCTCTCTTACCACAAGACTCCTCTCTGCTCGGGTCTGTTGCTCTAATTAACAGCAGGGTCTGCTGGATAGATGCTAGCGGTGACGCAGGGCAAGCAGTCGAGAGAGACTAATATGGACTCGCAGCAACTTTGTTCTGTTTCCTTCCCTTTCCAACCAAGTCCTTAACTTTAGAGTGTTTAGCATACTGCCTCATCCTGATCCTGCCTTATTTTTCTCCTTTTCCTCCTCCTGTTCTCCATTTGCTCTTCTTGTGTGCATAGCATCCCTGTTCTGCAGAACGTACATCTATATCTCTGACTCCGAATCTCCAAATTAAACATTGGAGCAAGGGCTTTCAAAATGAAAATGTAAATCCAACGGCGGATGTAGTGGAAGAAAGTGATCTGCCTCAATGCCTTGTTCTGTTTGTGACCTTGATGGTTTGTATCCCATCTAATAAGCTTAAATAAACAGCGGAGAAATGTGAGTTTTGTGTCCCTTTCTGTGCTCCAGCGAGCATCTACTTACCTCTCCAAGGTTATGCACCACACCAATACTCTCTCTATATCTCTGTTTTTAGCAGGTCACAGGGAAATGGGGAGAATGAGAGGAGAGGTACGGAGGATAGAGGCAGTATCCTTGTGAGGGGAATCTTTTGAACTTTTGACTACATTATAGTATTTAGCCTCTTGTGTAAAATCCAGCTGGCTTTGGTCTGAGCAAAGTCTCATTAGTTACTCCGGATTTAAAAGAGAGAGGGGGAAAAAAAACTTTGAGCAGTTCAATTGCTCGCCTCAGACCTGTTTTCATTGCTTTTGCAGTGTGCTAGGCAAAAACTCTTTGAAGAAGGGGATTAGAACCATGTGATCATTTTAATTAGATCATTAGCTAAGAATTAACATCTAGGTTTGTACCCTCATTAACAAAAAATACCTAATGTGTGCCAAGCTGGATTCGCGTATCGCATTAGATGTCCAATTTTTTTTTTGTTTTTGTTTTTTTTGTTTTTTTGTTTTTTCTTCTCTCTCCCACTTCTTCAGTTGTTTTCTTGCCTTTTTTGGGTTTGTTGCACGATTTCGTAAAGGCTAAGAAAGGTATAAGTGAGTAAATCTGCTTTTTGTGTTTTCTCTCACAGGCTCTTTGGTACAACGGGGAACTGTGCAGCCTGCAGTAAACTGATCCCAGCCTTTGAAATGGTTATGAGGGCCAGAGATAATGTTTACCATTTGGACTGTTTTGCCTGTCAGCTTTGTAACCAGAGGTAAGCAGAGAAAGAGATCACAACAAGCCTGCAAGATTGTCTTTTCTTTCTATCTAGAAATGCAGAAGAACTTATTAGCTCACAAAAATTAATTAATGACTTCTAGCATTGCAACTTTACACAATCCAGTTGGCCTGTAGCCCTGTGTTTTCGTCTCAAACCTACGTTTTTTTTGTCCTGGTTTGTATTTGTGACCAGAAGCGGGATTATAAGCTCGAGTTGAGTGAAATTAACAAGCGCTTCAGTGGAGATACCGTTGGCAGACCAATACCAAGCCTGATCAAACTGTGAACGCCTTATTGAACACAGTCAGACAGAAAGCTCTTACTCAATACACAGCCAAGCTGAGCACGTCACCACTATGTGTCTCGCCGAGGGAATTAAGCGGCTGGACGAATGAACTTTTCAAGGATCATCCTTCCAAACATTCCTGGGGAGCAAAGGAGTGTGACAGTGTCTTAAAAGTCTTTTTTAGAAGTAGGTCACACACTAGAGCATTTGTGTCATTCCACACGCTGCAATTGAATACTACAGTAAATACAAACAAGCTCAAACTTAATGATGCCGCAAATACAATATTTTTCAGCTATGTTGTAACTGACTATGCTTCCTCTAAAAGATCTAGATGTTGGATGAATCAATCAAACAAAACAAAGCATCTGGTAGGAATAAGGAATAAAAAGTCAAGTGGCATATTTGGTGAGAACCAGGAGAGTTTGGTGAGTGAAGCCCCAGCGCTGAAGTATGGCATACGAGGAGCACAGTTCTATTCCCCCCTCTATTCCTCTACACCAAAACATTGGTGTGGCACTGATTGATAAGAGAAAACATCATTGGCAACGCTTTCATCATGGCCACGTCCATACAACATTCATGGCTTTCATATGCAAACTTGTTAATGTAAAAATGCAGTGCACACATGGAATGATTTTCTCTTTAATTGGCATGAAATTTCATGGGAAGTTTTTAGAGGCTAACAATTTATACTTTGGCAAGCATCCCCAACATGGGGGGGCCGGGGGGGGGGCGGCGGCTCAGCAGTGGGGTCTCCTTGGAAACTGGTGCAAGGTTTTTTTGTTTGTTTGTTTCTGCCAATGAAAAGAAATGGTGACAATGCTTTCATTGGATGCCAGTCCTGTCCTGCTTTGAAAAAAAGCTGCTGGTTTTAAAAACATTTAGTTAAAGCTGCACCTTATTGCTACATCACAGGAGACTTTGAGGCTGTCACAGAAACCGTAGCATTCTTGATGCCATTGATGACAAAGATGGTCCACTGCATGTTCATTTACACCATTACCTATACCAAAAAAAATAAAAAAAAGTTCAATTAAAAATAAAAATGCTTAGATTAACATTTAAATAAAAGCTAAGCTTCATTTCCCAGAAACCATTATCAAAATGCTGATTTTCTTTGAAATACAAGTCAGTAAATTCCTCTTCCTGCCAATTCTTTGATTCTGAATGTTTTCCAACTAAACCATAGTCTTTCAGTGTCGAGGTCTGTTCAGGTCTGACCAAAAAATTCACAAAACTATTGAGTCTGATGCTGAATCATCATTTCCTGAGATACCTGAATGATAATTTTTGTTATCCCAATTATAAATGAAACGACAAGAACAACCTAGCTGCAGAATAAAAACAAAAGTTCAACATAGTACAGTATTTCAGACTTGGTGTGAAGGAGTTGATTTTAAAATCTGTTGCTGTATCTGTTGTGGACTTGATGTGAATAAGCCAAATTTGTATGTTAACCTATGTGTTTGTTTTATTTTTTTCTTTAGGTTTTGTGTGGGCGACAAGTTTTTCCTAAAAAACAACATGATTCTGTGTCAGATGGACTATGAGGAGGGGCAGCTCAACGGGAGCTTTGAGACACAAGTTCAATAGCCAATCAAACGATGGCGGCAGCAGCAGCTCTCAGTCCCCCACACACAAACACGCGCTTCTGTGCGACGGATGTTCTGCTGCACTCAGAGAGAAGAGCATCTGTCTGCTTGCCTGCAATACTTTTTACAGTAAAAGCCCTATTGGTCCCTGAGGACTCTATTGTAAATGTACTACTTTTTGGCCCTTCCTGTCCCCAACACTGAGCAGTTACACGTTTTGATGTACAGTTGTGCCTGCTTAGCTGAGCACTGTAATGCCTGTATGGTTTTTGTGATGTTTTTCTGTTTTGGTCTCCAACTCTTTCTCTCTCACTCTCTATTTCTCATTCTCTTGTTCTTCTAATGCTTCTCTGAGGGTATGTACAGTCGGTTTTCTGTATATATAAACTGGAACATTTATTTTATGAAACTGTAATGCAATTTTATTACCAGTGTGAATTAAACAGATTCTTAAATGTTCATAGTTGAGTTTGTTTTCTGATCCCAAAGCCAAAGTTTGAAGAGGCTGGCCCATGTATCAACAAATGTAATTATTGAACTCTCTTAAAATGGCTAAAGCTTCAAAAACATTTATCAGACTACTACAAAGAAATAAATTATGACAATTTTATATACAGAATGGCATAACAGCATATTTTAATTGCTGATGGACTAAGACAAGTTGTTTTCACATGAATTAAATACGGTCTTATTTCGAATAAAGCAAATGAATTCAAAAACTTGTTGTTGTTGTCATAATAACATAACATCTAGTACCACAACTGATCGGTCAAGTCTGGTCATGATGAGTGTCTGATTCTGAGTTTGAGTCTTCAACAATTTTCCTATTTTTCAAACGCTCGCTTATTAAATGAATTCTTACACTTAGCATTGGTGACTCAAGTCTTGATAAAATTACCTTTTGAGTTCATGTTACAACTCTATCAAAATATCTCAAGGCCTCATAATGAACTGCTGTCTGGAGAAAAATAACAGCATGGTATTTGTACATACATACAGCGCAATTTGTCGTGCCACCGTGGGTTTTTCAGTCTTTTTGAGGCATTGTGAGCAGTAAACTGCTCTCTCAAAAGCGCTGCATTTCCGAATGGCTTTCATGAACAAAAGAAGTGCAATTAAAGGATTGCGACTGAGGTGACACAATCTTCTGTCCCATTACTTTTGATTTTCATCTGTTGGTGGTAATTCTTGTTTCTATGAGCTCTGAACCACAGGAGAGCTGCTTCACCGAGGATCTGCCATTTAAAGCAATTAGTTTCATTCATTGTGGGTAAGAAATGGGAAGGGTATCAGTTGGGGTCTTACAGCATATTGAAATTTAATTTACAGATGTCCAATACTTAAAGCAGACTCTCCGGTATAATTTTGCTAAATGGAGCCTTTCATGCTATTCATACGGAAAACTTCTCCCAGTTTCCCAGAGTGCTTTGAAAACTTCAGACTTAAAAGAGCACAAAGTAATTAAAAACTTAAAACTAAAATGTTTGTTATAAAGGCTGTCTAATGTAGGGGGAAAAAATGTGAACTACAAAATGTCAATTTTTAAGGTGCATGTATAGTAACTGGCAAGACTTTATTATATTGTGTTTTATTATATTCTTAATTGCTGCTTCACACACATATACAGGCTCAAACTACAGATTTTTTTTTTCTTTCAAAAATGTGTGTATCAGTGGCCCAGTTTACACCTGATATTAGTTCACCCAAAAGTGAAAATAATGTCATTTATTACTCACCCTCATGTCGTTCTACACCCGTAAGGCCTTCGTTCATCTTCGGAACACAAATTAAGTTATTTTTGATTAAATCCGATGGCTCAGTGAGGGCTCTATAGACAGCAATGTCATTGAACTACAGAAAGCTACTCAAAACATATTTATAACAGTTCATGTGAGTTCAGTGGTTCAATCTTAATATCATAAAGCGACGAGAAAACTTACTAACTTTCAAAATACTGCTTCGAATCTTTTGTTTCGAATCAGTCATTCAGAGCGCCAAAGTCACGTGATTTCAGCAGTTTGGCATTTTGACACGCGATCCGAATCACTGATTCAAAACAAAAGATTCATAGATATCGTTGAAAAGTCGTTATGTTTTTAAAAAAAATTTTTGGCGCACAAAAAGTTTTCTCGTCGCTTTATAATAGTAAGATAGAACCACTGAACTCACATGAACTGTTTTAAATATGTTTTGAGTACCTTTCTGGATCTTGAGAAGTTCAATGACATTGCTGTCTATAGAGGCCTCACTGATTTAATCAAAAATAAGATGAACGAAGGCCTTACGGGTGTAGAACGACATGAGGGTGAGTAATAAATTACATTATTTTCAGTTTTGGGTGAACTAACCCTTTAAGATGCTTTTTTATTTGATTGGATCACAAGTCTACGATGCTAAATACAGGTGTAAACACAGTCTAAAACCTTTTAAGCTTGTCCACTTTCGACCACTTCCAGAGGTAGTCGAAAACACATTCAACTGGATTGCTTTCATGGTGTAGACGCTTATGTGGTCGGATGTGTTCGAACAGCCACAAAAGACTGCCTACTCTTCGCCTACTGACCTACTGTGTAAACATTATGGGAAGCATGCTAGCCAGATGGGATTTAAACTTTGTTGGCTGAAGACCCAAGTTTGGTTGGAAGATGAAAAAAAACTTACCAAGCACAATGTTCTCTCACCATTCCTGATTTCGCACTCACCACGTTTGGTGAGGTCTATCAGAGCAGAAACGAAAGCTGCTGCTCTCCGGACATGTTCATGTGTAAATTGTGCGAGCTTATTTTGTCCATTAGATCCATTAAATCCATACATTTACCCAACCATAGACCCTCCCCTCGAAGAAATCAGGCCAGAAGTGGTTGAAAGTGGACAAAAGAGGTGGATTAAAACACCAGGTGTAAACGGGTATGTGTCTCCCTCGTCTACTTGTGATCCGATACGTATCTGAAATGGTTAGTTCACCCAAAAATGAAAATGATGTCATTTATTAGTCACCCTCATGTCGTTCCACACCCGTAAGACCTTCATTCATCTTCGGAACACATATTAAGATAATATAAAGGTTGAACCACTGTACTCACATGAATCATTTTAAATATATCTTTAATAGCTTTCTGGGCATTGAAAAAGGAAATGATCTTGCTGGCAACAGAGGCCTCACTGAGCCATCGGATTTCCTCAAAAAATATCTTAATTTGTGTTCCGAAGATGAACGAAGGTCTTACGTGTGTAGAACGACATGAGAGTGAGTAATTAATGACATAATTTTGGGTGAACTAACCCTTTAATACCAGATGTAAACAGGGCCTTAGTTTAGCCACACAGGCCCTGTTTTCACCTGGTATTAAGATGCGTTTAGGTCAATTGGATCACAATTAGACAATTTTTTTTCATATCTTTCGATCTAATGTACAAAATAAGCTCGCGCAATTTACATATGAATGTGCCCAGAGACAGCGGAAAAACATATGGAGAGCCCCAGCTTTTGTTTCTGCTCTGATAGCCGCAAGACCACGCCGAACCCTGTGAATGCGTGTTAGAACAGAGAGAACATTGTGCTTGCTACGTTTTTCGTCTTCAGCTGACAAAGTTTAAATCCCGTTTGGCTAGCACACTTCCCATAATGTTTACGCATTAGGTCAGTAGGTGGAGAGTAGGTGGTCTTTTGTGGCTGTTCGAACACATTCGACCACATGAGCATCTACACTACAAAAGCAATCCGGTCGAATGCGTTTTCGACTACCTCTGGAAGTGGTCAAAAGTGGACAAGTTAAAAACGTATTAGACCTTGTTTACTCCTTCGTACACTTGTGATCCGCTTGACCAAAACACATCTTAATAATACCAGATGTAAACAGGGCCTAAGCCCATAAGGTAATTTCAAACAATGCTACCACAAAGCCCAAAATTATACAAACACAAACACCCAGCTAAACAAAAAGAGACTCATTTCTGTGTAACTGCTCGTTTTCACAGGTGCACACACACACTGAGTGCATGTGAATATAACAGGCCATCAAGTCAAGGAATAAAGGCGCCCAAACAATTGCAAAACCATCATAAACTTTTAAAGTTTCTCCCCACCTGCATTGGCGAGACGTTTATAACCACACATGGACAACATATGGGTTTTGACCTTTAGGCCAGATGTTCATGTGCACATTTTCACCAAAAATGTGGAGAAAGTACCCATACTGTGGATAACGGAAGGCTTTCATGAAAACACTGCTCCAGTAGGGAAAGCAGACCAGCTACATCATTTGCTAACAAATAAATCAAGTATACAATGTGCATTAATTAGAAATTCATTAAAAATTCAGACTTACCGGCAGGTGTGCAAATAAAGGATTAGCGAGACAGCAATTACACCACATAAGAGTACCTTTTAATTGCAGCTCCTGGATTGATTTACAGAGGGAGACAATCAGGCTCTGTGCAAGATGCCTGATTGCTCATTTTCTAGAAAAATAATGAGGGAAAAGACCACATACACAACCTCACAGACACACACACACACACACACACGTATCATCCCCAGCTGCAGCATTACCCCACACGCTCAGGCACACACATGACTGCACATGTACTTACTGGTGATTTAAAGGTGAGGTTTGTGTAATTAAAACTACAGGTGCCTTGTCTGTGCTACAGTGCATTTCCCTGGGCAGGAAAAAAACATACATTGCATTTTGAATGGTGGTCCAAACCAACTAGTATAACCCAGCATGGGAAATTATACTGGTCTAAGCAGGTTGTTTAAGCAAATATACTTCCACGCAGTGTTTATTTAATGCTGGCATAAAGCTTTCATGGTGCACATAACCATATACTTAAAAATCCTGTAAAATATATGGCAAAAAAGGGCAGCTGTGGATGCCAGAAATTTCTCTGTACAAAAATATGGTGCTTTTATTTTTTAGAGTATCATTATCTGGTATTATTTTAGAAACTACTATACACTATAACTATACACTAATCACAATCATAATAAAAATTGTAAAACAGAGCAAAGAGTTCTTCGTAAGTGGCCTTTCCAGACAACACAAAAATAAAAAATAATTAAACTACAAAATGTAATGCAAAAAAAAAACACATACATAAAACAAAGTCAAGAAAAAAAAATGTCAAATATAATCAAATGTGATGCTTCACGAAGGTACTTCATGGAATGTCCTTTCACAGTTTTTCACCATATATTATAAAGAAAAATTATATACTTTACAAGCATAAAAACAATGCTTTTCTGTAAAAGTATGTATTGTCTTGCAAAATAAAATACAGATTTTCACCATAAACTGTATGATAATACAACTTTTTAGGAAACAACCACCAAGTAACAGGTTTTTACAGTAGCATATATACACACACACACACACATACACACACTGTCAGGGAGTCAACTCAGTCACGCACCCAGTCACCACCGTCATCACTCGCCACATTCACCAGATCCCAATCACCCGACTACTGATTCCCTCCACCTGTCAGTTATCAGCTACCAGCCCCATATATACTGCACTCCACCCGTTCACTCACTGTCTAGTCTCAACCTTACCTTGTTGTGTTCCCGGATCGTCTTACCTGTGCCACTCACCTGTGACTCCCATACCATCCTGGCTCTCGTCAGTTCAAGTTCTCCGTTGCTTCGTCACTCGTTGGTTGCTGGATCACCTGGAAAAGACACAAAGACTGCATCAGTCACAGATAAGCCGTACCAAGACTTTCCTAGTCCAAACCCACTCACCTGGACTGCTTTCTCTGCTATGTTGTTGCTTTGTTTGCTTACAAATAAACCTGTTGTTGTTTACATCACTTACCTCTGTGTTCCTCGTCTATCTGCTCTCACACACACACACACACACTATACAGGTGCTGGTCATATAATTAGAATATCATCAAAAAGTTGATTTATTTCACTAATTCCATTCAAAAGTGAAACTTGTATATTATATTCATTCATTACACACAGACTGATATTTTTCAAATGTTTATTTCTTTTAATTTTGATGATTATAACTGACAACTAAGGAAAATCCCAAATTCAGTATCTCAGAAAATTAGAATATTGTGAAAAGGTTCAATATTGAAGACACCTGGTGCCACACTCTAATCAGCTAATTAACTCAAAACACCTGCAAAGGCCTTTAAATGGTCTCTCAGTCTAGTTCTGTAGGCTACGCAATCATGGGGAAGACTGCTGACTTGACAGTTGTCCAAAAGACGACCATTGACACCTTGCACAAGGAGGGCAAGACACAAAAGGTCATTGCAAAAGAGGCTGGCTGTTCACAGAGCTCTGTGTCCAAGCACATTAATAGAGAGGCGAAGGGAAGGAAAAGATGTGGTAGAAAAAAGTGTACAAGCAATAGGGATAACCGCACCCTGGAGAGGACTGTGAAACAAAACCCATTCAAAAATGTGGGGGAGATTCACAAAGAGTGGACTGCAGCTGGAGTCAGTGCTTCAAGAACCACTACGCACAGACGTATGCAAGACATGGGTTTCAGCTGTCGCATTCCTTGTGTCAAGCCACTCTTGAACCAGACAGCGTCAGAAGCGTCTCGCCTGGGCTAAAGACAAAAAGGACTGGACTGCTGCTGAGTGGTCCAAAGTTATATTCTCTGATGAAAGTAAATTTTGCATTTCCTTTGGAAATCAGGGTCCCAGAGTCTGGAGGAAGAGGGGAGAGGCACACAATCCACGTTGCTTGAGGTCCAGTGTAAAGTTTCCACAGTCAGTGATGGTTTGGGGTGCCATGTCATCTGCTGGTGTTGGTCCACTGTGTTTTCTGAGGTCCAAGGTCAACGCAGCCGCATACCAGGAAGTTTTAGAGCACTTCATGCTTCCTGCTGCTGACCAACTTTATGGAGATGCAGATTTCATTTTCCAACAGGACTTGGCACCTGCACACAGTGCCAAAGCTACCAGTACCTGGTTTAAGGACCATGGTATCCCTGTTCTTAATTGGCCAGCAAACTCGCCTGACCTTAATTGTGAAGAGGAAGATGCGATATGCCAGACCCAACAATGCAGAAGAGCTGAAGGCCACTATCAGAGCAACCTGGGCTCTTATAACACCTGAGCAGTGCCACAGACTGATCGACTCCATGCCACGCCGCATTGCTGCAGTAATTCAGGCAAAAGGAGCCCCAACTAAGTATTGAGTGCTGTACATGCTCATACTTTTCATGTTCATACTTTTCAGTTGGCCAAGATTTCTAAAAATCCTTTCTTTGTATTGGTCTTAAGTAATATTCTAATTTTCTGAGATACTGAATTTGGGATTTTCCTTAGTTGTCAGTTATAATCATCAAAATTAAAAGAAATAAACATTTGAAAATATCAGTCTGTGTGTAATGAATGAATATAATATACAAGTTTCACTTTTTGAATGGAATTAGTGAAATAAATCAACTTTTTGATGATATTCTAATTATATGACCAGCACCTGTATTGACAAAAGTATTGGGACACCCCTCCAAATTATTGAATTCAGGTGTTCCAATTCACTTCCATGGCCACAGGTGTATTAAATCAAGCACCTAGGCATGCAGACTGCTTCTACAAACATTTGTGAAAGAATGGGTCGCTCTCAGGAGCTCAGTGAATTCAAGCGTGGTACCATGATAGGTTGCCACCTGTGCAATAAGTCCATTCGTGAAATTTCCTCACCACTAAATATTCCACGGTCAACTGTTAGTGGTATCATAACAAAGTAGAAGCAATTGGAACAAAAGCAACTCAGCCATGAAGTGGTAGGCCACGTAAAATCACAGAGCGGGGTCAGCGCATGCTGAGGCGCACAGTGCGCAGAAGTTGCCAACTTTCTTCAGAGTCAATAGCTACAGATCTCCAAAATTTGTGTGGCCTTCAGATTAGCTCAAGAACAGTGTGTAAAGAGCTTCATGGAATGGGTTTCCATGGCCGAGCAGCTGCATCCAAGCCTTACATCACCAAGTGCAATGCAAAGCGTCGGATGCAGTGGTGTAAACCACGCTGCCACTGGACTCTAGAGCAGTGGAGATGTGTTCTCTGGAGTGACAAATCATGCTTCTCTGTCTGGCAATCCGATGGACGAGTCTGGGTTTGACGGTTGCCAGGAGAGCAGTACTTGCCTGACTGCATTGTGGAGGGGGGATTATTAAATTAAGGATTGCAGAAATGAGTACACCCTAGATTTAATTCAACAAATGTATAATATTCTAGCACTTATGCCCTCCATAATTTTGAATATACTGCTCTCACCCTTCTTGGCACGGAGTGTACAAGTTCATGACAAATTGTCACATCTGTCCTGTTTCCTGGAGGAAACTCCTGGAGGATGACCTCCTTAAATGCTCTGATCTTTAATGGGGAGTGTTGCTCAACTTGTCTCTACAAAATCCCCCACAGGCGCTCAAGAGTGTTAAGACTGAGTGCAATACATGTCCACAGAAGGTTTTTCACCTTGGGAGAATGCATATCCTCATTGTCATGTTGAAAAAATGCCCAATAATGCAGGGAATGAGGAAAGGGTAACATCTTCTGTTTCAGGTTTGTGTATTAAATTACACAGTGGTGTGGGAATTCATGACAGCATTGATAAAGCACAACTCCCTCACACCTTCAGCACTCATACATCCCCATATAAGAGCTGTACTACCACTGAACTTTACTGTGGGAACCAGGCACTTCTCACTGTACTCCTCCTCTAGCAACAATATAACATTTTGGATGCTGTTAGATCCAAAATGATTGATTTGGTCTCATGAGACCAGAATATTGATTCCCAGAATCTATATTTTGTAAATATGGGCTTTGGACTGACTTTATTGTGCTTTGGCTACAGTAGGTAGTTCCAGTGAGAACAACAACCACGTAATGTAATTTCTGCAGGCTGCATCTTACTCTGTGAGATAAACAGTCACTCTTTTCATAGCTTTTGCTGGCTCTGAGACACTCGCTTGGTATTTCTCCTGCTTTCTGTCTAGCAAAAAAATCCCTCATCACTAAATGAAAGCTTAAAATGAAGGCCTGATTATTTCAGGGGCCTTGTCACAAGTCCATTCTTTTTGAATTTCTGTGTTACTTTTGCTATATTTTCACACTTAAAACAATGATTTGGTAATCCTCTTGTTCCACTGTCCTGTTTTGTGCTAAGAAATAAGTCTCCTGACAGTTCTCTCCTAAGTGGTTCCATTGTTGTCAGCATTAAGTCTGAGAATGATTCAGTGGGCTATATAACACTTTTAATTGTCAAGAAATTACTTCTCTTTAAATGTTTTGGTTCAACATACTTACATGTTGATCAAACATTGCCTTAAACTTACACCAGAAAATGTTTATTTCGTTTTATTTAGTAACTTTTAGGAGGGCGTACTCATTTTTGCTACACAACATTTTATCACCTTGATAAGAAAATCTTATTTTCCTGAATAATTTTGACATGCTTCTTTGGTAATTGATTAAGCAGACTTGCTGGAACATTATATCTCTAAAGAACCCTAACATGTCTTCTAAATAAAACTGAGTAATTGCTGACTTTCAGACTTTTAGAAGTTTTATTTTCTATTATTGATTTGGGTGTTGGCATCATATGTTGTCTCTTCATCAATGTATAATATCTATAGAATTTTATCCCCAAAAAAAAAAAAACATGAGGAAGGTGTTCTACATCAAAGACATAAGTTATTAAAAGTGGTCAGACTGATACTTCGTGCTTCATTGTACAAAATGTTAGCTTGATAACATACGCTGTATAGCAAGCTGACCTGCTTGTGTACCCCTGGGTGAAATTATTCCTGTTACACACTTCCAAATGGACAGACTGCATAAGAGCCGAAATAAATGCAGAAATACATACACTTGCCCCTGCAGCATTTTGCTTATTCTATGATCTCATTCTTAAATTAAACCAATTTGCCTAGAAATTGGTTTTAGGGTCTACACAAAGTGTTTTGTACTCTAGACCCTGCACACACACAGAAAAAATTTCAGTCACATTCCCTCATCTCTCTCCCCCCTCTCCCTCGCTGCAAATCATGTTTGACTTTGAAGTGCTAATTTTGGAAGTTTAGCCAATTTTTATTTGCTGCTTTGAAATGTATCCTCTAAGCTGCTGCAGCAGCAATGCAATATACAGCCTCTCTACAATGAGGGATAAGTGACCAAAATGAGAAGCGCCTGTTTCTCTCCCAGTACATTATATAACTGTGAATAATCTGCACGGTGCACTTTTCCTGCTCCATATGCCGGCTCAATTTATTTCTTCTAACATTAGCCACCCTCCCCCTTTCAGACATCCTCAGTCCATCTCCTATTTGAGCTGGATGGGCACTATTTTGAATGCTGGTGATGACACATTTGGGCAAAATGCATGGCAAAAAAAAAAAGAACATGTATCTAAAGTCAAGTCATAGACGGTGCATAGTCGCTTTGATGAGGCTGTACAGAGACAATACATTTTCAATCCTGTAGGACAAAGATCTGCTCAACCAGACGTCTAGAATCCAAATCCAATAATGAAAAGCTCATGAATAGCAGGGCCATATCAGTGGACCCACTACACAAACAATACAATGAAATTATCATTTTTCTATTCCAGTAAATGAGCTCAACAGAATAATATGATACAGCTGTAACTGGGAGACAATTTGTCTCAAAGCACAGGATAGGACCTTTTGTTCAGAGGGGGCAGGGGACAGGTGAGGCCTATTTATTGGAGCACACTGGCTATGTATTCCAATCAGGGAAACGTGGGGACTGTTGTGGTGGGAAAATATCATTATTGCAATCAGCCTTGGGTTAGAAGGGACTCTGCTGTATGGAAAGCAGTCGGGAACAATGAGAGAAGGCCTCGGTAATGAAGGAGCCTTGAATTCCACTTCATTTGCTGCTCTAATGGATGCAGGGCTGACCCCAATCACAAACCCCTTTTTATTTTCATCAGAAGACAAAGAAATCCCAGAAAAGTTGAGTGCATATGGATAAATAAATATACTCGCACATGGAGACCTACGCATACTCGCTCTCACCTAGCCAATAACAACGTGGCAGGCAAAAAGGTAAAAGAGAGAAAAGAACCCCAACACATCTCTGCTCTGCTATGGTTTTGGACTTGGCAATAAATTGCTTTGGTAATCAGCTTTCTGAAAAGCTTATTTACTGCTTGTTCTCTGTTTATTGTGCTCCTCAGAATGAAATATAAAATTGGATTTCATTAGATGTGCAATTTTCTCTTTCTCGTAAAGAAAGGAAGAGAGAGAGAAAATCACCTTGTTGGATATAGAGAATGGATTTGGGGAGCACTGTATATATTACTGTTGATTAAGTTTCTCTCTGGGCTGACATGGTCCTCTATTGCTCTAAGTACTGATACGAGCCAGAGTGCAATGTGAGCTTGGGCAGTTACAGTCAGATATTTCATCCACTAATCCAGCGAAAGACTCCTTGCTTAACGTCAGTGCCAGCATTGTGCACCAGAACCGAACCGAGAATGGCATTTAGATTCCAATTCAATATGTGAATTTTAACTGATGTAGCAAACAAGATACTGAATTGCAATTCGAATTAAAATAAATTGAAATTTATATAACTGTGCATATAACTTTAATGGAAAAAGTTTTTCGAGAATCTTTGAATGTTGACTTGACAAAGCTTTGTTCGAAAGTTTTTGAATAATTTGAATAAAGACTTTAACTTGGCCATGGGTTTAGGGCTTATGGACAGAGAACTATAGGTAGATAACAAAAGAATAGAATAAAAGATGGAACAATGGACATGGAAAGAATGATAGAACGAAAGAATGACAGAATTATAAAATAGATAATACGACAGAACAATACAATGACAGATACAATGATAGAAAGATTAAAGATAGAAAGATAAAACGATATATGATAGATATAGAACATTAGATATAAAAATAGAAGACAGATAGAACAGTAGAATGATAGAGCAATAGATATAGAACAATATAATTACAGATAAAATGAAAGATCGAACCACAGACAGAATGATATAACAATAGAACGACAGACTGATGAACGATAAAATGACAGAGCGATATATATATATATATATATATATATATATAGATTGCTAGATATTAAAGTATAGAACAATAGATGGATAGAAGGACATAGACTGACAGATATACACTATATTGCCAAAAGTTTTGGGACACCTGCCTTTACGTGCACATGAACTTTAATGACATCCCATTCTTAATCCGTAGGGTTTAATATGGAGTTGGCCCACCCTTTGCAGCTATAACAACTTCAACTCTTCTGGGAAGGCTTTCCGCAAGGTTTAGGAGTGAGTTTATGGGAATTTTTGACCATTCTTCTAGAAGCACATTTGTGAGGTCAGGCAGTGATGTTGGCGAGAAGGCCTGGTTCGCAGTCTCCGCTCTAATTCATCCCAAAGTTGTTCTATCGGGTTGAGGTCAGGACTCTGTGCAGGCCAGTCAAGTTCCTCCACACCAAACTCACTCATCCATGTCTTTATGGACCTTGCTTTGTGCACTGGTGCGCAGTCATGTTGGAACAGGAAGGAACCATCCCCAAACTGTTCCCACAAAGTTGGGAGCATGAAATTATCCAAAATGTCTTGGTATGCTGAAGCATTAAGAGTTCCTTTCACTGGAACTAAGGGGCCAGGCCCAACCTCTGAAAAACAACCCAACACCATAATCCCCCCTCCACCAAACTTTACACTTGGCACAATGCAGTCAGGCAAGTACCGTTCTCCTGGCAACCGCCAAACCCAGACTCGTCCATTGGATTGCCAGACAGAGAAGCATGATTTGTCACTCCAGAGAACACGTCTCCACTGCTCTAGAGTCCAGTGGCGGCATGCTTTACACCACTGTATCCAATGCTTTGCATTGCACTTGGTGATGTAAGGCTTGGATGCAGCTGCTCAGCTATGGAAACCCATTCCATGAAGCTCTCTACGCACTGTTCTTGAGCTAATCTGAAGGCCACACGAAGTTTGGAGGTCTGTAGCTATTGACTCTGCAGAAAGTTGGCAACTTCTGCGCACTGTGCGCCTCAGCATGCGCTGACCACGCTCTGTGATTTTACGTGGCCTACCACTTCGTGGCTGAGTTGCTGTTGTTCCCAATTGCTTCCACTTTGTTATGATACCAGTAACAGTTGACCGTGGAATATTTAGTAGTGAGGAAATTTCATGAATGGACTTATTGCACAGGTGGCAACTTATCACAGTACCACTGAGCTCCTGAGAGCGACCCATTCTTTCACAAATGTTTGAGAAGCAGTCTGCATGCCTAGGTGCTTGATTTTATACACCTGTGGCCATGGAAGTGATTGGAACACCTGAATTCAGTGATTTGGAGGGGTGTCCCAATACTTTTGGCAATATAGTGTAGATATAGTAGAACAATATCAATATAATTGTATTATATTGTAAGACTTGATTTTCCTGCTAAGACAAAAAGCTGAGATCAAGCACCCTGCAATAAAGCAATAAAACTCATTTGGAGAGAAGATCTCAAAGGAATAGGACACCGCCTTGCCCAAACTCTCCTCACTCACGTACGCACCCCTGGTTAAAATATCTAGCTTCCGCAAGACCGCCTTGCATATTCAAGTTACGAAGTGTCATCGCGTCAGTTACACTTTTTCCGTAAGCTGAATAGGGAAGGCGTAGGACGTAGCGTAAACTTTTTGAACTGCAAGAGTTTTACACTTTGTTTGTAAGTAGAATACAGAAGGCGGTCTGGCGGAAGCTAGATATTTTACTTCATAACTTGTTTAATATGTTTTTTTTTTTTTTTTTTTTTCTTACACAAACGCATTGCTTCGCTTCAGAAGGCCTTTATTCACCCCCCAGAGCCGTGTGGAATATGTTTATGATAGATGGATGTGGGTGGAGACACTTTCTTCAGCTCATACTCATTTGGTAACGCATCAGAATATTTGGTAATGCGTCAGAATATTTATTAATATTTCTCCGATTGTGTTCATCAGAAAGAAGAAAGTCTGATACATCTAGGATGGCTTGAGGGTGAGTAAAGCTTGGGGTAATTTTCATTTGAAAGTGAACTAATCCTTTAACTGGTGCCATTGTAACAATATAATCAATGTTATTCACTTCACCGTTTTAATGTTGTAACTGATCAGTTTATAGAGAACATTAGATTAAGGGTACGTTTACACGGCAACAATGTACTAAAAACGGAACAATTTTTTTCTTTGTACAGATGACGTTATCAAAACTATCCCCGTTCACACAGATCCGTGCAAATGACTAAAAACACTGTATTACACATGCCAGACAAGTAGTTGGCGATGTCACTTTATAAAGGAAGACTACGTGCTTTCTTTTACAGAGCACTCGCGCCAAACGTGCATGCCTATCCACCTTATTTTTACAGTTTACGGCATTTTGATATTCTTCTCATTATTTCCCTATAGTGGCTAATACATCGGAAGTCTCGCACATTCACAGAAAACACCTTATTTCCGCATTGAAAAATAAGGTGGATAGACTAAACACATAATACGCATATCACAGTGTTCACAGATTTGCGCTTTTGCAGTTTACACTATAAATGATGACGGTATCGTTTGAGTTAAAGTTTAAAGTTTGCGTTTTCAGGCCACCAAAACGCTGTTGTCATGTAAATGGACAGCCAAAACGCATAAAAAGTTTTCAGTTTTTAGTTGAAAATGGTGTTGTGTAAACAGCCCCATAGAATGACAGAGCTACAGAATTACAGATAGAACAACAGAATTTTAGATACAACTTCAGATAAATAGAACAACAGAAAGAATGGATGATAGAATGATAGATAGAACAAAGAACAGACAGACAGACAGATAGATAGTCAATAAACCATCATTCATGAAAGTGATTCCAGGTATGGTATTTTTAGTGTTTTCTACAGTAAATTGTTTGTAAATTATTTCTCAGAACTGGGGTCATGGCATGCCTCGCTCCTGAGCTGGCTATAATTGCATGTGTTGCTGCTGATTGAGTGAGCTTTAATGCAACATTCATTTAACCACAGCTGTACTTTGCTAATGCACAAACAGTGTACTCAATCACTGCAGTCCTGCAGCTCCTTAATAACACAAGCACTTCTGCTCTCTTCCCGCCCTCTGGGGTCTTTAGTTTGTTGATGTTTTTGTCAATATCTGTTTCTATGAAAAAGAATAGCCACTGACACATTCTGAAAGCTCCCTTTGATGTTTAGACTTCAGGAACATGTGCTACAGCTGCACCTTTAAGGGGACATATTCAAGATGTAAGAAAACGACAGTTGTAAACCTCTCCTGTTGGTATGGCACAAACTAATAGAGTAGCCATTTGACTAACCGTATCAGCCAGACATAGACAGGGCTTATTAAGAAGTGCTAACAGTAAGACAGAGAGTAGAATTGAGCACAGGAACTGCATTTCACGCCACCATCCTTTTTAAAACAGCACCATCTGCAGGGTACACATTGCTTCCAGGAGGGGTAGAGGTAGAGTGCTGATAGATCACAGGAGATGACTACAAGGGATCAGATACATTACTGTTGTATAGGTGTCATTTCCATACGGTTTAGCTCAGGCAGCCCTGAACTATTAACCTATTTTTATTGAGCTTTGCTGGAATTGTGGACATGAGACAAAGAAACTTAGTTCATCGCCAATCCAAATGAAGAGAAAATGGTGGTAAAACTACATCTGTATGTGTGAGTGAAGGGGAAAAAAAGTGAGGGAAAAAACATTTTTGCATATGTGTGCATGCCACATCAGCATGCCACACTATCAACAGGAGCACACTTTTTGACAATTAACATTTGTATGACCCTGCTCACAAATGTTAATTTGGTAAATCACACCAAAGCATGATAACTATTATAATTAAATTAGCATCCATACTGATGGACAATAATGGTCTGTTTATTATAAGCGCACACTGCAGTTATGTTGATGTCCGCTGCTTTAAATGTTCAAGCTTTAATGTTGGGTGGGTTTTGACTGGCTGATATGGTGTGGTCATATTAGCGAAATTGCAGCGAAATTTTGTGAGCAAAAAACAGTCCATTGTCTATTGTCAATTGTCAATAGTGTAAAGATGTATGAAGCATTGCTGACACAGAGGAACAATATCGTCGAAATCACTTTCAGAATGAGTTCTATTGGAAAGACAGAGCAATGGTAAATGTGACTGGATCTTTAATGTTCTTATTGTTCAGCTGGATTGGGAAGTGATTTCAATTGATATTGTTACTCTATGCCATTACTATTATTAGTTGTTTTTGTGTATAGTTGTGGCCATCTTTTTCAATTTTGAACAATTTTTAAAACTTCTTTATAATTATAGCTATTGTCCTTGGTTTTAATGGGCTTTAAGCTGTTTGGTTTAAACTGGTCACATTGCTCGGCCAATGAGTATTAGCTGGTTAGCTGGCCCCACTAAAACCAGCCAATATACCAACCTGACCAGGCTGGGAAACCAACTAAGACCAAGAAACCAGCTTAGCCTATTTTAGGATGTTTTTTTCACCAGTGGAGTCCTTGCTTAGAATGACAGGGCCACCCTGACGTTAGCGTGGGGCAACGGGTCCAGACTCAAAGGCCCACACAGCTGCTGTTTTACAACATATCCATTTCTCTCCCTGCTCCAGGCCTCATGTCCACATTCATTACCCTTACTTTTAAAATCCTTTAAACATACTTCATAGTGCTTTCATGGAAATTTAATTACTTTTACAAGGTGACAAGACTTTCCAAAGTAATTTGATTACCTGGACAGCAATATACAGGAGTTGCAAGATGGCAAAAATATGGTAGAAACATTGTCGCCATATGACGACCTGCAACAATACCTCCACATCAGCCTCCAACCAGTTCAGTGAACCACAAACAAAGCCTGCAAAGCAATATAACACATGCAGCCCTTAAAATGCAAAGCATTTTCTGTGGAAAAGTGTAGATTCACTTCATCTCATTATCCAGAAGTCACTAGATTTAAAAAAAGGTTAATATGGAGGGTTTGTGAGATCTCTTTAAAAGGAGTTGACATTTTCCCATTTTCCCTCAAAAATGCAGTTCATCAAAAAGCTCAACAAACCAGAGACGGAAAAGTCTGTTGACAGGCGCTTTTGCATTGATATTCTCGCCGTCAGTGAATTTTACAGGCTAATTATAAAATAATGTTTGCTTTGAAGCAGATATGCCTTTCATTTTTTTTTCTTACAGAGAGACGCGCACATAATGTGCATATCTTCTGTTTTTATATCCCTCAGGTACACGACTAACGGGCCTAAAATGAAATTCAAGCCATACATCTAGGGTAAGCACCAGCAATGTTATTCAATGAGAGCCAAGTCAAATGAGAAGCTGTCAGTCAGAGGGGGATAAGGAGGTTCAAAGGCTGCACGCTGCCACAACTTTTACAATACAGTTTACCAAGCACTAACTACGCTTGGCACTTTTCGCACAAATGAAAGAAGTTTTTTAACTGCGGGTCTTTTTTCTGTAGACAAATACTGAGGTACATCGAGATCCAAATTAGATCTCGGTAGCATTGACATACTTTCCGCTCACAGGTACCGGATGCTTCATATATGATTAATTAATCGAGGCAGGCTGCCATCTGTGTTTTAACTGATTAAATAGTGCACAAAGTGGGATGCACCTTTTGATGTGATCCTTTGGGGAACCTGTGCCGGCTTTGTGTTTCTACCTTGATTAAGCACAATACTCCAGCATCTTCCTCAGCCAGTTCAAAGTCTCTTTAATTTGTGAAGAAAGGGCACAGAGGCATTAGAGATGCTTTAAAATCCTGCCCATCTCCATCGGCTCTGGTGGATTCCTTTTATGAGAGCATTTTTCACAAAGATCTGGGCTATTCTTTCACTCGCTCATGCATTCATTCACTTGCTCACTCTCTCATTTGTTCGTTCATTTCCTTTTTTTTGTGCAGGGGCCTCCATCTGGCTGAGTATAAAAAATTGATTCCAGTAAAATCTCACCTGAGATCTGTAATGGGGAAAGGCTTTTAAAGGTCACACGTGTAATAAGTTCCGATGGTCTCACTCACTCAGATAATGGCTCTTTAGTCCATCTTGCATTGCTGCTGTCCTGAAATAATGGAGCAATCTGTAGACCATTCAATACAGCAGTGCTCGAGCTGTAAGGCAGCAAGGCATACAAGTTGTCTTGTGCTTGGGAAATAGTAACCCCAAGAGGAAGCATAGCTCTGGCCCAACACTTCTATTCCTTCTGCATTGCTATGGTTCACTGATACTCAGTGGCTTTACATGATCCTCATTCAGTCCCCGCATTGAGTGAACAAAATTAGGATAAAGGGGTGGGAAAAAAAACTTCCAGTACAGTGCTAAATGATGAGCTCCACGATAACTGTCCTCACTGCAAATTAATTAGCTTTCGATAGACGCCCAGTATAGTCGTAAACCACGTTCATAATCGAATGGAAATTGTGCCCTGATTGCTCTAAAATAGAATCACTGTGTGATGATATATTCCATTTTATGTTAATTATGAGGGATAAGCTACCATTCTTGATGAAGTCCATAATTGAAATGTTAGCCCTAAATCCAAGTGTATTGCTTTCTTCTCTCTCCCTGATACTTACAAGGCAATGACAGAGCGACGATTGTGTAACTATTCCAGATAACGTTTGGATCACATTTAGTGATGCACCGATCATGATTTTTCATGGCCGATTACGATTTTTTTCCTTTAAGCAAATTTATTTGTTGTTTATTTGCTCTATAACTGGCCTTAAACAAAAATATCTGTAACCATTTGAAATTAGAGGAAACCACTGCATTTTAATCATGATACAAATAAAGATGCTACACACATGTAGCATGAGCAGTTGTTTTTTATTTAAATTACATTGTATAATTTCAAGATTTAAAGCAAAAATAGAATGATTTTAGTTTTATTTTGGCAGATCTCTATTTTGGACATGGCAGAAGAGCAAATACTCTACCAGGCACATTACAATACGCAAAGATCTGTTGCTACTTCCGAGACTTAAAAATACTCAAAGATTAAGTAGGTTAGCCACATGAAAATGTGTGTTAACATAATTTTAGTGAAAAAAAGAAAAATTCCTTACTAACCTTTTCTGTATGAAGTTGTAATATTTACATTTTCTTCCAAATACTGGCCCCATTTACTTATATTGTAAGTGCCTTCATCAAAATTTTGCGGTAATCAAAATTATGCCACAAATGCTATCGATTGAGCTTAATTCTAGTGAATTTGGAATATTCATTTAACAAAGCCTTGAACTGAATCTCTGCACCAACATCCACTGACTACATTTAACACATACCAGCTGTTTGAATTAATACTTAAATTCAATTTAATATAGAGTGTGGGCTCATAATTCATTATTGGTGCATTAATTCATTAAAGGCATCATTTCTAGGGTCTAATATTAACCCAAAGGTTGTGCCAGAACACTGTGGCATGGTGAAGTCAGGAATTTACTGGTCCCAGCAATACATTTGGCAAGACATTCCTAAGTTCGCATTGCAAATTACTGGTGGAACGTTCCAATGTCAGCCAACCAGCACAAAGAGCATGAAACTGCCTTTTATAGCTCTATTTGCTTTCAGACTACAATCATGACCTCAACCAGAGTATGGACATTTCTTTGAGAGAGCACCAGAGCCACAACAGACATCTTAAAAAAAGAACATAGTAATTCATTCTACATAATTGGACAAAAAAGCCCTGTTTTATCCTCATTTCCTCTACTGAGAGGAAGCCTGCATTATAATCACAACTTTGAAGCTCAACTACTCCATGTTACATTGTTCCCTATGAATATATTGTATGATATTTGAAAGAGGGTTGTTTAGTAGACTGTACAGAATGTGAAAAACTGACAAAAGGGTGAAATGTATTGTAATTGATTGTTACCAAAGATTACTTTCTGTGAGACAACACGTAATGATTGCAGAACTGCATCTGACTGCTGGGAGTGCTGTGTGGAAGAAAGCATCGCTTTTAGCATCACACATTCCCTCTGGCATTCAGCTCGAAAAACAATTATTGCACTTTGTTGTTTTGTCTCCAACTCTTGACTTGCCAAGGTACAGCTTTGTTAGCTCTTCTTTCTAGACGCATGCTAAAAACTCTCTCCTAGCTCTGGCAATTACAGCCAAATTTTCCAACACCTTCTTCAAGTGATTTCACATCAACAGCAGATGCATGTCATCGCTCTCACCATCCGCTCCTCGTCGCCCAACACAAAGAACTTTGACAAACTGTCATAAACCAAGCAGCCTGCTACATGGAAATGAAGCAATTAAAATAATGCTACATTACGGTTTTAACTGAGGACCAGCATCTGGTGTTTTAAGCTTAAACAATAGCTTACATGAGCAGGGGCGGTTCTAGACCGATTTTTTAGCGGGGCTTGTCTGTCGTCCCATCTAAAACTATAATCTGAACAATCGGGCCAGTGATGCTTCCTTCATTTTCACAAGCCTTGTTGTCAGTTTAAACATTTAAGTGATTTTAAGCCACTCGAGCTGTGTGATGGATCACACACACCTAAAGCACGCACAGAAAGCTGCCTCTCTTGACAGCACACAAGTACCGAATTGAGTTCTCTTTTATATTTTCTTGAGCAAATACACACAAAATTGTGTCAAAATGCCCTTTTAAATTGTAATAATATTTCACAGTATTACTGTTTTTACTGTGTTTTTGATCAAATAAATGCAGCCTTGGTGAGCCTAAGAGACTTTTTTCAAAAACATAAAAAAAACTTACTCACCCCAAACTTTTTGAATGGTAGTGTATATAAGAGTACTTTTTAAATTAAGATGAATATAGTAGAAGAAAATAGAACTAGAGAATTAGATGAGAGAAAGACTACTGTTATAGCTGATGGGGGAAAAAAAAGAAGGGCTACCACTGGAAATCAGTTTCAACCAAAGCAAAGCTAAAAAACTCCAATGTCTATGGAAATCATGAACAATCAGAAATGATTTTTTTAATCAGCTTCTTCTATATGGTTGATTCATCAGAGTCTCCTTTTTTAGAGGAGACATGTGAAGCCACAGGGCTGGCTGCTGCAACTTCTCAACCTTTTTGGTGACAGGTTTTATGAGCCTAATGCAGTTTGTGATGTATAGCATAATAACCTCTCTGACTGTAGGGCCCGGCTCCTAATATCAGCTGGCTTGTGTATCAGGCAAAATTATTGTAATGAGACCCTATTTCCATATAACAGTGAAATGAGTTCATTATTCTAAGTTATATTGGTGGAGTAACCGAAAGAAATTGATGCTTTTATTTGGGTGGAATTGGATTCTGGGCATAAATAGAATTAAGTAAAGTTGCAGATAGAAAAAAAAAATGCAATAATAATTATATTGTAGTTATCAAAAGGTCATCACCGGTGGCCTCCCTCCCTCGCATGTCCCTCCAATCTCTCCCTGCATATTTCAAACGGAGGTGCGCTTGTCAGAACATTTGCGATTATTCCAATCGCTATGCCCTTACAGTTATTGAAATTCTGTTGCATGTCAATTTCACCACAAAAAAGCAATTGTTAGACTGTGTCCTTGCATCGAACACCATTTCAAACATCTCCTTTGAAACACAAAACATTCGCTTGAGTATGCCATCCATCACCGACATGCCGACATGAGCAAGATTTGGTGGATTCCACGGCTTGCGGTCCCCCTTTATCACCTGTGTTGATCATTCGCATTCCTAATTGCATTTATTTCTCTCAAGGTAACCTTTACATCAACCCAGTGTGTGGCTGCAGCAGCACTATTCAAAAAGCCCGTCGAGAGCAGTGCTGCAGTGTATCCTCTTCATCAGCTGATTATGCTATCTATCAGCCACAGCTGTCAATGCTCATTTAAGAGCCCTGCCAGACCCTCCGAGTGATGCAGTCGAGTGTAACCCCGCTGATTGCTGTTTTGTAATCCAACACCTCACCCTGTTCCTTCCTGGAACAAACATTGTAGCTCCTTTAAATACAAAATTCATAGGCCTAAGCTCTGCTGTTGAAGATGGGGGGTGCAGGGGGTAAAGCCTAATTACAAACACATTGCCATCGAAGAAAACATTGTTTTTGTTGTTGTTGTTGGGGAAAGAAACGAACAGAATAGAGGAGAAGAGAGAGAGAGAGAGAGAGAAAACAAGTCCAAATTCTTTTCTGTGTTGCCAAGGCACGCTTGGGATGCTGGCAGCTACAAAGATTCAATTATACAAAGTGCAAAAAATAATTAGAAAAAAATAATAGCACTTAAAAAAACAGGCCCCTCTAGAAATTGCGTAGAACAATAAATCTGTTAATTAGCTCATTAATATTCAATTGGGGTCAGTGGACTTAATGGAACCTTTTTCATGGGCCAAGGAAATGTTTAACACTCAGTTCTTCCTCCGCTGGCTCCTATTATCAACTATGCACAGGCGAGTCTTATCAGCGCTCCAGATGGTGGAGAACAATGCCGACCCATTATCGTCCCACCGCAGCGTGTGTGCCTTGTAACCGGTGTGTGGTTGAGACAGTGAAGTATAGATACTGAGGCATTTAGTGTAATTGATATGTGGTATATATCGTATTGTTTAGGCCCTGTTTGTTTGCTCCGCCGCTATTCGAGGCGAAAAGGGAAGGCGAAGATGGATTCTCAGCGCTGCGTTTTCGGGGGCTCTCTCTACAGGTCACAGATAACTTGTCAACACTGAGGCTGGTGTAAAATGCATCAAAGCTAAAACTCCTGGGCGCAGAAAAGAGTGAAAACGAGAGAGAGAGAGAGAGACAGAGTAAGGTTTTGTTTGTGCAAAACAGAGAAGCCGTTGTCAGCCATTAGCATGCGCTCAGCCTGATGTTTTATTCAACAGGTGTGATGAGGAAAGTTGTCTAGGTGCAGATTGAGCTCCTCAGTGTTGTTGAACTGTTTTAAAGGCTATTATGAGCTTATTGTCTCCCTTCCTCTTAGTCAATCACATTGCGCACCAACGGCAAAAGGTCAAAGGAAACGTAATAACAGTGCAGAAGTGACGTGAAGCAATTGGATGCATCGAAAAGTAATATTTTTCCTATTCTCTGCTTATGAAAGCTCTCCTGATGTCTCCAGCATGAAGACAAATATTTGAGAAAATGCAAGCTAAATGAATCAATAAAGGCAGAGAGCACAACCGGGTTAGCTGACACATATTAATAGCAACTGGTTATTTGGTGTAGGACATAAAAAAGTCAGACTTTCACACAGCTCAATAAACAGCTAATGTAGTAACAGAGCATCTTGTTCATTATTTCTGATGTGAGAATATGAGAAGGCTATGAATTTTCTTATAAACACAGCAGCTTCTTTCAATCAGCTCCATTTCTTAGTCAGGACAGAGAGCTATTTTTATCATTGGCTCTTCAACTTGACACTAAAGAGAGACGGCACAATCATCAAATCTTCTATCTTGCCACCAGATAGTAGAGGTAGATAACTAGTCTTTGATGAGGTCACTTTCTGTGTCAGGTGCTCTGAACTTATGAGGACCTTCACTTCACTTTCACTTATTAAGAGCTGACAGACTCACAGCACTTGAAGTGTGTTTGCAGAAACCTTTGTGATCCCATTTCATATCGAGCTGGGAGTGTAAGCTTCTAATATTTGGTATTCTGTCATGTTTGATTAGACATGTAACCATCTTACACCACTAACTGTATCGCCATTAACGAAATGCACTGAAGGAGTGTTGTAACACAAGGTGAGTTCTCTAATTTGATGTTTAACATCGTCCACACATGCTACAGACATAGCATGGGTGTATAGATCACACAAAGATGCAGGAGATAAACAAAATAGTCTTTAATAGTAACTCTAATACATAAACACACAGGAGATCACAGGAATATAAACATAACACAGGGGTCGGCAACCTTTTTGTCATGAAGAGCCATTTTTAAGCTTCTAAGTTAATAGGCTTGTTCGAGATGTACGGATTATGTGTACATGCATAACCAAAATCACCAGTGACCAGTGATTTCTGATATGTTATGTTTCATGTACAGTCAGATGTTCTTTGTCTCAAAATCGTTTATTGTCAGTAAGTCAAACCAGTGACTAAGCGGTAAACTTCACATTGTTTCTTTTAGTAGGATGAAAATAATCTGTTATTTAAACTGTGATTAAATTGTATAGAAAGCAATCAAAGTATGCTCCCTTTACAATAGCTGTAGCTGTCAATCAAACAGCGCGAATTTATCAGTGACTGAGTTCTGGACTCTCACCAAAACTCCTGTTAGAATCAACAAATCGCTTATTTATATTGTGTTTGCTCTGTTATTTATGATGAAAGCATTTGTTAGTGAGCAGAAATTGAGTTACAATGACGAGATCACTGCATTCATGCACTCAACATGTCTGTGATCGGCTACAATGTTCATCACTGCAACCTTTCATGCCACGATCCAAATATAATGCCATAGATCAAAATATAATGCTATACTCAACACTTTTCACGTAAACCTTGATAACTAATAGTAAAAACTTGCTAAAGGTTTTGAGAGTTCCACATGTAATACTTAGCTATTTTCTTATGCAAACATGTCAGCCAATCACAGCAGTGGGCATTTACACTGAAGTCTCACAGCAAACACGCCCCTTAAAACAGAGAGTTCAAATCAAAGGGCTTAAATCAGGGAAGGAAAAATGCCCTTTTTTTCTAAATGATGACAATTTTTGATGTAAAAATCACACATTCTAAGTGTAACTCCTCCTGTTCAACCCACCTGCTCTATGCGGGATTCGAACGCGGGTCTGCCTGCATGGGAGTCTGGCACTCTAACAAGAACGCTAAAGACCACAGTCTATAGCATAAGTTGCTAGAGCACCTCGTGAGATCAGGAGAGTGAGGTTTACACACAGAGCTCTTACCGGCCTATGTCCGTTACATAAATGCACCCAGGAAGCTTTATAAAATTATAAAATAATGCAGTTCATGACCCCTTTATTCAATAAAATATATTATGCAGTAACATATTATCTTCAAAAATAAAGATAAATAAAGATTAATTGGTTTTATTTTACATTTGACAGAATTCTTTTTAATTTCTGAATGTTTACCTCAGCTGTTAGACACCAGGCTGATTGAAAAGATATTTTATATTATATTGCTGGTTAGCCTACTTAAAGAAAAAATGGTTTACTTTATTATTTTATTATCTTTTGTTGGTATTTTATTAGTTTGCCTTTAAACAATGTTTAAAGAAGAAGTTACAGTATTAATTGCTTAAAGGGATAGTTCACCCAAAAATAAAAATTCTGTCTTTAATTACTCACCCTCATGTCTTGCAAACTTTCGTTCATCTTTGGAACACAAAGATCTTCTTAATGAGATGTGAGAGCTTTCTGTTTCTCCATAGACAGCTACGCAGCTGACACTTTGAAGCTCAAAAAAGACTGTAAAACTAATCCATATGAATTGAGTGGTTTAGTCCAAATTTTCTGAAGAGACTTGATCACTTTATATGATGAAGAGATTTCATTTAGGCTTTGATTCACATATAAACATTGATCAGTGAATATAAACTGAAGCTCAACCGAACCTGCTAGATGTGCGAGAGCAAACCTCTTACGGAAGCTCACACGTGCTTCCGTTTACCACAACACACGAGAACGAACCTCATGGTTCTCGCATGTCAAGCAAACATGCTTAAGCTTGTTTACCAGAACTGAGTTGATGAATGTTTATTTTGAAAAATTTGGACCAAAACGCTCAATTCATATGGTTTAGTTTTACGATCTCTTTATGAACTTTTTGAAGTGTCAAAGTGTCAGTTGTGTAGCTATCTATGGAAGGACAGAAAGCTCTCAGATTTCATCAAAAAGATCTTCATTTGTGTTCTGAAGATCAATGGAAGTCTTACAGGAGTAATTAATGACAGAATTTTCATTTTTGGGTGAACTATCGGCCATGGCCGTGAAGCCAACTCAGTAGGCCATGGCAGTGAATGTAACTCAGGGATCATGGCGGACTACTTGGCCGCATTGAGGGAATTTGGAAAATAGGAGATCATATCGGCTTCCGTGGCCGTTACTAGGAAACTAGGAGAACAGGAGCTCAGATCGCCCTCCATGGCTGTTACCAGGAAACTAGGAGAACAGGACATCAGATCGGACTCTGTGGCCATTACCAGGAAACTAGGAGAACAGGAGATCAGATCGGCCTCCGTGGCCCATCTGTGGCTGTGATGAGGAGGCTAGCGATGGTCATCCTGACTGCAATGTGGGAGCAGGGAGGAAAGGAGTGTTAACATAGTGAAGAAGTCTATCACTACCCACCTCCAAGCCCTCCTGGAACACTTTAACAGCTATTTCTCAGAGGAAACAGCTCCAGAATAATATGACTGGATAAGATCACCATTCACGGTAATGAGGGCAAATCATCTGACATCCGCCATGGAGGACACATTGGTTGAACTGTCAAGTGACTGAACCTTAAAGATAGCATTTAATTCCAAGACACTGGCTGAGTTTTGGATTTCAGTTGAGAGGGAATACCCACAGCTATCCAAGGCTGCTATGGATGTACTGATACCATTTGGCACTATACTTGTGCGAAAAGACTTTCTTGGCACTCACGTACATTAAAAATAAATACAGATCGCGACTTAACGTGGAGGATGATCTCTGAGTGGCGGTCTCCAAACTTAAACCAAGAATGGACTTGCTGTGCTCCAAGCATTGTGCCCACCCATCTCATTAGGTGAGGTTAATGTTGAAATGAAAGTAATGAGTAAATTACTATAAAATAATATTATGCTCATGTTTGGATAGGCCTATTAGTGCGTGTGCACTGTTGCGCGCAACTTTTGTATACTTTAACTATCTTCGAGGATAGTGGGGGGTCGCGAGTCACTGGCACCATTAATTTGGGGGTCATTGGCTGAAAAGTTTGGGAACCCCTGGGTCAGAGTATACTCTGGAGCGGACTCTTGGTCTGGGAAGAACTCTGGTACAGAATCTAGGACTGCAGGGGAATTGGGTGTAGACTTACAGGTGGGTGCAAACTCTGGAGCAGATTCAGGTGTTAGAGCGGGCTCCAATGTAGACTCAGGGGCTGGAACAGGCTTGATACTGAACTCTGGGGCTGGAGCAGACTCGCTACTGAACTCTGGGGCTGGAGCGGGCTCTTTACTAAGCTCGGGGGCTAAAGCCATCACTGGGCTGTACTTAAGGGCTGGAGCCGATAATAGGCTGTGGTACGGGGCTGGAAAAGGTTTGTAACTGACCTCTGGGACAGGAACGAACTTATGACTGTACTCTGGGGTTGGAACGGACTTGTGACTGAGCTCTGGAGCTGATCAAGGACACCTTGATGATTCTTGAAAATGATGATAATAATGTCTCTTATTTTGTAGGAGGAGAACAGATGATAATGGGGAAGACGGGAATCCAGGGAAGCAGGAACACAGATGAATGGAGCACAGGAAGACGGTCCAGGTAAGTAAATGCGGGTAAGTAGCGATTAGCAATACAGGCAGTCCAAGAAATAGACAAAGAAACAGTCAAAGTAAGCAAAGATGAGGCTGGCTTTTATAGAGAGTTGATGAGGATGATGGCAAATAGGTGTGTGATTGAGAAGTGTGTGCAGGTGATTACTAGGGAGGATTATAGGAAATGTAGTGTGTAGAGGAAACAGGTATGGTGACTGGTGAATGGTGATGCTGACAATGTCCAATAAAAACCTTTATTTACATTTATTGATTTGTCTGTTTTGTTATATTGTGAGAAATCCCTATTAGGTTACATGGCACCAGATGTGGGCCTCCATGCCCATATCTTATGCCATATATGATATGAGTGAAGGACAGTGGGGGCCCATATCAATGGTTTTTCAGGGGGCCCAGAATTTCCCAGCTACAGCCCTGAACACAGGCAAACGGGAATGGAGAGAAAACTAAACCTAAACAAAACATACACATTACAACGTGAACATTTAGAGAGGGTTGTAATGCTTTCCAATGTTCTGGGTAAAAAACATCAATAGGTAGAGAGTGCTAAAATGGTGGAAACAGTTATAAGTTCATGGTACTCTACGGAGAGGTCACAAGAGTAGTATAATGGCAGTATGCTATTCCAAATTCAGCAAGAAAGTCTCACAATACAATTCACACAGCTAACATTTATAAAACTCATCAACCTGATCATATGATCACTTTCCAAGGTCTTAGTAACTAAAACTGAAATAAAAATAAATGAAAGATAAATATTTAAAAAGCACAAAAATACTAAAGTTTAAAAAAAAAACTAAAAATATAATCCATTTCAAAATATTAATAAACACTATAATAATTTATAAATAATACTAAAACAACCCTGTCTAACATCCAAAATTGGTGAAATCATCTGAATCAACAGATTTTCTTTACTCGATTGACAAAGAACATCCATTTATGTTTCCTTTCGAATGGGAACTCGCAACTTGCATCACCTAGAGGGCGCTATGGGGAATGCCTCTGGCATGACTGGTGTCTGAAGCATCTGAAGCATGATTTAACACCCACACACAAACAATATTAGCTGAATGCTTGACTCAATGCCACAGGAAGTGCCCAAAACTGAGCCAGATCAATGGGCCAATCAGAAGATACAAAGCTCGAAGGAGGCAAAGCACACAACACACAAGTTTGAGGTTTTAGATTCTTTTTCTATTGGCTATTATATATATTTTTTAAATGATTGAAGTGTTAATGTAATGAACAGTAAATAATAAATGATAAAAGATAAATCAAAGGAAATGTCAAACTCTTAACAGAAAGGAAAAAATTACAATATAATCAACCTTAATCAAGTTCTTATTTGAAAGAAAATGATAAACCCAAAAAAACAAGTTAAATAAATTTTTCAACAAAACCAATCGTTTCTTTCTTTTCTCTTTGGTTGATAAATTCCCTCTTTTCTTTTTTTCTTTTTCTTTCAGGCTTTCTTTAATTTAAATACGCCTATTTGTTGTAGATTAATAAGTTTAGTTTAAGGCTCTAATTTTATGGACTTTACTGTAGTTTAAACCCCTTGCTTCAAATGTAAACTCAAATCAGTATTTTAACCCAGATGACACAATTAGAGTAACCATTCACATGAAAATGGTTTACACTTCAAAATGTATAAAATATATATATAGGGTTTCTACAGGTTTCATCAAATCTAATTTAATGCTTTTTAATGCCTTTTTAATGCCAATTTTTAAAATTTTTAATGCCATATATATATATATATATATATGTGTGTGTGTGTGTGTCGCTAAATCTCAATAGATGACGTCATACGGCAATTAGAATATTCATTATGTCGTTAAGTTGCATTCGCGTTCTGCCAAGTGTCAGCCCTTTACATTTGTTTGCTTCTCTGCTGCTACCTCTTTGTGCTCACATAATAAATTTTAATACAGCCAAATTCTCAATAAAATTGTTTCATTTTTCTGTTTTGTTGTCAGACAATATGAAATGGTGAATGAAATGAGGCCCATTAAGACTACATACAGGGCTCGACATTAAGCCTTGTCATGTGCTTGTCCTTCGGACAAGTAAATCGGTCATTCACTTGTCTGAGCAAAACAGTTGCTTTTCTGGAAAAAATAGGATTTTTTATTTTATTTTTTGGTGTAAATATAAATTTATTCTGAAGCAATATCCTTTCAGAATATTCCAGCTTTAGCATATATAAATCTGCATATTTGTGATATTTACACTGAAGGCATTTTTTTTTTTTTACCTTTACAAGGGGCAATTTCCCCCCACCCAATCCTGTATGATTCATGTAAAATGAATTTTATTTTTAAATTCTTAAATTTGTTCAATAAATTCAATTAGAATAAGACAATAAGGGCTGTTACCAATCAAATTAAATCATTTACAATAAAAAAAAATTACAACTGCATTAAATAATGTTATGGGATCATTTTAAATATTTTTTGAAAATTCAAATAAGAAATGTTGGGGGGAAAGTGATACTTGCTCGTGCGGCAGTACCAGGGGGTCACGGAAGATAGATAAGGTTTCAACAAGTTGCTACATTTGTCACAATGCGCTTTCTTGGAAAAAAGTCGCTAAGTTGGCAACACTGATGCAGCCTTCCGTCTCCAGGTCCAAGCCAGTAAACCGCTATCAAAAACGGCGTTACGGCAATTTTGCACCGGCCGGAGGCATTAACAAAACTGGTTCTGCGTGTGTATCACACCAATGTACATATTTTGCGACAGCAATTCAGTTATTAATTATGAAGGCTATATTCAAAATAAACTGGTAGTACTATTTTTCTTCAAAACTAGGCTATCTAAAAAATGTAATGCCTGTAGGAATAAAATGTAATGCTTTTTAATGCCATTTAAGGCCTTAATTTTTGCAAAATCCATTTAATGACTTTTAATGCTTTTTAATGCCCCGTGGATACCCTGATATATAACTAAATAACACTTCTTATCAGAGATATATATAAACAAAACAAATTGTAATTAAGTAGGGCTGTGACGGTGGCAATTTTTTACAACTGCGGTGGGAAATCAACAGCAACCGCCGGTGTTGCGGTGGTGGGGTCCGGGTTGGTATATAAAAATATCTGAGGTTGTCAAGTTCGCAGCGTCTCATTCCCCTTCTCAGGGAACCATGATTACATGCATAACCTGAGATGTTTTTCTACATTATTTAAAAATAAAAATAAATATAATGGCTGACCAGTCTAGGGGGGTTGTCAGACTTTCCTATATTCTTCTACTGGTCCCACTAAGATTGCATAAAATGTGACATTTGACATAATTGTGAGTGACTAACATGCACACACAAACAAGCACATTGTCTGCTGTATGTATTTCTATATTTGTTTCCAATTTAATTTGCTGTTTTAAATGGAAAAGTTTCCTATTTGTTTACCTTTTTTAATTAAAATGTTTGAAATCAAATAAAGGTTGGGAGTGGTGAACGGAATGGAATAATGATTTTGAATTAAATTGTTTTGAATTGAACAGATGAATAACAATAAATAACAATAAATTCATGCAAAAAATTAAAGCAGCTATGTTTCCCCTTATAAGGCCTCCAGTAATGGTGTAGCAATCTTTGTACATGACAGTAATTTACAGAGAAAACTTCAAGATGTACCAGACAAATGTGAGAACTGGACTATTTTTGCTTAATTTTAAATTCTAACTAAATAAAAAAGCATTTAATGCTCTTAATTATAAGCTAAATTATAAGCTAAATACATAAATGCACGTCCATTCCTGCCACGAGATTATAGTTGTCCTGCCGAGTGAATAAACTGTTTGCTCTGTAAGATTAGCATGATGCTTACTCTCTATTAACTTTCTCTTTCCTCCATCCCTCACATGTGCAAGATAAATGTCAACCATAAGAAAGCATGCCTCTCAAATCCCAAATGGGGTCTCACTTTTGAGAAAAACAAGGTGAAACATAAAAGCAACAACCACTTTACCTCTGTCTCAGCTTGAAGTAAAGACTTTATGGATTTTTCACTGAGATAAAAGCGGGAGCATTTTGTTCTAAGCATGCTTGTTTATTGACACCGTTCAGCATGCACAGTAAGATTATTTCAAACTGTATTATCTTTTTAGTCGCTTGTAAAATTTCAATTTTACTTTGCTTTATCTCTGTGGAGAATATCTATGAGGGTTGCGCAGAGGGTGAAGGACTTAGTGGAGATTTTCGCTCACCCTTTTGCTCAGGCAGCTTAGTGAAATGAAATACAAAAACAACAACAGGGAGTCAGTGGGCATGGCAGTGACCAGTAATGCAGAGGCTTCTCTGAGAAAGATTGAAGTGGCCTGCCATTGCTTTATAACTCAGATATGATAGAGAGATGTCGCTCACACACAATGTGTTCAATCTAGTGTTAGCATTGAAAATAAAAACATATTTACTCAGTCCAGTGGATTTAAAGTGGGAAAAGTCTTTCACAAGCCAGTTTAATATTGTAATGGGCTAAATATAAACACATGTATATATATATAATTTTATTTTTTTATTTTTTGATGGGGTGTAGCAGTACACAAAAATGGTGGTTCGGTACATACGTTGGTGTTGAAGTCACGGTTCGGTACATTTTTTTTTTTTAAATTAAAAACAGTGGTTTACTGAACAAACTGTGTCTCTGTCTTTAAATTCATTCAATTATAATTAAAGTTTTAAGGATAATAAAAAAAATCTACCTCTGCTAATGATGTAAACTATATAAGGAGCCCTTCTTGCACATTACTATAATATTAGGAAAGAACCCAAACTTATTCAATTCAGTTGCTATTTATTTTTAGATATAATCATCAACACTCAAATAGTAATAATAAAAAAAATTATGTAAACATGTAAATTGCACATAAGGCAGTTTTTGCATTAACTTCTATATATAATTATAAAATTATGTTTCTCCAATTCGTTGTTGAAATATAATCATTTACACAGTGGCTGTCATAACTTGTTTTCATAACAGATTTATTTCAATAGACATCACTATTAAGACATCACTAACAGGTTAAGCAAAATATAATTAATATATAGGCATAGCGCATATATTTAGCAAAAGAGTTCATTTTTCTAGTGAGCTAACAAGCTGTGGACACTGAATGGCATTTCTGAGGTAAATGTAATACTACGTGACATTGTTTACAAGCAGTTTTATTGATGTCTTTCTGCGGTTGAAACACTGATTGAGCGATTACACGAGATATGATACGTTTCAGTAAGTTGCACTTTCAACATACCTTCAGATGTTCATGTTCATTCTGTAACTAGTAGTAAAGAGGAAAGAATGCTCACACTCTGCACTGCCGCTTGAACTAAGGCACTATAGAACTATAGAGCGTCTGTTACGCCACATTAAAAAGCTTCAAAACGGCTTTGTTTGAATTTCATGATAAAATCCACAGAAATTGAAAGATGACACTTTGTTTCTTATCGAAAGTAACAAAACACAGAGTTTATTGTGATTAGACCTTTATCACAGTGGAAATGGTTACCAGAAGCGCTCGTCGAAGCGGTGTATCTATTCTTCCAGTTATGTATATTTTCAATGTGCTGTAATCACCTAGCTGAAAAAACGCCTCTTAAAATGAGCATTCACAGGATGATTTCAAAATCCGGACATTTTCAGAGACAGGAGAATAGATATTCCAATGAGTTCCGAACCGTCTCGGCTGGATGATTGGTATCTCGGGGCGGCCCGCGCTGGTCCTCAGCGCCATTCTTCCCGGAAGTGCATGAGGAGGTGAACAAAGTCTTGGAGAACGCCGTATAGCGTTCGTGCCAGGCCTAGTCCCTCCTCCGCCTTCACCACCCTGGATGGCGGAGAGGATAGGGGTTACGCTGGGATCCCCCCAGTCGAGCGGTCTGTAGCGATGCAATTGTATCTGACGGCCGTTGGCTGGCGCAGTGAACCGCGTCTCCCATCCCGGGCCAGTAAATTCTCGTCAAGGTTTAACTGAGAAAGCTTACAGAGCCTGCGGACAGTCCACCTCTGTCCTGCATGCCATGGCCCTTTTGCAGGTCTATCAGGCCAAAGCGCTCATGGACATGCCCCAGGGTGGTCTTGACCAACAGCTTCTGGGGGAGCTGCGCGCTGCTACTGACCTCGCTCTCAGGGCGACTAAAGTAACAGCGCGTTCAGTTGGTCAGGCGATGGCTACACTCGTAGTCCAGCAGCGCCCCCTATGGTTGACCCTGGCTGACATGAGGGAGACCAATAAATATTGGTTCCTGGACTCCCCCGTGTCTCAGGTCGGCCTATTCGGCGACGCGGTCGAGAGCTTTGCCCTGCAGTTCTCGGCCGCACAGAAGCAGGCTGAGGCCATTAAACATGTCCTGCCCCGGCGGTCTGCTGCTGCCTCCATCCCGCCGCCAGCCGCACAGCCCCAGTCTGCTCGTCGCCAAGGGCGCCCGCCTGCGTCGTCCTCCGCCCCTGCTAAGTCAGCCAAGCAGCAGCCTACACCCGCCAGACAGCAGGGAGCCGGTCGTGGACGCGGCACCCAGCCCGCTCAGAACCCAGCCAAGCCAGGTGGCAAAAGAATGAAGACCCTACTTCGGGCCGCTATGCCGTCCGAGTCGTGTCCCAGCACTCTGCCTCGCTGCCCCACACCCGGTACGTCTGTGGTGCCTTTGGTCCCGCTGGCTCGGAATCTGGAAGCCTGGCTAGCGCTTCCCAGCCCGTCCTGCTGGCTCATTCATACCATCAGACTCGGCTACGCGATTCAGTTCGCCCGGCCTCCCCCGGTCTTCAGGGGTGTCCATTACACTTGCGTGTCCCTGGACAATACACCTGTTCTCCGGGCGGAGATTGCTGTCCTCCTGGCGAAGGATGCAATCGAGCCGGTCCCTCCAGCCGATATGGAGTCAAGGCCTACAGCTCCTACTTCATTGTACCCAAGAAGGGCGGTGGGCTACAGCCAATCCTGGATCTGCGTGTCCTGAATCGGTCCCTTCACAGGTTGCCATTCAAGATGCTTACGCAGAAGCGCATTTTCGAATGCATCCGTCCCCAGGATTGGTTTGCAGCGATCGACCTGAAGGACGCGTACTTTCATGTCTTGATTCTGCCTCGACACAGACCCTTCCTACGGTTTGCGTTCGAGGGTCGGGCATATCAGTACAAAGTCCTACCCTTCGGGCTGGCTCTGTCGTCCCGTGACGGAGGCAGCCATTGTTCCGCTCAAGGAACAGGGCGTTCGCATCCTCAACTACCTCGACAACTGGCTCATTCTGGCCAGCTCGTGGGAGCAGTTGTGCAAACACAGGGACATGGTGTTAGCTCACCTCAGCCGGTTGGGTCTTCGGGTCAACTGGGACAAGAGCAAACTCGCCCCTGGGCAGAGGATCTCTTATCTAGGTATGGAACTGGACTCGGTCGCCCAGACAGCGCACCTCACTGAGGAGCACGTCCAGTCAGTGTTGAACTGCCGGAGTACGCTCAAGTGCAGGACAGCGGCCCCACTGAAACTTTTTTCAGAGGCTCCTGGGGCATATGGCATCCGCAGCTGCAGTCACACCACTTGGATTGCTTTATATGAGGCCGCTTCAACACTGGCTTCACGGCCGGGCCCCAAGATGGGTGTGGCAGCACACTACGTTCCGTGTCCCTGTGACACCGAACTGCCGTCGCACCCTCACTCAGGTCTGTGCTTTCCTTCCTGCAAGAGTGCTTGGTGCGAAGGCTGTCTCCCTCCACCCTCAAGGTGTATGTTGCCACTATTGCCGCACATCACGATGCAGTTGAAGGTAAGTCGTTGGGGAAGCTTGACCTGATCGTCAGGTTTCTGAGGGGTGCGAGGAGACTGAATCCGCCTCGCCCTTCCTCTATACCCTCTTGGGATCTCTCCCTGGTTCTTACATCTCTCCGGGGTCATCCCTTCGAGCCTTTGCAATCAGCTGAGTTAAAAGTACTGTCCCTTAAGACCGTCTTCCTGGTTGCATTGGCCTCGGTGAAGAGGGTAGGGGACCTGCACGCATTTTCGGTCGACGAATCGTACCTGCAATTCGGGCCCGGTGGCTCTCACGTTATCCTGAGACCCCGGCCTGGATATGTACCCAAGGTTCCTACCACTCTCTTCAGAGATCAGGCAGTGAACCTGCAAGCGCTGCCTTCGGAGGAGGCAGACCCAGCCCTGGCTTTGCTCTGTCCTGTCCGCGCTCTGCGCCTGTACGTGGATAGAACGCGAAGCTTTAGGACCTCAGATCAGCTCTTTGTCTGTTACGGAGGCCAGCAGAAGGGAAAGGCTGTCTCCAAGCAGAGGATGGCCAACTGGATAGTGGACGCCATCGCCTTGGCTTATCAGTCCCAAGGCATGCCTTGCCTGCTTGGGTTGAGAGCTCACTCCACCAGAGGAGTTGCCTCTTCCTGGGCGCTGGTGCACGGTGCCTCGCTGACAGATATCTGTAGAGCTGCGGGCTGGGCGACACTCAACACATTCGCTAGATTCTATAGCCTTTGTGTGGAACCGGTATCTTCCCGTGTACTCGCTTCCAGTAGCCGGTAACGCGAAGAACCCGTTCTAGTGTCGGCTTGCAATGCCATTCCCGCCCCCTGGGCTGGATACGTGCATCCATTACTCCAGTAGAGTTCCCCGCCTGGCGAACCCTGTCGAGTTCCTCCGCCTCCCCTTGCGGCTCGGACATTGCGGAGTGTCTGATGCCAGGCCAAATCTCCGTATGCACGTTGAGGTTTGGCTGGGTGCCATATGTCATGACCCCTCCACGTGAGTGGTCCCATATGTGTATTGTCCACGGTCAAACTCTCCACGGTGAGCCCGTGTCTTTCCCTTAGCAGAGCCAGCTCTGCCGTCACCTGTCAGATGAGTCTCCCCCTATCTCTAGGCTGGAGCCATCCCAGGGACTCCATATGCGTACTGCCCACGGCCAGTCCATATGTGTATTTCCACGTAAAATTCCTCCCCTGCAGGGTAGGTGGTGGCCTCCGCAGCGTCCCCTACGGGTTCGCTTCCCCAGTGTTGTCTAAGTCTTCTGTAGTGGGTCTTGCGGAACAGTAGTAGACTCTCTCAGTGTAAGCTCGCACCCTTCTCCATCCCACAGGTGCGGCGGGTGGCTGGAGCTCAGTAACTATGGCGTTTTATTTGGGATCCCAATTTGAAAGGGAACGTCTCGGTTACGTATGTAACCCTCGTTCCCTGAAGGAGGGAACGGAGACGTACGGCCTGTCGCCACAGTTCCTGTGTCCTCGCTGCAGTGCAGACTCAAGGTTGTCTCCTCAGCGAAAAACAGAGTGCGATTGCATCTGCTTCCCTATTTATAATAGTGTGCTGTGTGTCAGAGCATCCGAGCGTGCCCTCGGTCAGGGAATAGAACAACTGGCAGTGGGCAGTGTCCGGGGAGGCAAAAAATAATCAGTTTGAATATTCGATCTCTACATGTGGGCGGAAATGAAATGTCTCTTTCTGCTGATTGGTCAACCAAACATCAAACCATGTCGTCATCAGTTGTTCATCGGTTCCGCTCAACAGAATAAAAGTCCCTCGCTCTACAGCTGTAGTGATTCTTAACATGTTTATTGCCACTACATTTCATTTCTTTCTCATAAATATTAATTTACTTTGCAGCTGCACACAACTACTACAGCTTTGGCACAATGCCTGTTTTA